>VZQC01003998.1:213678-289238 GCA_009823505.1 Rhizomys pruinosus | reverse complement strand
GCTGACAGAATTTTTTTTTTTTTTTTTAATTTTTTTTTTTTTCGGCTGACAGAATCTTAACTCAGTTTTCTTAGAAGCAGAGTGTGAGACAATGGTTTGGAGGGATATGACATGGTGCAGAACTGCCCTTCAGGAAAAGCCTGTGGTATAGGAAGAGAAACAGGAAGGTGCCAGATAGGCTTGGTCTCTGGTAGGTCTACCCTGCTCTGATCTGGAATATAGAGCCATGCAGTGCAAAGTGCATCACAGGCTGCCCTCCCCTAGAGCCAAGGGGTGGGCCATTAATATTCTTTGTCTTTAGTCATTGTCTCAGAGCCAGGAAAGTACCTCTGTCATCAGAGTAACTCCCTGGAAAGGAAGAGGCTTGTGACCTCAGTGGCCAGGATGAAACCACTAGGTCAAGGACAAGTGAAGGGCTCAGGGGAGACACCCAGAGTGTGCTACCCTAGGCTGATGGTGTCCATCCTGTGCCCCATGACAGAAGCATGCTTCCCTCGGGACCCAGGGATGCTGCTACCTTTTTATTTTGTTTTTAATTTCACTTTTATTTCATGTGTATGAGTGTACTGCCTGCATGTGTGTAAGTGCACCCATGTTGCACAGTGTCTGTGGAGGACAAACGAGCGTGTTGGAGTCTCTGGAACTGGAGTTATGGATGGTTCTTAGCCTCTATGTGGGTACTGGGATTCAAACCCAGGTCTTCTGCAAGAGCAGCCAGTGCTCTTAACTGCTGAGCCAACTCTCCAGCCCCCCCCTTTTTAAAAATAAATTTATTTTTCTTAATATTTTATTTATGGGCTTGTTTTGTTTTGCTTTTACTTATATTTTTTTATTTTGTGAGTATGAGTGTATTGCCTGCAAATATGTAAGTGCACCCATGTTGTGCAATGCCCTTGGAGGCTAGAAGAGTGTGTCAGGATTCCTCTGGAACTGGAGTTATAGATGGTTGTTAGCTGCCATGTGAGTGCTGAGAATTGAACCCAGGTCCTCTGCAAGAGCAGCCAGTGCTAACTCTCAAGCCTATAATTCTGCCTATTTTTTTTATACTTTTAAAAAATTTTTATTTATTCTTTATGTGTATGACTGTACTGTCTGCATGCAGGTCTGTGCACCCGTGTCGTGCAGTGCCGTGGAGGTCAGAAGAGGGCGTCGGATTCCCCTGGAACTGGAGTTAAAGATGGCTCTCAGCCACCATGTGGGTGCTGGGGCTCGAACCCGGGCCCTTTGCAAGAGCAGTTGGTGCTCTTACCTGCTAGGCCATTTCTCCAGCCCCAGTTCTGCCTATTTTTAATATTTGAATTGATTCGTATTCTTGGAATTTCAAACACATTTTAATTAAGTTTCTAGATGGCATCTCTAGCTTGAAAAGGACTGAGGGAATTCCTTCTCTTCCTTCGTCTTCTATTTCTGCTCCACATTGCTTCCTTCTATTTTCTTAGGTTCCCTTTCTAGCCCTGGGGCCAGTACCTTACTATATTAAATTTTACTTTATATCTATGAACTAACTGTTAGCTTCATTTTGAGGGGAGACTCGGCACAAAGAGGAGAAAATGTCAGGACTCTGATGAAAAGGAAGTCAGGTTTATTTTAGGTATGGCGGGCGGCCTGCCTGTGTCAGGATTAGAATGACCAGCATTAGAATGGCAGTTTTATACCCAGGCACACAAGGAGGTGAGTTCACAAGGAAGTGGGGGGCAAGGAGATGGGGGGATGGGCATAGGTGGGTCTGTGTCTGGTATTGGAAGGAGCATCTTGAGAGAAACTGGGACCTGTGACTGGTATCAGTAGAAGCATCTGCAGAGAGACTAGGACTTGTGACGTATCAGTAAGATACCAGGCCTGGTCCTGGTCTCTGGTGAGACATGATTGCAGGATGTTACAGCAACTTTTCTCCAATGGCAGGAACACAGTCCAGGGTAATTATTCCTCGGGACTTCTGCCTCAGTTGGCATCCTGAAATCCCTGACTTAGGTGGCCTACAACCTTACAGTAACCATCTCGTTGTTATTTTTGTTTGAGAAAGGGTCTCATGTAGCTGAGGCTGGCCTTGAACTCCTGATCCTCCGGCTTTCACCTTCTGAGGGCTGGGATTACCAAGCCAGGGAAGGTGCTTTCCTCCTCTCTATGGATGCTTCCCCATTTAAGGCCACTCTAGTGGGCATTAACAGAGCAACATCAGCTTTCTTTCCACTCGAGTTTCTGTGAACTTCTTGTACATTTTACTTTCAACATCTCTGTGCCCATAAAGATGTCTCTTTTTTATTAATTTTTATTTATTTCTGTATCTGTATGAATGTACTGTCTGCATGCAAGTTTGTGCACCCGTGTCGTGCAATGCTGCGGAGGTCAGAAGAGGGTATTAGATTCCCCTGGAACTGGAGTTCTGGAATTGGAGTTTCAGACTGTTCTCGGCCGCCATGTTGGTGTTGGGCATCGAACCCCTGTCCTCTGTAAGAGCGCTTGGCACTCTTAACCGCTAGGCCATCTCTCCAGCCCCTCTTTTTTTTTTTATGTGTATGAATGTACTGTCTGCATGTAGGTTGGTGCAACTGTGTCATGCAATGCCACAGAGGTCAGAAGAGGGTGTCGGATTCCCCTGGAACTGGAGTTAAAGATGGTTCTTAGCCACCATGTGGGTGCTGGGAATCAAACCAGGGTCCTCTGCAAGAGCAGTTGGCTCTCTTAACCGCTGAACCATCTCTCCAGCCCCAAGATGTCTCTTATAAGCAGGATACAGGATTGGATTTTTACCTAGGCTTCCAATTTCAGTAGGTCACTTGATAAATCTAGGCTATTTACATGTAATCAATGCTAATATATCTTCTTTAACCTAGTCTATATTACTATTGTATTTCTTCTCTATTTCTGCCACCTGTTTTGCCATTTTCTCATTTTCTTTTTTCTCTTTTTTTGCCATCTTTTTGAGACAGGGTCTCTCTATAGCCCCAGCTGGCCTGAAACTTGCTATGTAGACCAGGCTGGCCTTAAACTCACAGAGATCCACCTGCCTCTGCCTCTCAAGCATTGGGATTAAAGGCATGCACCACCACACCTGGCTCCTTTTCTTATTTTTTTAATTTTTATTTGTTTATTTTTTAAGGGATTCTACAATATAAGAGCACAGTTGTTTTCAGATCACATTAACATTGTTCAGTTTGCCATACAATTAGGTAATTGCTCTTTTTGCTCAAGGTTGCTTTGGCTATTCAGGGCCTTTTGTTTTTCCATAAGAAATTAAGAACTTTTTTTCCCCAAGCCTGTGAAGAAACTCTTGGGGATTTTAATTGTGATTACATTAAATCTGTACAGGCGTTTGGGTAGAATGGACATTTTTACTATATTAATTTTCCCAATCCATGAGCATAGGAGGTTTTTCCATCTTCTGATGTCTTCTTCAATTTCCTTCTTCAAGGGTTTAAAATTTTTGTTGTAGAGATCTTTGGTGTCTTTGGCTAGGTTTGTTCCTAGGTATCTTATTGTTTTTGAGGCTATTGTGAGTGGGAATGTCTCCTTGTAGTCCTCTTTCAGTTGCTTGTTGTTGGTGTAAAGAAAGGCTACTGATTTTTCTAGATTAATTTTGTATCCTGCCACTTCACTGAAGCTCTTAATGGTTTCTAGGAGTTTTCTCGTGGAGTTTTAGCATTCCTTAGGTAAACAATCATATTATCAGCAAAAAGGGATAGCTTGACTTCCTCTTTCTAATTAGTACACCTTTAATTTCCTTTTCTTGCCTTATTGTTTCAAGCACTATATTGAAGAGGAGTGGTGACAGGGGGCAGCCTTGCCAAGTTCCTACCTTTAAAGGGAATGTTTCTGTCATTTCCCCATTTAGGATGATATTGGCTGTGGGTTTCCTGTATATGGCTTTGATTACATTGAGGAATGATCCCTCCAATCCAATTCCTTCTAGGACTTTAAGCATGAAGGGATGCTGGATTTTGTCAAAGGCTTTTTCAGCATCAATTGAGATTGATGGTGTGGTTTGTGTTTGATTCCGTTTATGTTTGATGATGTTTATTGATTTTCGTATGTTTGGAACATATCCCTGCATCGCTGGTATAATCCAACTGTGGTCATGATGGATGTATCTTCTTTTTATGTGGGTCTGTATGCGATTTGCCATGTACCTGTTTAGAATTTTGGCATCTGTGTTCATGAGGTGATGGGTCTATAATTCTCCTACTGTTTAGTTGTATCTTGGCCTGGTTTTGGTAATAGAGTGATGCTGGCTTCATAAAAGGAATTCTGGGAGAATTCCCCTCTGATTGTATCCTTCAAACCGTTCAGTAATAATGGTTGTTGAGGTCTTTTTGAAATTTTTATAGAATTCTGCCGTGAAACTGTCTGGCCTGGGCTTTTTTAGTTTGGGAGGTTTTTACTACATCCTCTATTTCTTCATATGTTATGGGTCTGTTTAAGCTGCCGATCTCTTCTTGGTTGAGGCTTTGGTGATTCCCAGGATTTCAGATATTCATCCATTTCTTCTAGGTTTTCAAACTTAGTAGATATAGGTTTTTGAAGTATGCTTATGATTGTCTGATCTTTTCATTGTCTGTGTGATATTTCCCCTTTCATCATGGATCGTATGAGTTTGGGTGTTGTTCTTTCTTTTAGTAACTCGCTAAAGGTCTGTCTACTTGTTTATTCTCTCAAAGAACAATTTTTGGTTCATTCGATATTGTTGTAGTTGTTTCTTTTTCTATATTCATGATTTCTGCCTGATTTATTTCTTCCTGTCTGTTGTGTTTAGGGTTCATGTTTTGGTCTCATCAAGTGTTTTTACGCTGCAATGATCAGATTCAGGTTCACTTGTGCTCTTTCATTTTTTTCTGATGTAGGCACCCAGGGCTATAAACTTCCCTCTTAGGACTGCTTTTAAAGTAATCCCATAAGAAAAATAAATAAAATAAAGTATCCATAGGTTGTTTGTGTTGTATTATCATTGTCATTCAGTTCCAGGAATGCTTTTATTTCTTTCTTTATCTCTTGTCCTTGACCATTCATTATTCAGGAGTGTGTTGTTAGTCTCCATAGTTCTTTGTAGATAGTAGGGCTTATTTTTGTATTGAGCTTTATTGCACTGTGGTCTGATAGAATGCCATGAAATATTTCAATCTTTTGTATTTGTGGAGGTTTCTTCTGTGTCCCTGTATGTGGTCAATTTTGGAGAATGTTCTGTGGGGTGCTGAGTAGAAAGTGTATTCTCTGGTATTAGGGTGGAATATTTGGTAGATTTGTGCTAAGATGAGCTTTGAGGTCCATTTGGTGTTCGTATCATTCAGTTAGATGTCTCTCTGTTTATTCTTTGCCTGTTGACCTGTCCAAAGGAATCAGTGGGGTATTGAAGTCCCCTACATATGAGTGTACTGGCGTTAATCTGTGCCTTGATATCCTGGAGAATTGTCTTTAAAAGGTTTGGTGCACAGAGTTTGGTCGCATTATAAATCATAGATTGGGAAATCTTCATGGTCAATTTTGTTCCTTGATAAAATGTAATGGACTTCTTTGTCTCTTCTGATTTCTGTTTACTTGAAGTCTATTTTGTCTGATATTAAAATAGCAAACCTGCTTCGTTTGGTACCATTTGCTTGGAATATTTTTTTCCATCCTTTACTTAAGGTGGTACCTGTCCGCCGGGTGTGGGTGGGCATGCTTAATCCTAGTACTTGGGAGGCAGAGGCAGGTGGATCTTTGTGAATTCAAGGCCAGCCTGGTTTACAGAGCCAGTTCCAGGACAGCTGGGGCTACAAGAGACCCTACCTCAAAAGACCAAAAAAAAAAAAAAAACCCCAAACCAAAAGGTGGTACCTGTCCTTGAAGGTAAGATGAGTGTCTTTCTGTTTTTTTTTTCAAGATGTGGTTTTTTATACCAGCATGTAGATGGGTTCTATTTTCCTAATCCATTCTCCCAGTCTATGTCTCTTTGACGGAGAGTTTAGTCCATTATATTATAGGTTATAACTGAAAGATGTGTGTTTGCTTCTTTCACCATTATCCATTGATTTTTAGCTAGGTTTCTACTTCTGCAGTTTTTTGTTTATTAATTTCTCCTTCTAGGTACCTGGGGATAGTTCCTCCTTTCTTCTAACCTTTTGAATTGTTCAAGAATTCTCTGAAGGGCTTGGTTTTCCAGACATGTATTCTTTCATCTTTGTTTATGTCATGGAAATTTTTCTCTGTTCTTCAACTATAATCGACATTTTTGCGTGGGTATGGTAACCTGAGTTGGCATCTATTGTCCTTTAACACTGGGAAGCTTTGCTCCACTCTTCTTGCTTTTATAGTTTGCACTGAGAAGTCAGTTGTAATTCTGATAGGTTTCCCCTTATATGTAACTTGTGTATTTTTTCTCTTGTGGCTTTCAGAATTTGTCTTTGTTTTGGGTGTCTAGCATTTTAACTATGATATGGCATGGAGAGTTTCTTTTTCTATCTTGTCTGTGTTTCTATGTGCTTCTTGTATTTGTATTGGTTTGTTCTTTTTTTAGTTTGAGGAAATTTTAATCTATTATTCTGTTGATGATCTGATCATCATTCTCTTGGGATCTTCTCCTTCCTCTATCCCTATGATGCAGAGGTTTGATCTTTTCAGTATTGTCCCACAATTCCTGGTTGTTCCACTTTTGTGTATTTTTAAATTTTTCATAATCTTTACTTGAGGTTTTTAAGTTTGTGCTGTGCTATCTTCCAGGTCTTTATTAGTCTTTGTTCTGCTTCCTCCATTCTACTTCTGAACCTTTTCCGTTCCTTCCTCTTGATTGGATGAGTGTTTGATTTCCTTGTCCATTTCGTCTTCTGATTTCTTTAGTATTTTCCACTTCCTTTTGGATCTTCTCAAGTCTCTTCCCATAGCACCTTTCTTTCACTGGTGGTTCTTCTTTTTCTTTTCAACATGGGATCTTTTCAGTTGTTTCCCCTTCCTGTCCACAGGTTGTCATTTTCTCCCTCTAGTTCTTTCTGATTTGTCACTATCACGGTCCTTCTTGAGTTTTTCATTCTTCTCATCCTTAGTTTCTTTGACTTTGCTCTTATTATTCTTTGATTTCTTTAATCATGTCTGCAATTGTCCTTCTATGATCTGTGTCCTGGGTCATCCCCAGGGATCCCACTGTAGAATCTCCCAGGGGTTGGTAGATCTTGGTGTGAGGATATCCTGCAACTTTTCTCATGTTGTCCCTTTGTCATGTCCCTGGCATGTGGGTTTCTCTTTGGCTGTTATTCCAATGTGAATCCCAAATGCCTCTTCACTGTGTTGAAGGCTTGCTTTCCTTGCTCCTTCAGATGCCTTCGTGTTTTGTTGTTTGATTTGTTTTTCTTCCTTGCTTATGGAGTGTTGACTTGTCTAAGTTTTAGGCTTCTATTGGAGTCTAACTCACTCTTCCCTTTCTGCTCTGAAGGTTCTCCAATAGAAAGCCTAAAACTTAAATCCACTTTGGGCCAGGCGTGTGGTTGCACACTTTTAATCCTACAACTTGGGAAGGCAGAGTAGGTGATCTCTGTGAGTTCAAGGCCATCCTGGTCTACAGAGTGAGTTCCAGGACAGCTGGGGCTACAGGGTGACCTTGTCTCAAAAAGACAAAAAAAAAAAAAAAAAAAAAAAAGAATCCACTTGGAAAAAGAAAAAAGAAGAAAAAAAAAGAATCTACTTGGTCACTCCCTTGGCAATTCCAGTTTGAGGGGAGGTGTTATGCCTGTTTAGCCTGTGCCCCAGTACTCTGTGCTGCAGGTGGTCCTGGGAAATCCACGCTCTGAGCTCTGTGCACTCCTGCTCCTTTTCTTATCTGTATAAACTGTAAAATGAAGTCAAATCTTCAATTTTTCTCTTATTCTTTTTTTTTAATTTTTATTTATTTATTTATTTCTGTATGTGTATGAATGCATTGTCTGCATGCAAGCCTGTGCACCCGTGACGTGCAATGCCGCGGAGGTCAGAAGAGGGTTTCAGATTCCCCTTGAACTGGAGTTCTCCTAGAATTGGAGTTTCAGACGGTTCTCAGCCGCCATGTGGGTGCTGGGGATCGAACCCGCGTCCTCTGCAAGAGCATCTGCGCTCTTAACCGCTAGGCCATCTCTCCAGCCCTCTCTTACTTATTCTTAAGACTTATTTGACTATTTTAATTGTGTGTGTTGTGTGTTTGTGTAGGGTACCTACATGGGAGTGCAGGCATGCCTGCAGAGGCCAATCATTGGATCCCCTGGAGCTGGGGTCTCAGACCATTTGTGGATGGTGAGGACTGAATTCAGGTCCTCTAGAAGAACAATATACACTATTATCCACTCAGCCATCATTCCAGCCCCTTTTTCTTATTTCTCTGTAGCAATGTTTCTGTTACACATTTTTCACCTCTCCTAGTGGCTACCATAGCAATCATGTGTCCTTGTGTGTGTGTGTGTGTGTAGGATCCCCACAAATTTCTCGATGATGCTACAATCCTACAAGACACCAACATTTCCCTTCTCCCACCTTCTGTGCTATAGTTCTTTGCATTTACTACTTTATATTTTAAACTCTATAAGATATACTATTAGTGGTTTTTTCCCCCCAAACTCATTAGTTCTTTTTTTTTCCAATTCATTAATTCTTATAAGCAATGGCTGGCATTAGACGTGGTCATTAGCTGCCTGATGTGGGTGCTGGGAACTGAACTCCAGGCCGCTTAAAGAACAGTACATAATCTTAACCACTGAGTCATTTCTTGAACCCCAGTCTTCCCATTTATTCTTCATTTGGGGTAAAATTTTGAGTGAAAGACTAAGACTGAACAAGTTATAGAATTTCAGCATTGGGATCTTGTTCATGCATCCACACAGTATTTAAAATTCCCACATACTCCAGCTGGGTGAAGTGTGCCAGACCTTCAAGTTTCACACTCTAGGAGCTCTGGTACTCTTCCCTTGGGAAACAGTGTCAAGGAGAACCTTCTGTTGCTCGTAGCTTCCAACCATGTTCTGAGGAGCTATGTGGAGTAAAACTCTAGCAAAATCAGTTCCTATTTATAGGTTTATAAAAATCTCAAGTTGACACTCGTGTCTTTACTACATTTTTAAAGCTTATATTTATTTATTTATTTATTTATTTATTTTTATCTATATAAGTGTTTTGGCTGCATGTATGTAAGTACACCCATATGTGCAATGTCTGTGGATGTCAGAAGAGAGCTTGGGGTCCCCCTGGAACTGCAGTTATGTTCCCTGCCATGTAGGTGCTGGGAGCTGAGCCTAGGTCCTCTAAAAGAGCAGCCAGTGTTCTTAACCACTGAGCTTGTTCCAGCCCCAATTAAAAACATTTCTTCTTTTTTTAAATTTTATTTATTTTTGTATGTGTATAAATGTACTGTCTGCATGCAAGTTTGTGCACCCGTGTTGTGCAGTGCTGCGGAGGTCAGAAGAGGGTGTCAGATTCCCTTGGAACTGGAGTTCTCCTGGAATTGGAGTTTCAGACAGTTCTCGGCCGCCATGTGGGTGCTGGGGATCGAACCTGGGTCCTCTGTGAGAGCAGTCGGTGCTCTTAACCGCTAGGCCATCTCTCCAGCACTAAAAACATTTCTTAAATGGTCTCTGTTTCATAGTTTGATTCCATTGTCCATTATACTTGTCTTCTTCTGGGTCTATCTTATTGTGTCTTTGCCCCATTTTTTCTATACAGTTCTTCTAAGCTACAACCAAGCATGTACTTTTAATGTCCCGAATATAAACTTATGTATCCTTTTAGTATTTTATAGATTTTTGTCCCTTTATAGAAGTAACACTATATGAACATCAAGTCAAGACAGCTACTTTCTTTATTTTTTATTTATTTTTATTTTTATTTATTTTTATTTATTATTTATTTATTTTTTGGTCTTTTTGAGACAGGGTCCCCAAGTAGCCCTAGCTGTCCTGGAACTTGCTCTGTAGACCTTGAACTCACAATGATCCACCTGCCTCTGCCTCCCAAGTGCTAGGATTAAAGGTGTGTGCCACCAGGCCCAGCCTAACAGCTACTTTCATTTGTCAGCCAGCCCGAGCTACAACCATGTCATCACTTCTGTTCACAGACTGGAGGAGATGGAGATGTTCCTTTTGGATGACTTTGACTCTACAATACAGAACAAGGCCATAGAGAAGGTCATCATGCCAATGACTATCCAGCATTGCCGTCTGCTCATCTCAATGGAGAGGAAAGATGTGACAAATGAAACACTTGCCTCTTTGCAGAAAGTGGCAGAGGAAATAGCCAGGGCTAGTGAAGAGTTTGTGCAAGCTGCATGCAGGTAATGGCCTCAAGGAACTCAAGCCATTATTCTGACACATTGGCAGAGGGGAGAACATGTACCTAGATGCTTAAGTGCTTTTGGTGACTGGGGATGCAGATCAGTTGGTAGAGGGCTTGCTTAGCATCCATGAAGTCTGGGGCTTGATCCCTACCACCATGTAAACTGGGTGTGGTAGCACACACCTATAATCCCAGCATTCAGGAGGTAGAGGATGGAGGAGCATAGATTCAAGATTGTCCTGGGCTATATAGCAAATTCAAATCCAGCTTTATCACACCCTATCTCAAAAAATAAATGTTTTCAGAAAGAAGTCCTGTGTGGAAAAATAAATTGATATAAGACTGTAAGAGCTGGGTATGGTAGCACATGCCTTTAACTCCATCAATCAGAAGGGAGGCAGAGTGCAGCTTGGTCGACATAGTGAGTTCCAGGCCAGCTGGGGCTATAGGGAGATCCTGTCTCAGGGGATCCAAGCTAAGCCTGGGAGCTGGACAGCAGACAGGGAATGCTAAGATTGGGCCCCTCACAGGTCTGGTGGATGCACCAAAACTCTTAACTAGCTTACCATGACAATATGAGCCTGCCATAGGAAAAGACAGAACAATTCATTTTTTATTATCTTTACTTCTGTCTTTTATTTATCTCTTTATTTTTTCCTTTTTTTGGGGGGGTTCTTGTTTTTTTTTGTTTTTTTTTTTTGAGACAGGGTCTCCTTGTAGCCCCAGCTGTCTTGGAACTCACTCTGTAACTCTGTAGGATCAGGCTGGCCTTGAACTCACAGAGATCCGTCTTGGCCTCTGCCTCCCGAGTGGGGCTAGGATTAAAGGTGTGCACCACCACGCCCGGCTTCATTTTTAAGGCCTATTTTTAAGAAGTCCATTCAAATATAAAGATTTTTTTGTGATTTTTCAATGTTTTGATAATTTCCTGTGTGTAGAATACAATGTCTGTGATCATGCTTGCCCCACCCCTTCTCACGCCTCTCCGGCTCCTGCTGATCCTCCTCTTCTTCCCAATCAATCCTTCTATTTTCATGTCTTTCAACATTTTATTCAAAAGTAATAATACAGGGCTGGAGAGGTGGCCCCATGGTTACAAGCACTGGCTGCTCTTGCAAAGGACCAGGGCTTGATTCCAAGCACCAACATGGCGGCTAACAACTGTCTGTTACTCCAGTTCCAGGGGATCCAAACCCTTTTCTGACCTCCACGGACACTTCATAATAGTATACCTACCTACATGCAGGCAGTAAACACACACACACACACACACACACACACACACACACACACACACACACATATATGTTTTTTTTTTTTTTTTTTTTTAAAAAGATATTTTTATATAAAGCAAAAAAATTTAGTATTTTTAAATATTTTAAAGTATTTAAGGTACTGAACTCACAAAGATCCCATGCCTCTGCCTGCCCAAGTGCTGGGAATTAAAGGCGTGCACCCCTATACCCGGCATTATTTTTTCTCTTTTTTTTTTTTTTGTTTTTTGTTGGTCTTTTCGAACAAGGTCCTCCCTGTAGCCCCAGCTTGCCTAGAACTCGCTCTGTAGACCAGGCGACCAGGCTGGCCTTGAACGCACCAAAGATCGGCCTCCTCTGCCTCCCGAGTGCTAGGATTAAAGGCAATGTTCCACCATGTCCCGGCATGTATTTTCTTTTAAAAAAAATTTTATAAAAAATTTTTAATGTGGTAGTTTTTATAATTTTATTTATTTTTGATGTGTAACGAATGTACTGTCTGCTTGTAGGGTTGTGCACCCGTTCCTGAAATGGCCACGGAGGTCAGAAGAGGGTGTCGGAATTCCCTGGAACTGGAGCTAAAAACAGTTCTCACGCGCCGACATGTGGTGCTGGGAAATCAACCGGTCCTCTGCAGAGCAGCGGTGCTCTAACCGGTAGCCATTCTCTCCAGCCCCAATTTTATGTGTATTAATTAATGTATTGCCTACATGTAAGTAGGTGCACCTATGTTGCGCAATGCCCATCGTAGTCAGAAGGGGGTGTCATATCCTCTGGAACTAGAGATAAAGACAATTTTTATCTGCCATGTGGGTGCTGAGAATTGAACCTGGGTCCTCTGTAAAAGCAGCCAGAGCTCTTATTCATTGAGCCATCTCTCCAGCCCTGGAGTATTTTACATATGCAAGAAAATTTAAATTATCAGGATTGGAGAAAATTCTAAAATGGAGAACAACTATCTAACTGGATTTTAAGCTAATAACATAATCACATTGAACCAGCACTTCAATATGTTCTCCCAATAAAAGACAAAGCAGGTTCCAAAAATATATTGAGCTCCACTTAGTAGGGTAGTTGCTCAAAACAGTGTGAGTTAACAAGTCTGAAACTATATTCTGTGCTCTACAATTATAGAACAAATGAGCAAATGTGTTGAGGATTTGGGAGTCAGGGCTCACTAACGGAGATAATGCATGTGGAACGAGGACACAGTCTTGTAGTGTTGTGTTAACATTGGAGTATCAACTGAGTAAGGAATTTATATTAATGTGTGTTTGTGTGTCACACTTGTGTGTTTGTGTGTGTGTATTTCTCTGCTTTGCCCACTGAAACAAGGACTCTTCAGTAGCAATTAGTATACCTGTCACCCAGATCTTGTATTTTATTTATTTTTTTTTTTTTTTATTTTTATTTTTATTTATTTATTTATTTATTTTTTGGTCTTTTCTAGACAGGGTCTCCCTGTAGCCCCAGCTGTCCTGGAACTCACCTTGTAGACCAGGCTGGCCTTGAACTTACAAAGATCCGCCTGTCTCTGCCTCCCAAGTGCTAGGATTAAAGGTGTGCGCCACCATGCCTGGCAGATCTTGTATTTTAAATACTGTCTGCCACTAAAGAGAACCTTGGATCCTTAGAGAATTGGCTAATGCTAAGAACTAGGACAAAGTGAAAGATAAACCTGGAATATGTTTTTTTATGGCATTTATTTATTTATTGTATGCATTTGTGTGTCTATGTATGTGGGCACACATGCGGAAGTCAGAGGACAGAGAATCATGTCTTTCCTTCCACCATGTGGGTCCCAGGGATTGAACTCGGGTCATCAGACTTGGCGTGATGCATCTTTACTGCTGAGCCATCTTGCTGGCCCCTGGAATATCGCATTTGCAAGAAAGTAAGTTATAAAAACTGATGAGGACACATAAAAAAGCCAGAGGTAAATCTAGTACAAACATAGACCAATATAGGATAATTTACACTTCAAAATAATGATATGGGTCATGAATCACCGAATACAATAAGCCTTAATACTTTCGCACTGATAACAAATGAGGAAAAAGACTACTCTTCCCTACCATAGAGGACTGGTGTGTGTTTAAGGATTGGTGGCGCTTAGTACCATCTGGCAACTCTCACAATAGTAACTGCTCCAGGTAAATAGCCGTAGATGCCAAAATTAAATGACCTGTAGGATACTGAATTGTGTGAAGGTATCTTCTCCCAAAAGGCTTTATGAATTACAAAAGAGGAAGCTAATGTTTTCACGAGAACTGGAGGTGTCACTTCACTCCGGTGGTCAAAGTTAGCAATACTTTTGGGGGATGAAAACAATCACATGCCTGCTGATGTAAGGCACTGGGAGGACACAACCCCATTACTGGAGAATAACTTCCTGAAATGCATCACCTGAGGCTGTTGATAAAACAAACTGAAAGACTTTCTTTAAATGACTGGCTATACTCCATCTTAAAATATCAAAGTTCAAGGAAGACAGAGAGAGTCCCAGAAACTGCTTCAGAGTAGAGCTGAAGGGGGTATGTGCTTCCTCTTGCTGTTGGAAAAAGTCATCACAATCTTAGGGGCCTAAAACAACACACCTTTATAATCTCATAGTTTCCTATGTCAGACGGTGCTAGATGTGGATGGTCCTCTGTTGTGGGTCTCGCAGGCTGCTAAACTTTTATCTGCAAGTTCTGGGAAGAATGACTTTCGGGCTCATTCAGGAAGTTGGATGAGTCCTATTCCTTGTGATTGTAGGACTGTGGTCTCGTTCCCTTGCGGACTGTTCCCTTGCCGACTGTCACCCGGAGGCAGATTTGCTTTGAAGGCTGACGGCATTCCTTCCAGAGGCCCACTGCAACATGACACTTCCCCCTGCCAAACCTCTGCCTCTCACCCTTCTCATTTTTGCTGCTTTTAGTTGCTCCTGCAATGATATGGTGCTTGCCTGGATCATCCAGGATAGTCTCCCAATTAAAAGACAGCTGATGAACAACCTTAACTGCAGGTGCAAAATCTCTTCCCAGCAGCACCTAGATTAGCATTTGACTGACAGGGGGAGGAGTGTCAGAGGTAAGTGGAGTGTGTCTTCAGGACTCTGCCCCCGCTGCACTTGATAGTTAAAAGCAGTGCACTGGTTTTGAATACTGGCTTTATATCAGAAAATAGTGGTTTTGGTGTGTAATTTCCTGACTTTGTTGATTATTCTGAGGTTGTGAAAGTGAACATCCTTAACATTCTTAAGGAATACACACTGAGTCATCTCAGTATAGAGGAACATCAGGACTCCTACTGTCTACAGGAAGAGCAGGAGAGAGAAAAGTGGATGGAGAGGAAGAGGAAAGGAGAGAGGAGGAAGGATGGAGAAAAGAAGGGGGAGAAGGAGGAAGAGGATGAGGGAGAGGAGGAGGGAGAATGGGAGGGAAGAGGGAGAAAAGAGAAGAGGAAGAGAAAGGGAGAGAAGGGAGGAGAAGGGAGTGGGAGAGAGAAAAAGAAGGAAGAAGGAGAAGAAAAGGAAGAGGATGAGGAAGAGGAACAGGGAGAAAGAGAAGAGAGGAAGAGGAGGAAGAAGAGGAAAAAGAGGAGGGAGAAGAGGAGAGAAAGAGGGAGAGGAGGAGGAGGAGGAGGAGGAGGATGATAAACAAATGTGGCAAAATGGTAACAGTTAGTGACTGTGGTAAAGGATGTGTCACAGAGGACCAGGCTATCTTCAAAAGTTTTCTAAGTTTGAAATGATAGAAATCTAAAATGCTGAAACTATTCATGCTTAAAAGATAAATGAATTAGGGACTGGAGAGACCTGGTTCAGCAGTCAAGAGTGCTTGCTGCTGTTGCAGAGGACTGAACTAATTCAATCCCTCGTACCCACACAGGCAGTTTACAGTCATCTGTAACTCCAGCTACAGGGGATCTGATGCCCTCTTTTGGCCTCTGTGGGCACCTGCACCCATGTGCACATTCCCCAACACACATAATTTGAAAAAATTAATTGAATTACAGCCAGGCACATTGGCCCCTGCCTTTAATCCCAGGACTTGGGAGGCAGAGGCAGGTGGATCTCTATGAGTTCAAGACCAACCTGGTCTGTTCAGGGAGTTCTAGGCCATCTGGGGCTCTGTATATGTGTATTTCTCTGCTTTGTCCACTGAAACAATGACTCTTCAGAAGCAATTAGTATACCCGTCACCCAGATCTTGTATTTTAAATACTGTCTGCCACTAAAGAGAACCTTGGATCCTTGGAGAATTGGCTAATGCTAAGAACTAGGACAAAGTGAAAGATAAATCTGGAATATGTTTATTTTTTATAAATCTGGAATATGTTTATGAATAAATCTGGATAATGTTCCAGATAAATCTGGAATATGTTTATGGCATTTATTGTATGCATTTTTGTGCTTTTTGAGACAGGGAGGCCCTGTCTCAAAAAGATACCCAAAAAGTGAATTACATAAAAGTATTAAAAATATACTTGAATGCTTGAAAGTACAGAAACAGAGCTATAAGATCTAGCAATTCCATTTTGGGCTATGTCCTCCTAAGAGTTGAAAGCAAGGTGTTGAACAGGTATCTATATACAGATATCTATATCTGTAGATAGATGGATGGATGGATGGATGAGAAAAATGTGGCCCATACAAACAGTATAATGTCATTCAACCCTAAAAATAAAGACACATGCTACAACATAATGAACTTCAAGGACATTTTGCCAAGTGAAATGAGCCAGACACAAAGGACAAATAGGGCACTAATTTGTTTGCATGAGGTACTTAGAGCTGCCTTATTAATAAAGACAGAAAGTAGGATGGTGGCTGAGAAGGGCTGGTAGAGGGGACATGGGGAATTCTTGTTTAACAGATTTAGGAAGATAAAACAAGTTCTGGAGATGGTGGTGAGAGTTATACAACACCATGAATAAACTTTACTTAATGTCACAAAGCTGTGCACTTATAAATGGTTACAAGGCTGGGCAGATGGCTGTTTGTTGGGGAAAGATGAGGACTGGAGTTTGGATTGCTGCCACCCATGTAAAAGCTGGACATGTAGCAGCCTGGCTGTGACCCCAGCACACAGGAGAGACAGGCATGTCTGGAGGAATCCACAAGCTCTGAGTTCACGGGAGAGCCTCTGCCTCAATATGTAAGATGGAGAGCAACTGAGGAAGATAGCATAGACGTCTGGCCTCCACGTGCACATGCATGCACACCCATTGTCACATGTACTCCCCAACATGTGCAAATAGTCATACACATATGTACATATTCACACATATACACATAGAAAAAGTAAAATAAAGCCAGGCGTGGTGGTGCACGCCTTTAATACTAGCACTCGGGAGGCAGAGGCAGGCGGATCTTTGTGAGTTCAAGGCCAACCTGGTCTACAGAGTGAGTTCCAGGACAGCTGGGACTACAGGGAGACCCTGTCTTGAAAACACCAAAAAATAAAATAAAATAAAATAAATTTTAAAAAGAAGGCTGGGCATAATGGCACATGCCTTTAATTCCAGCACTTGGGAGGCAGAGGTAGGTGGATCTCTGTATGTTCAAGGCCAGCCTGGTCTACACAGCAAGTTCTAGGCCAGCTTTGGGTAATCCATAGTGACTTCCAGACCAGCCACAGTTACATAGTAAGAATATGTCTTTAAAAAAATTAAATTTAGCCAGGTGTGGTGGTGCACACCTTTAATCCTAGCACTCAGGAGGCAGAGGCAGGTGGATCCTTGTGAGTTCAAAGCTACCCTGGTCTACAGAGTGAGTTCCAGGCCAGCCAGAGCGACAGGGAGACCCTGTCTCAAAAAGACCAAAAAATATTAAATTTAAAAATAAATTGCATACATTTTATTTTTTTAAAAATGGTTACATAGCCAAGTGTGGTGGCACATGCCTTTAATACCAGCACTTGGGAGGCAGAGGCAGGTGGATCTCTGTGAGTTCAAGGCTAGCCTGGTCTATATGGCAAGCTCCAGGCCAGCTGGGACTAAAGGGAGATCCTGTCTCAAAAAGACAAAAAAAAAAAAAATAGTTACAGTGAAATTTTTATGTTACGTATATTTTACCACAATAAAATAAAGCTATAGAAACAATTAAGAGGTTCAATAAAGTAGCAGGATACAAAATTAACCTAGAAAAATCAGTAGCCTTTCTTTACACCAACAACAAGCAACTGAAGAAGAAATACAAGGAAATCTTCCCACTCACAATAGCCTCAAAAACAATAAAATACCTAGGAACAAACCTAACCAAAGACACCAATCTCTACAAAAACATTTTTAACCCCTGAAGAAGGAAATTGAAGAAGAGACATCAGAAGATGGAAAACCGCCCATGTATGATTGGGAAAGTGGGTATATAGAAAAATGTACATTCTACCCCAAATTAATACACAGATTCACATGCAATCCAATTAAAATCCCCAAGAGTTTCTTCACAGGCTTGGAAAAAAAAGTCCTTAATTTCATATGGAAAACAAAAGACCCCAAATAGTCAAAGCAACCTGAATGAAAAGAGCAATATGGGGGGGAGGATCTCTATGCCAGATTTTAAAATATACTACAGGGCATAGTCATAAAGACAGCTTGGTACTGGCCAACAAAACAGATCTGTTTGACCAATGAACAAAACTGAAGACCCAAACTTAGCCAATACAATTTAAGCCACCTCATATTTGACAAGGGGCCAAGAAGACCAATGGAGGAAAGACATAGAATCTTCAACAAGTGGTGTTGGCAAAACTGGATCACACTGTAAAAATAAAGTTAAACCCCTACCTCTCACTGTAAAAGAGTAACTCCAATGATCAAAGACCCAACATGAAACCTAGAACTTTGAAGGATAGAAAGAAAAACTTGGCAGCAGCCTACAAGACATGGTTGAGGAAAAGACTTCCTAAATAGACAACAAGCTGCAAAGAAATAAGATCGACAATTGATAAATGGGACCTCATTAAACTCAAAAGCTTCTGTATATCAAAAGAAACAGTCAAGGAAGTGAAGAGAAATCCCACAGAGGGGGAGGAAAACTCACCACAGATACATCTGACAACATTTGATTTCTAGAATAATAAACTACCAAAAACAAAGAAGAAAGAAAACAAATGACTCACTCAAAGAGGGAGCGGGGGCTGGAGAGAATGGCCTAGCGGTTAAGAGCGCCGACTGCTTCTTGCAGAGACCCGGGTTCGATCCCAGGGCCCCATGGCGGCTGAGAACCGTCTGAAACCCAATTCCAGGAAACTCCAGTTCCAGGGGAAATCCAACACCTCTTCTGACCTCCGCGGACATTGCACGACACGGGTGCACAAACTTACATGCAGACAGTAACACTCACACACATACAAAAACAAAAAATTTAAAAAAAAAAAAAGATGAGCCAGNTTGGTGGGGTGGGGGTCGGGTGGGGTGGTGGTGATGGTGGTGGTGTTGGTGATGGCGGTGGTGTTTCCGGTACTCTGTGCTTGAGGTGGTACTGGGAAATCCCCAATCTAAGCTCTGTGCACTCAAGTCCCATTGTTGTATTTTTCTATCACAGTCTCCTTATAGCTCCAGATGGCCTGGAACTCACTATGCAGACAAAGCTGGCCTGGATCTCACAAAGATCCACCTGCCTCTGCCTCCTGAATGCTGGGGTTAAAGGCATGTGCCACTATGCTAAACTCCATCTGTAAGGCTGCTCAGAATAAAAATTTAGGATGAAATTTTTATTTTAGAAAAGTTTTCAGTCTGTATTCTATACTGGTTTTAATTTACTATGTAGCCTAGGCTAGCCTCAAACTTGAAATTCCCCTGCCTCAGCCTCCTGAATGCTGGGATTACAGATGTGCCCCAACATGCCTAGGTCTTGGTTCTTTTGAGAACTAACTATATAGATCACACTGGTCTCAAACTCACAGAGATCCATCTGCCTCTTCCTCCCAAGTGCTGGGAGAAAGGCACGCTAGTTCACACCTGTTGCTCTTCTTTACCTACAAGTTAAGCGAGCCTGTCAGCTCTATTCTAAAAATACACACCACTACTTCACTATCACAACCATGCCCACCACTGTCATCTGTCAGTGGAACCTTCTCAATGCCTCCTTGCTCTTACCATCATTCCCAGGCAGACAGCTAGTCACACAAAATTGGTCTTTCAAAATGGAAATCACAGCCCCCAACTTCTCCTCATCAAAAGTAAAGGAATCCCATTGTAGTGAGCCTGGCACGACCCCATGTGTCCTTGACCCTGACCTCCCTGACCTCATCCTTGCCTCCCTCCAGCACACCACTCACTGGGCTCTCCTTCTTCAGGGCCTTCATGCCTGCTGTTCTTTCTGGCTGAGATGTTCTTGTCCCAGATAGTCTCAAGACTTGCTTCCCCAGTCTATTTTGCCTCCACTCCAATTGCAGCTTCTCACGGGGACTTACTTATTCTTGTTTTGTTTTGAGACAGGGTCTCACTCTGTGAACCTGGCTGGCCTGTAACTTGCTGTGTAGAACAAACTGTCCTCTAACTCACAGAGATCTACCTGCCTCTGTCTCCATAGTGCTGAAGTTAAAGGTGTGTGTCACCACACCCAGTTGTCTTTAAAAACATTTTTTTTGGGTGGCACTGGAGAGATGTCTGAGCAGTTAAGAGCACTTGCTGCTCTTCCAGAGGACCTGGGTTCTATTCCCAGCACCCACATGGTAGCTAATGACTATCCTTAACTCCAGTTCCAGGTGATCTGACACCTTCTGGCCTCTGCAGGACATTGTATACACATGGTACACTTACATATATGCAGACAACACACACATAAAACAAAATTAACATTTTAAATATTTATTAGCATATATTAATTATACATAATGCATTTCATCATGGCATTTTCATAAATGTATGTCAGGTATTTTGATCGTATCTGCCCCCATTGTCCTCTCTGTATGACTCCCCCCCCACTGGTACCTTCCTCTCCCCAGATAGTCACTAGAGGGGCCTTTCTTTCTTTCTTTCTTTTTTTTTTTTTTGTCTTTTTGAGACAAGGTCTCTTTTAGTTCCAGCTTGCCTGGAGCTTGCTATGTAGACCAGGCTGGCCTTGAACTCACAGAGATCCACCTGCCTCTGCCTCTGAGTGCTAGGATTAAAGGCCTGCACCACCGCACCTGGCTTTAAAATCCATTTTTTACATTTTATTTTGAGTGCGTACATGTATTGCCTGCATGTAGGTAAGCGTACTCATGCAATGCCCGCAGAGGATGGTTGAGAGCATTGGATCCCCTAGAACTGGAGTTACAGACAGTCGTTAGCTACAATGTGGGCTCTGGGCTTCAAACTCGGGTTCTCTGTATGAGCAAAAAAAGGAAAAAATGGAAAATTTGAGAAGAAAAAAAAAGAGTATGTAAAAAGAAGAAGGAAAAAGAAAGATATTCAGGATAAATACTATATACTATATACTAGCATATTCAGAGAGGCCATCTCTAGGTTGGAGGTTTCTAGGTAATATTTCGTTTCTTCAACTCATTTAAAGTTTCTAAATGTTCATTACAATTTTAAGTAGGAGGAGACACAAGCTAGGGCTGGGCGTGTTCGTACAGTCCTTCCTGCAGCTCCATCCTCTGGTACACACTAAACTCAGCTGACCTCCGGGGAGCTTGCCCAGCCCAGGAAACCAGGAATGCCAGCCCAGCACTTATGTGGTGTGCTGATTGCCTCCATTTGGTCACTGCCTCCGATCACTCAGGGAGCTGCTGTGAAAGTCAGTGGAGCCAAACACAAGTCCAAATGTGAATTACTA
The DNA here is from genome assembly GCA_009823505.1 of Rhizomys pruinosus. Classification (NCBI taxonomy): domain Eukaryota; kingdom Metazoa; phylum Chordata; class Mammalia; order Rodentia; family Spalacidae; genus Rhizomys; species Rhizomys pruinosus. The sequence goes on along the minus strand of VZQC01003998.1, from coordinate 267,980 downwards.
CAGTGCTGCTCCGGCAGAGGCCTGGACTGTTTTCCATGGTTGAAAACTCTGATAATTCTCTGTATAAATAATTTATCTTGCCAGGAACAGATTATACAGCAAAGGCAGACAAAAACAATGTTTCACTTCTCTAAAAATCTAGTGTACTTTTTGTGATTCAAAAATGCATTGTTGAGCCGGGGCGTGGTGGCGCACGCCTTTAATCCTGGCACTTGGGAGGCAGAGGCAGGCGGATCTTTGTGAGTTCAAGGACAGCCTGGTCTACAGAGTGAGTTCCAGGACAGCTGGGACTACAGGCAGACCCTGTCTCCAAAAAGACCAACAACAAAAAAAAATGTATTGTTGAGGCTGGAGAGATGGCTCAGCTGTTAAGAGCACCAACAGCTCTTGCAGAGCACCAACAGCTCTTGCAGAGGACCCGGGTTCAATTCCCAGCACCCACATGGTGGCTAAGAACCATCTTTAAGCAGTGGTGTGGTGGCTCACTCCTTTAATCCTACACTGTGGAGGCAGAGGCAGGCAGATTTCTGTAAATTCAAGGCCAGTCTGGTCTACAGAGTGAGTTCCAGGCCAGCTGGGGCTATAGGGAGACCCTGTCTCAAAAAAAAAAAAAGCATTGTTAGGGGCCAGAGAGATGGCTCATTGGTTAAGAGCACTGGCTGCTCTTGCAGAGGACCCACAAACAAAACACTTCACCACTTCATAGGAGGGCTACTTGGAAAGTCTCCTTCCAGCCAAACACCTCTAGGACCTGGCACAAGCCTGATAGGCTTACACTTACACGTGCATGGATTAATGGACAGAGATCTTGTCAGGTGGCAATGAAGATCCATTTATTGTATACAGCACCTCCCTTATATAGACAGTATGATGTCATCTCTCACAGCCAATCTCAAACCCCTGTCTCACACCCCTGTATGCTGCTGCCCAGGCCAGCATCATGTGCCTGGGCCACAAGTTGGGTCACAAGATGTTCTCTCATGGGGTAGGATCCAGGGAGCCTCATGATTGCCCTGTCCCCCAACCCCCACCCCCACCCTGAGATGCTAGCTGAAAAACCAGCTCCTAACTCAAACTGGATCTTCCCATAAGGTTCAATTCCCAACACCCACATGGTGGCTAACAATAGTCCCTAACTGCAGTCCCAGGGGATCTGATGCCCTCTTCTGATCTCCTAGTGCATTCCATGACACTTGGGCACTCATACGCACAAAATAAAAATAACAAATAAAATATTTTAAAAACTCCTGTGAAATATCTCTGTAGGAGAAATGAATGAGGAAGATGTGGTACACATTCAGATATACAATAAGATGAGATTTTTGTTCAGCCATTAAGAAACATAAATCATAACACTTGCAGGAAAATGGATGGAACTCATTATGTTAAGAAAATATGACAAACCCAGAAAGAGAAATCCTACATGTGCAAAACTAGATCTGAAATTACATGTGTGTGTGTGTGTGTGTGTAGAGGTCGTGAAACTAGTAGGAGATCCTGAGAGGGGAGAAAATGATCTTTTTTTTTTTTTGGTCTTTTCAAGACAGGGTCTCCCTGTAGCCCCAGCTGTCCTGGAACTCACTGTGTAGACCAGGCTGGCCTTGAACTCACAAAGATCCTCCTGCCTCTGCCTCCCAAGTGCTAGGATTAAAGGTGTGTGCCACCTCGCCCGACAAAAAAGTGATCTTTTAAGAAATCAGTTTTCTAGTGTTTGCATGTATGTGTATAAGAGCAGTGACAAGGAGGCCAGACGAGGGCATCAGTTACTGTCAATTGTGAGCAGCTATATGGGTGTTGGGAGTAAAACTCAGGTCCTCTGCAAGAGCAGCTAGTGCTCTTAGGTACTGAGCCATCTCTCCAGCCCCATGAAAAAGATCTGAGCAGAGAAAAAAGAGGGTCAGGGAGGGGCTAGAGAGATGGCTTAGTGGTTCAAAGCACTGACTCCTCTTGCAGAAGAGCTGGGTTTGATTCCCACCACCCACATGGTAGCTAATAACCATCTGTAACTCCAGTTCCAGAGGATCCGACACCCTCTTCTGACTTCCGAGGGCGTTGCAGGACATGGGTGCACTTACACACATTGCAGGCAATACACTCATACACATAAAATGAAAATAAGAAATAAAATATCGTTTTTAAAAAAGGGCTATGGAATTGACATAAAAGCAAAAGGGGGCACTATCTGGAGGGAGCAAGAGAGGAGGGAGGATCAGGGAGCACTGAGGAGGGCAGTGGGGAAGGGAACAGAGTAGAGCCGATCGTAGTGACACATATATATGAAAATGCCATGGTACAACCATTCCTTTGAATGCTAGTTTGAATTAACTTAAAATGTTTTAAGAATCTGTGTAAATATGCACAGGCATATGTATTATGTGTATATAAAAATGGTCACACTAATAAGCCCATTCACCCTGGGTCTGTGTGAACAGTGCTCTGGGACTGAACCATGCACAAAGGTATAGGCAATCTGGGAAAGTAGGTAGCTCCATCACATGTTGAGTGGGCTGCCTTGAAAATTCCCAGGTGGATGTGGGAGGAGCGTATCCATGTATGAAAACTTTACCAAAGAAACTAATTTAAAGTTTATATAATTATATTATATATAGTATATAATTATATATATTATATCTATATATTGGTCTTTTCAGGACAGGTTCTCCCTGTAGCTCCAGCTGTCCTGGAACTCACTCTGTAGACCAGGCTGGCCTTGAACTCACAAAGATCCACCTGCCTCTGCCTCCCAAGTGCTGGGTTTAAAGGTGTGCACCACCACGCCCAGCTAAAGTATTATATTTTTTTTAAAAATAAATTGCCAAATCACTTCTTGGCCTTTTGGTTAAGATTGAGTATAAAAATAAATTGCCAGTGTATATGACATTCTGTTCAGAAGCATCTGAGAACCCCAGTTCTATACCCGTTCCTAATATTAGAACTTATTTAGTTATGGCAGTGGGTATTTGCAGTGGTTTTAACTTTAATTTTCCCCAAAGAATGTCATTGAAAATTTCATTTGTTTATATTTTCCTCTTTGTGGATGAAGGCTCTTTAAGTTCTTTTATACTTGTTAGGCTGTTTGGTTTCCTACAAAGTTTTGGGATTTCTTTTTGAGCTTTACATGAGTCCTTTATCCAATATCTGCTTTGCGAATTTTCTTTTAAGCTGCGGTTTGTCTTTTTTACTCATTTAACAGTGACTTTCATAAGCCAGAAAGTCTCTATTTTGATGAAGTCCAACTTACAAATAATTTTTATCGTTATGTTTTTAGTTTTGTATCTAAGAAAGTTTTGCTTAATTCACAATCATAAAAACTTTCTCTTGCTGGGTGTGATAGTACATACCTTTAATCCCAGCATTCAGGAGACAGAAACAAGCAGATCTCTGTGAGTTTGAGGCCAGCCTGGTCTACATAGCAAGTTCCAGGCCAACTTGAGCTACAGGGAGACTGTCTAAAACAAAAACAAAAACAAACAAACAAGAAACCAAACTTATTTGCTTCCTTCCAGAAATTTTGTGGTTTCATATCTGTACATTTTGATCTAAAATCTATTTTGAGCACACATGTTAATATGATGGCAGATGCAGACTATTTTTACTTTGTTGTCATTGTTATGATAGGGTCTTTCTATTCCCAGCTGGCCTGGAACTCCCCATAGTAGACCAGGCTGGGCTCTATCTCACAGACATCTGCCTCCTCTGCTTCCTGAGTGCTAGGATTAAAGGTCAGGCATCACCAAGCCCAACCGTTTTCACTTTTGAATGTGTATGCCTTATGTTCCAATGCCACTAGAAAGACCGTCCTTTACCCACCTCCCCACCTGAGTGCTGGGATTAAAGTTGAGCACTACCACACTTGCTTCAACCTTAACTTGGTAAGCCTTGAGATCTCCCAGTGTAAGACTTCTGCATTGTTTCTTTCTCAGAGAACTTTAGAATAAGCTTGATAATTTCTATTCGTAAAAACAAAACCCAAAGCAAACAACAAAACTCCTGTGAATTAGACCTGTGGGGCCTCCTGCAAACCTATGGCTCCTTCTCATGAACCTGGAACTTTGGTCCCCCAACAGCAAACCACAGTTCCACATTCTTCCTGTGGTAGGCTGATGGTGGAGCTGATTGGAGGACGGAGATGTTGGGTGGCAGCTTCCGTCTTCTCTGAATGGCTGCATTCCCCGAAGTCCCTCCCCTGTGGCGCTAGGTTTGCACAGGCTTTGCTTCTCTTGGGCTTCTCCTGGGTACAAGGGAGATTTCTATCATTTGTAGATTCTAGTCTTAGGAGAACTGAATTCTCTAGAGTGGACGCTCATGCCTCCAACTGAAGGGCCAAGCTGTGGTCTTGCTCCACACAACCGGTCTTAGGCGGTGCTTGGGCAATTCAGGCCTAGAGTTGGGAATTCGTCCGAATATCTCAGGCACTCCAGAAGGTTTTCCCCATCTATTTTTTTCTTATTTCTCCTTCTGCAGTCCAGTGTGTTTCCCAACCTGTGCCATACAGAAAATGGAAAATGACCAATTGAACTTTTGGAGATAAAAATCACAGTCCAGGAAATTAAAAAAAAATTTTTAATACTATTGATAACTTTATTTGAGTACACAGAGCTTAGATCGGGGGATTTTCAGCCAGGTGGATTGTTGGTTATTTCTATCACTGGGTTGTTGGTTAATTGAATCATTGTCTTGTGTGACTGTGGGGTGGGAGTAACCCTGCTAGCTGATATAACAAGTGGGCCTGTTGCCGTACTATCCCGCGAACGTGAGACCCTTTCCATGATGCACAGTAGCTTCAAAGATCAGCAGTCTTTAGGGTGGTGTATTTTCCCACAGGACCCTACGGTGAACGTTGGCGATACTGAGTGACCTTGTGAGCCTTGCCCTTTTCACACACCAGGACTCACTATCATGTCACGGAGGCTAAACGAGGCACTTGCTGGGGGAGTGTCCAAGTGTGACCATGATAGTGAGTCCTGGGTGAAAGGCAAGACATCAACAGCCTCTGAGAAACAAACTAAACCCCTACGCAGAACCATAGGCTGGCAGGAAGCCAGAAGGAGCACGTAGTCAAAGGGCACAACGGGGTGATACCCGCACGGTTGTGCTGAGGTGTGTGTCTCTGCGGCGTACTCAAGAGTGCCTCTGTTATGTGAGCACCACCAGTCTCTCGAGAATTATGTTAGAAGCGCGAAACGTCAGTCGACCAGATCAGACTTCCAGGACAACAGGCCTAATTATGTTATAACCATATCAAAGTTGCATAAGCATGCCTTAGTAAACCAGACCACAAGGGTCAAACAGAACACAAGCCAATGATTCAGACGTATGTAAAAAATTGAACCAAAGCAATCCTGACATGGAGTTGGAAGCGGGAGCGAAACCACAAGCTCTCATGACTACAGACGATAGTAAAAATGTGGGCATCCTCACATCAATTAAGGTCCTGGGAAAAGAATCTACAAAGCACGTCTGAAAGAAAACCCTACATGCTGAGGGCCAAATGAAGGAAACAAACCTACGGAGAGATAAAAAGAAGCAGGTAATAAATTCTTCAATCAAAGATCTACAAGCTTCTAACACACCCTATTGCGTAGATTCCTTCTATTGTTTAATAGAGATATGTTCTCCTGCTGAGGAGTGTAGCGAAAATAGGTATCACAGTATCTTTCACGAAGGAGAAATTGACAAGACATGGTATGTCTACTAGAAAATCAATTTAGAACCTCATAAAATTCACGAACGGTATAGGGTGAGCGAAAAGCAGATGCTAAGAAAGAGAGGAAACATGACAAAGCTGCAGAAGATGAGGAACTAGAAGAAATGGGAGATGATGACAAATACTGTTGGAGGAGAGAAGTAAAAGGAGACGAATCGCACAATGCCCATGAGGAGGGTGGAACTAGAAGCCGAGTGAGAATAAACCAGGAGACACTCCGGAAGTCGAAGTGCAAAACTCAACTGAAAAGCACTGACATTGCTGACATAAAGAAAAGGCAAACCACTAGCGAGTGCGTATGGAAGGCAAGGAACATAGGAAGAGATCTGAGACACTCAAAAGGAAAGTATGATGTATGTAACAGCAAAATCACAGCGAATAAAATAAAAAGGGAAGAGTGAAACACTCATGGGGCACAAGTCACGAGAGAAAGGAATGGAACACCAAGCCTCTGACGTGAGAAAATCGGAAAGGTATTTACAGATAGTATAACAAGTATATCGAGCATTACTGGAAGAGTAACAAAGAACAACAAAAAATCCCTCAAGTTACGGAGTTTATAGAAAAACTTTAACATATACAGGCAGAAAAAAGTGTACCCAAATCCAGAGATGATGAGCCACCATTGAAAGATTGTATAACCATCACACTCAATTATTGAAATGGAGAGGGAGAGGACGCAGTAATAACCAAGAGAGGAGTGGAGGTATGTACCGCACTGAGTCTTCAAACCAGCAATAGATGAAGAATCTATCCCACATACACAGAAAGAAACGAAAGAGCCCACATATACTGGCACATACACAGAAGCAAATAGAACTCACCAAATAAGACAATATCATGACAAAAGGAAATCTCCACGCGGGTCATAATATATGATCTTACAACAACCGACTAGCACGCCTCACCCAAAACAGAAGACAAAATTCTGAAATGCCAAAGGACAGAGGCAAAACAGAAAGGCTGTGAAACACAATTACAGAGGGTGGGGTAATTACTCAGTCAGCAATTTGGCTAACTTGGGGGAATCTCTTCCAAGACAACTGATGAAATTCTATAGACGAAATGTGCGAAGAGCAGGATATGCTCCAGTGGTTAAAGGAAATGTGAAAAGATCCGACACAATAGCTAAGTTTTAGCCAATAGGCCGCTAAAAGGAACACTTCATGATCAATCTAAGATTATAAAAGTTCCGACAGGAAGTGAGATAAGATATGTTGAATATTCTCTTTCTCAGTGACGATTAAACAAGGATGATATTGAATTTAATGTACTCATGAGAAAAAACTAAAAATCAAGCTTATCCCTTTCAGAGAATAACTGAAGCCTATTAGTTACGAAAAGAAGAAAGAAGAGGAGCACAGCTATCGCACCAGGGCACCTATGTAAACGAGAATTAATAATAAGCGATGAAGATGGTCAGAACTAGAGGCTCTATAACCAAGCTGAGGACTTTGGAGATATATTGCAAAGCTATAGGTAGTAGATAAGGTGAAGAAGCAATCGCACGACACTTTCACTATTATAAAAATACTCTATGCAAATATTATACTGGAACCTATAGGACTGCTCAAGTTGCAGAAAAAGGAAGCAGGTCTCTTATACTTAAAAGGTAGGAACTATGTGGAGGGAGACAAACAGGAGCACCCACACATCCTAATTATGCATAGATATGGTAAGGAAGACCCATCACTGCATTTGCGGCTAAAGTGATGAATGAGGCATGCTCAAACACTAAGGTGAATTAGGAAATGGGAATAAATCATCTCATAAGCAAATGGATAAAAAACACAGAAAGCAAGGGGTTGCTGAACTAATGGAGGCTAAAAGTATGTCAGTGCAAAATGAAGACGTATACAAGGAGTACAACCAAACAAGTCCAGAATGTGGCGTGTGGACTCTGTGGTATGGGGAGCTACGTCCTCTTATAAGCGTCACCAGGCACTGTGCGAATGAGGGAAACAAGACCGGCTAGGTGTGAAACCTATGTGAGATTCAGGACCTAGCACCAATGGCAATAGCGAGTAAGTGAGATATATCCAAGGTACGAGCTGGGGACTTTCTACAGGTGCGACCATCATCATGCTCGTATAAAAGACCCAAATAGAAATGATATAAAACATAACAAAAATCAAAGAAGATGTTTATAAGAGATAGCCACTCAACATATCTGTTATCAATAAGGAGAATAATTGGACACAATGAAGAATTATCACCAATAATGATATATATATAATCTGGAAGGAAGCCAAATAAGTTGTCATGCAAAACTCTGGTCAGGTTTCTTGTTTTGTTGACTCTTATTCTTGAGAGATGTAATCCAATTCTCTTCAGGTTATCCCTAAAGAAGAAGATAGTATACCCTCCCACTCGTCCCAGACGACACACTCAAAGTTGGGCCTGGAATACTGGGGCGATCTTAAATTACGTAATACCACCACTGAGCCCTTTGGACGGGACATGGCCCTGCGATCAAACTCGATCAAAGACAATCAAACACGAGACAGTACTGCAACTGAATATTGTGATACATTCTTCGTCTCCCTAGAGATAGGACACTCTGCAGACATCTTACGTGGAATTTCCACCACAAAATAGGCCATATGAGAATAATGCTTTCCTGACCTCAGACTTCATAACACTCCCCAAGAGGAACATGGCTCAACAGAATAAATTTTAACTAAAATCTAATCTGACAGCTGAGAGTTAAGCACAACAGAAAATAAATCTATAAGCAAAACATACAACAAAAAAATAAAGAAAAAAAAGGATATATCTAAGAAACTAAAGAAATACATTTTTTATTTTTGTTCTAGAGTTTATTGTGGAAATTAACTTTAGCCTAATTAATACAGATAGTTTGAAGGGGGAATGTAAAACTCATTTTCTGGGGCTTTATTAAGTATCTAATCTTAGAGATGTAATAAATAGAGATGTAATAAAAAGAATAGAAGAAGCCAAAAAACTGGGCAGCTTTAGTTATATGACAAGAAATTTATTTCGCGCTTAAACGAGACCAGAGTATTGAGTTATTAATAGGGTCAGTCATGTAAAGTCCTCAATAAGTAAGAATAATTTACTAACCAAAAACTTTTGTAGAGCTGCAAAGCTCTGAAGCTATATCTGTCAGCACAGCACCATTAGTATTCTAAAAAAAGTATACAATAAAGAGCCCCTAGTAGTTACAATAAGGTACTCAGGAATAGCGTAGATTAAGAAGGCTATATATCTATTCTGGTAATAGCTAACAAGCAATACTTAATAGCACCAATTTTCATATTCATTCACAGAGGTGTCTCTAAGGGATAACTGTTCCTTGCCTCAGAGGTGAAGTAAACACATATACTAAAAGTTAGGAGAACAATCACATGCATTGGGGCAAATAAGCCACTACTCGTTCGCAATATATCATGCAAATACGTGTACTACACTAAGTCTCCTGTGAAATTGGGAGTGTTCTTCGGAGAACCAACTTAATATAAAGGGATTTAGACCAAAGTGTCTAGTCGTATGATAAATAGGGGAGAGAGAAATCCTGCTCGAAGGTTTCTCAGATGGCGCTACTCTCGAGAAGCGAGAGAGAACTTGTTTGCGATCTAAACAAGCTTGGGACACATTTTGTTCACTTTGTATGACGTCATGAGAACTGGTGATTGAAAAGCCAACAATCTGTGAAGATGCACCAACCACAGGCAGACAAGAGAAGCTAGACCAGTTGGTGCACCTGTCAAGACATGTGTTGGCTAAGCAAGTTACTCTTTACACAAAAATGATAGTACCTGATCAGAACATACACTCTAGCCTGGGACCGTAAGATGTTGGCTGCAGCGCACCTGAGGATTAAGACCTGCCTGCCTAAGGCGCTCCATTGAGGGCGCACTCCTGACTGCCCCATGGAGGCAGGAGACGGTCGGTATGGAACCAACTAGGTGTAGCACCTTTCACACAACCATGTGCTGAGGTCCTACTTGTGCCAATCCAGTAGTTGGAGGTGGTACCACAGTGATAACGAGACTGGAAAGACGCACAGGCGGAACAACTATTAGGTTCGCACTGAAAGACAAAATATAATACATCATAGCTGTTATGCCCAGATCTATGGCTCAAGTTATCTAAACCTATACCTACTGGACTAGCATCAGACCAAAGTATAGTAAAAATATCCTACCTCCCTCTAGAACCCTGGGGAGTTGGAATTGAGTGTCTTCAGTGGAGAAAGGGATCTAGCACAAGGTGAACACATGGAATTAATGCACGTCGCTATTCCTCAACTATGTCTGTAGCACGCCGCAATCCTGTGTTCTGCAAACGATCCCAAGAATCTCACAACAGTAGATAATCAAGAGAAGCTTCCGATACTTAATCCAAGTCACTCAGCCCATGTAAGACAGACCAATGTTAGACGAATACATCGAGTGCATGGTGTCTGTCCCGTTAGCACTAGTTCGACATACAGTACCCAGGGTGAATGGCTTATTAGTGTGACCAGTACAACAAATTTGGGTAAATAGCTACATAAAATAAACATTACGACTACCTCTAAGCTGAGCTCTACCAACCCAACAGAAGACTCCTACAAAGAGATCTCCCTGGAAGGAAACCAAGACATGGACTTTAAGAAACACAGTGTGGACATACGCAAAAGAAATAAAATGGAACTAAATGAAAATGAATGAATACGACTCAAAGAGTACCAAGCAGGCTGATAATGACGTATAAGGAAAGAGACTTAAGGGAGAGATTTGAAAAAATACTCAGAGGGACCTGAGGAAGCATAATGAAGATATCATTTCCGAGAAAAAGACTTAAAAGGGAGTAATATGACAAATCTGGAAGGAAGTGGAAATGCCCGTAAAGATCCCCAGGTCCAAATAACTGAAAAAGATAATTTCCAATGAACCACCCGGAACTAAATAGATAGACCATGCACATAGTGCTCCCACGATAGAGAAGTGGAACCCTTCCGTAGACTAAAGAAACTCAGCGATTTAAACTGCTCCTCAAGGAAAAGGAACACCACTGAGACACTCCCTCATCCAATCAAATTAGGAAAGAGGGGTGATGGGAAAGCCAAGCTCTAGATAGAACGCTATATTGGATAGAAGCCGAATAAAATAAAAAACGAAAATAAAGACCTGCAGGCAACTAAATGAGACCAACTACGAACCTCGTCTCAAGTAATAGTATTAATAAAAGAAAACAAGAAATTTAAAAAAACACAAGAGTAGAAAAACCAAACCATTGAAATGTGAGGATATCTATGATAAAGGACGCCCACACTCCACTATCATTTATTTTGGTATCTAATTGCAGGTTTAATGGGGGAATGAATCTCAGAAGAATGCTGCATGAATCGGATCGTATATGACAGTCTGTCAACAAAGGATAATAGAAGAAATTTCCCAAACACTGGATAAAAGAGAACACCCATACAGTCACCAAATTACACGAAGACACATAGGACAGCAACAGACGCATAGACTGGCCGAAGACGCGGTGTCAGGATTCAATCTTTGGAAGAATAATCCGGCGCAAAGTACAAGAATTGGGCCATATTTAGACATTAATGTTCCATAAAGGTATGGGATCAACACACAGCTTCTCTTAGCAGCTTAAAGGTATCAAGGGTTTTCGGGTGGCCACTGACTTCGCTACGCTAATGGCTCTCAGCCTAGGGAACCTCTTTATCATGATTGCTTTCTCTCGATCTTTTTTCACTGGGAGGAGATGCGCTCACGTACGCTTAATTGAAGCACGCTAAGCTGCGTACCCTGCAGAGGTAGGTACTTAGGGTTACTGCCTATATCACCAAACTAGCACCTGTCTCACCAACAATTATTGGAAGGTAGGACTGCATATGCGCTCACCCAATCTGTACTCCTGGAGTCTTCCCAGCGCCCCGTGTGACCATCCTAGTGTCTCTCTTAATTCATGCGCCTACCATATCCATGCAAACTACTAATAGTTACGAAAGTTCATCTAGATCACAACCGACACAGGTTGCAGAATTTAGCCCTCCAGCAGCAGCGACGAGGTTACAGCTCACCTACGCCGACCTTTTCAAATACAAACATATAGAAATACATAAATAAAAATTTATTAAAAAACACTAAGGATGCTCAAACAGAAGACAAAAATACGTGCACGAAGAGAAAAGCAAAATGCAACTAGTAGGGAGGAACTAGTGCGTTCGCACCCATCCGAATTACAGCGCTTCTCAGTGCAGAGACTGTGAAAGCTATAGAGAGACGAGTGGATCAAGTAGTCCCAAGTTACATGAAACGAGGACCTTAGATCCGCGCAGACCTCTAGACTAACTCACATGAAGCCCAGCAAAAATAAGCCAATATGTTTTGAACGCCGAAAGAGACTCTTCGATGAAAACATGAACAAGCATGAAAGATCATATGCATAGAAACTACACTTCAGAAATCGCTCAAGAGCAAATCCAGAAGAACAGAGGAAATAAGCACGGTATCCACTAGCAACAAAGAAGAGGAAAGAAGAACAAATTATAACGGATATCAAACTAGCCCCAAGAAGCAAACAAAAAAAATGAGAGTAGAAGTGCAGCTTATCATTCACTCCTCATTTCACCATAACACTATATCTACCCTATTAACTGATATGGGTTCTACCATTGGTACCCTTCCAAAATTAAAAAGGCATAACGCACATAGGACGACCAAACGCGTTAGGAAACTGACCCTCTCACCTCACCATCACATTTGGGCTAAGTTCTCACAAGCTTTAACCTCATTCCATCCAACCTGGCTCTAAAGGAGCAACATATCCAACCCTTTCTAGATGTCTGAAAATGTGATGGCTATACACATTATGAATTTACCAATACAATCTAATCCTCAAGTTGGTCATATCAGAGAACAATTATTTGGCTATCTTAAGTAGGAACTCGAGAGACGCGAAATTTGAGACTTTTATAGGTATTCTAAATTCGATGTGGTCAACCAGACACAAATCATTAGGCATCTTTTCTCTTCTAAAGATTATATAATTTCCATAAACTGCAAAAGTAGATTAGTCAAAGAACAGGCAAGATGTAGTTTGAGGAATTAACAATTCCTTATATGTCTGGGGATTATAGTAACGATTGATATATCCATGTGATGACACTTCACAAGTTCCAACTAGGAGTACAATGTCGGGATTGCACCCAAGACGTCATGGGTGCCATTCAAGTAGGCACCATCTATTCCTCTGGGAATCGATAGAGCAAGTTTCGAGCGGAACCTATTACGTTCTTAGCCGACCAAAAAGTCGCGGTTCGGTTAGAGGGAAATACGAGGAGAGATCTATATTACCTGGGAAACTCCGACATTGCACTTTAGAGAGCTGAGTTTTACCGAGCTGTGAGCGACTCAAAGGTGAGGCGGTAGGAGCAGCCCTGCAGGCTGACAGGGGAGGCACCATCAATTGAATGGCTGCCGCATTGAATGACACAATCTCCCCACCTGAGCAAGGAAACACTTAGATCGAGAGCCCAATAAAATTTGGAACCCTAAAGGGTAGCAACATGAGGGAACATTCTGCATGGAGCACTTGGGAAAGCACAAGAATTACAGGGTGGAAACAAGGGGCTTTAGAGATTAGACGAGTGACCGAGATAACAATCTATAGGGTCAATATGGGAGCCTGGTAACATAATGATTCTCTCATATGACCACCTAGACGAAGCATCATTCTTGTACCGAATTTAATATTTCCATTAGACGTGTAAGTATTAAAGCCTATCAGGTTGTCCAGTCACGAAGAGTTTTGGCGGGGAGACTTCCAAGTGCCCTCATGAAGTGTGAAATGTTTGTTTGTGGGCTCCGCAAGAGCCACCACGTGCCTCTCTAAAAATCAACTGCAGGAGACCATCATCTTACTAGGCTCCTAAAATTTCTACTAGAGCTTTATTTTCTTTTTTTGAAGAACAGGTAATCCTGGAACCCGTATATGCCCCTCACACTGGCTGAGAACCACAATACTGTTAGAGCACCCAGGCTGGCCTTTGAATTTACAGCAAAATCCTAGCTATCGTCTTGGCGCCTACCAAAACACGCGCAGTGTAAACGCTAGAATCTAAAAAGGATGAACGACACCAACATCCACAGCTTATAAGAGATGGTAAAAATCTTATGCACAACTTCAATGTCGAGGTTGCATCTTGGATATGCAAAGAAACCTGACCCGGAGGTCGCAATTACTAAGGCACTGCGACTGTATGGTGCTATCTTGTAACAAGCTCGACATGCCATCGTCTCACAAAGCCATAGTCTCACAAACATACATCTTTATGCATTTTTTTAGCTAAATGATAACACTATCTGTAGATCTATGAGAAAACAGGCATCTAGCCCCATGATAAAGTCCCACGCCTGTTCCTGGAAACTCCACTCTGGTAAGTACACAGGACTCGTCATTAGATACTGCGCGTCAAGAGAATGGCGAGCCATCTGCGCATACCCAAAATGATAGCCAAGGATTAAGAAAGGTGCGTGGCGCCATGCCACACGAGCTCCAACACAGCTCAACAAATGGTACTTATTTTCTTAAGGGACAGAACAAAATGAAGGAATCAGAAAACCAGTTTTTACAAGAGAAAAAAGTTAAACAATTGTATTTGTGTAACTGCCTTCAATTGCTGTATAACTGTTCACTCGCAAAGATACACAATATATCATTATACAGAGAATTATTCAGAGTTTTCAACCATGGAAAACAGTCCCAGGCCTCCTGCGGAGCAGCACTGTAGTAATTCACATGTTGGACTTGTGTTTGGCTCCACGGAGCTTTCACAGCAGCTCCCGTGAGTGATCGGAAGGCAGTGACCAATGGGAGGTCAGAGGCACACCAACATAAGTGCTTGTGGACTTGGCATTCGCGGTTCTCCTGGGCTGGGCAAGCTCCCCCGGAGGGTCAGCTGAGTCTTAAGTGCTGTACCAGAGGATGCGAGCTGCAGAGGAAGACTGTACGAACACGCCCGCCTCGCTTGTGTTCCTCTACAAAATTGTAATGAACATTTAGAAACTAACATGAGTTGAAGAAACGAAATATTACCTAGAAACCTCCAACCTAGAGATGGCCTCTCTGAATATGCTAGTATATAGTAATATAGTATTTATCCTGAATATCTTTCAGTGCCGTTGTTCGCTTCTTTCTTTGTTACGTACTGCTACCGCCTTTTTTAATATTTTTTCCTCCTACATCTTGGGAGGCAAAGATTTATCCGGCTTTAGGTTCCTTTTTTTGCTCAAACGAGGAAGAATACCCGCAAATTTGAAAGTCCCAGAGCCCAATCAGTTGTATGCTAACCTAAGGTTCTGAACTTCCACGATCTAAGGGGCCAGCCCTGAGATTCGCTCTCTACCATACCTCTGCGGGCAATCAGAGAGCATGCGAATGCTTTACGCTTATCACTCAGACGACTCGAGCCTAAGGCAATTACATGGGTGACGCGACCTCACACAGAAGAAAAGTAATGAAAAATGGATTTTAAAGCCCAGGTGCTGGTGCGTTTGTATGCAGAGCATTTAATCCGAGCACTCAGAGGCAGAGGCTAGGCTGCTCATCTGTTAGTTCAAGGCCAAGCCTGGTCAAAAGAAGCACCAGGCAAGCTGGACGTAGAAGGACAAAACAACAAAATAAAAAAAAGGGTATTGTTAGGTCTACCGAAAATGACCAAAAACTTTACTCTCACAAGAAAGTAGAACTATTCTGCGCTTAAACACTTGACGAGACAAATCACTGACCTAACAATGTCACACTCTAGTGCCCTATTCCTACAGCCTAGGAACCTAAACCCCTCGAGGAAAAGAGGAGGGCACATGGTTAGACTAGAGAAAAGTAAATATAACCGGGAGACTAGCAAATTTGGCGTGAATAAGGTTGAAAAGACCTAGACAGCAATACCTATAAGACGTGGGAAACACTTATTTGATCAACTCTATGAGTTGATATCATACAAAACAGAAGCGCCACACTAAAGCACTAGGATTGGTAGGGAAGCCCATACTTGGGAAACTATGTGCTGGGTTATAGGGCACAAAATCTGGCTGTGCACAAATTCAAAGGTTCTTGGTTTTAATGAAGGATGCTTGTATTATTACTTATGTGCCTTATTGTTAAAAAAAAAAAAAAAAAAAGGAAAAACAGAATTCAGGAAAAAAAGAAATTCAGAATGTACCAAAAAGTACTAAATTAGTATAATTATCACTGTCCCCAAATTCCTAAAGTGTAACAAATATTGACCCAGACCGAAAACGTCTTTTTCCGAAAATTTTCTCTCCTCTTTACTATTCTTTCTTTATCTTTCACCTTTCGAGTTATCGTTAGCATTTGTTTATGTCTTTCGTTTCTTATGCAGTATGTATCTGTATCTTCTTCTTTCTTGAGTGGATAAAGATGTGATGAGAGTATGGTGAGGAGAACCAAGAGCTTCTCCCTCAGTAAAGGACTCTCCAACATATGAGTCTAGGTCTGGAATCACTTCACTCGCTGTAGAACATCAGAAAGGATAGACGCTGGTGAAAAAACTCACGGAAGAACGCACTCGCAACAGTCCCCGAGTGCACTGGGATATCAAAGGAAAGCGATGGCCATCCCACCTTTTTCTTTTATTATAATCTAAGATTGGAGGTCACTAAACCACTAACCATTTCTATAAAATCCCTGCCCCCAGGTCTAAACTCCAGCTTATTTATTTGTTGTTGCTCTTTTTTTTTTAAAAGCCCAATTTTTAATGAAGTTCTGTGCATTTCATACAAATAACACCTACAAATCAACCATCTAGAAACCCATGCCCATCATCAATTTGAGAAACCTAAGAGAAAGTGAGGATGATAACGCTGAAGATATTCCTGAAACGCCCTCCCTGACCCGAACCACCCCACCAGAGCTCATGTTATTCTGCCAAACATGTTTTTCATCTTTTTCAGTCTTTTTTTTTTTTTTTTTTTTTTTTTTTTTTTTTGTTTTGAGCAGAAGTTCAATTTCAGTCAGTTCTTTGATCGGTCTTTTCTGCTGTTGTGTCTGTGCTACAATGAGTCTGTTATACCCTATCCAAAATGCAGTACACACGTCAAAAAAATATGAGATACATATTCGCGAATCGAGCTTCTATATAATAAAGATTTAGGCATCTTACAGCTTAATGATTTTGTTTGGGTGTTAGGACACTAAATCATATTGAAGTTCCCCCTGGCAAGCCAAAACACATCAGTTCTGAGACCCTTTGTGTTCCAACTAGAGGGTTTTCCTCCCCTTCCCATGTGTCCCAAATGAGGTCCCAGTAAGGCACTGCATCCACGCGTGTCTTGATCTTCCTATGCTTGTCTCTATGATACAGCCTTGGGGAATTGATCCATAACAGTTGGATAAACAAAAACGTCTCTATTCACACATCTAAAAGAAGGACCTGGGATCCCAGAATGGTTTTTCATGTGAACCCGGTAGAGGTTTCTATGATAAGACATTTAAAGAGGTAGTCCACAAACTATTCGAGCCATTACCCTTCCAAACTGTTTGGAAGGATACAATCAACAGAGGGATTCTCGTCTCAAACTGTTTCTTTCTATGGTAGCCCACATCACTTCTAATACTGGTTTGCTCCTACCAAAAAGACCAGGGCACAGATCCCATCTGGCGCAACATGAAGGTTAGGAAGGATCTAATATAGGAGTAGCTAGATGTTTAACACCGTCACATAATCGAGAACTAGTCTTCACGTGAAAGTGAACGATGAGGAATGCAAAAAAATATCTCAAATCAGATAAAGAATTCTTGCTACTTCTTCTCAGATCTTTGAAGGATGGCAAAAAGCAGTGACAGCTACGCACAGGGGTAGCTCGTATCGAGCCTTGCTTGCCCCCAGATCAAAGATCATCCATCATGAAATCAGTGTGGAAGTTCCACGAGTAACAAAACAGCAGAAGATGCCAGGGAAGTTTCACAACATGTAGACCAATATCAAACTCAATAAATATTCATAACCACATAAATGGAGCTGAAAGACAAAAACCATCACAACTCATTTGCTTCAATTGATGCACAGTAGCCCCTATTGAACTAAAAAGGCCTTTGTAAAATCCAGTCATAGATTCCATGCCTTCCTTCATGTTTAAAGTTCCTAGAGGGAATAGAAGGCTGAAATGAACAATTCTCCCCTTTCTTAAGCATATACAGAATCTTATCTCAGGATAAAATTTATTATTATAGTCATTATGTTCTATGTTATACTTTCCCTTTTAGGATTGTTTAAGGCCTATCACAGTTATATTACGTCTCATGTATGGGCATTACAAGCAGTTTTGTTTTTCCTCAAGAGTCATATGGGATCCTGGTACCTCAGATTTTTTTAGGGGGGGGGAGCCCCTGGCTCCATTTGGCTTTTACCAGTTCCAACCAAGATTCACAATCCACTCATGCAAAGTCGGTCTTTGCTAGACCGTGGTCCCCTTTTTGAAGCTGAAAGCAGACTTCCTCTTTACATACCACACTGGACACTGCATGAAACCGATCTCCTCAGTCTAGTGATCTACAGAAAACATCCCTGCACAGGAAGACTGGTGGAGTCACATTGCAAGACATTCAAAGAGATTCCCCTAGATATTAATCTGGGACTAGTTGACCCTCTGAGGCACCAAGGTAACACTAATGCACTATCTTTAACTGCGGAGAATTTTAAAAGAACTTGCTGGAACGCCCACAAAGTAGGGCAAGTATGGTTGCTTCACAGACATTATTCCCTTCACAGAAAAGTGCTAGATTACAAAACGGCGGGAAAACACCAGCCCATCAGATACATTTAATCTAACATGTAGGAGCTATATTTTTAAGAAAATGCTTGGAACAAAAGCTAAGCAGCCTTGTATAAGAAATAGACAGCTAAGTACACTTCCCATAAATATAATACTGGTGCGCTTAGACAATGTCATATCTGGACAAACTACATCTTTTTTTTCACACTATCCATGCAATCATCAATGTTACTGCTATACATTATTACATACATGATGATCTCATCTATTATACCTCATAACTTCACTACCTTCTTCTTGAAAATTAATAATGGTAAAAAGCTTAGTTCTAAGAACCATTGTTATAAGGATTCAACAATTATGGCCTGGAAGAGTATGTGCCTAGCGGTTAAGAGTCAGCCAAAACTGCTCTTGCAGAGGAACAAATTATAGTTCCCACTACCCACACAAGGTAGCTCACAACTGCCAGTAACCACAAGTTCCAAGGGATCAAATGCCCCCTTCTGACCTCCACATGCATTGCAAGACAACGGGTGCACGACATGGTTGCACATGCAGACAGTACATCATACACATACAGAATAAATAAAATTTAAAAAAGGATTCTACATATCCAGAGAGAAATTCGATTTTGTCATGGTCGACATTTAGTATTATGTGTACCTAGTTTTCGCCTTCGTTTACACTCTAAGAGTTTGATTGGCTGACAGTAAGTTCATTCCACGACAGATGAAGCCGTGTGATGATCCGTTTCATGCGTTGGTTTTTCGCTGGGAACATAGGTCTAGTTTTAGGAACTGTACCAGATCAACTTGAACATAAATAGTCGCGTTAGGTTTCATCGCCATCCCATTAGCCTAGAATAGTTGTTTGATCGTCATCTTTCTTTACCAACTGCATAGAAATTCCAATTGTCCGTAGATGCTTATTGCGCAACGTTCACCTCTCCAGCTCGTACCATGCATACTTGCGTCTGACGTTTGTGTTCTCTTTGGAAATTCACTAGTCCGCAGGGTCGTATTTGAGAGCTGAGATGGGATATCTTAGAGTAGTTTTTTCTTAAATGTTTAGCCGAGTTTCCTTAAATTTATTTAAGTGACTTTGAACCAAAACTTTTTTTCTTTAATATGGTGGTTGCTCTCAGCCCCTCTAATTCCTAACACCTTGTTGCAAGCTCTCTGTTGCCTCAGCTCATTTTGCTCCCATCTATGTTTTGGTGTTTGCTTTTAATATTTTCTATTTGTTTTTGTAAAGGGGGGGGGGGGGGGGGGTGGGGGGGGGGGGGGGGGGGGGGGTATTTTTGGGGGGGCGGGGGGGGGGGGGGGGGTGGGGGGGGGGGGAGGGGGGGAGGGGGGGGGGGGGGGGGGGGGGGGGGGGGGGGGGGGGGGGGGAGCGGCGGGGGAGGGGGGGGTGGGCGGGGGGGGTTGGGGTTTTTTGTTGTTTTAAGGGAGGAGGGGGGGGGCGGGGGGGGGGTGGGGGGGGCGGGGGGGGTGGGGGGGTGGGGGGGGGGGGTTTGGGGGGGGGGGGGGGGTTTTTTTTTTTGGGGGGGGGGGGGGGAGACGTGGGGTTTCTTTGCTTGTTTTTTTTTTGGGGGGGGGGGGGGGAGTGGGGGGGGGGGGGGGGGGGGGGGGGGGGGGGGGGGGGGGGGGGGGGGGGGGGGGGGGTTGGGGGGGGGTGGGGGCTTGAGGGGGGGGGGTCTGGGGGGGGGGGGGGGGGTGGCCGGGCGAGGGAGGGGGGGTGTGTGTGAGTGTACTGTCTCTGCATGTAGGTTGTGCACCCCGTGTCGTGCAAAGCCGCGGAGCTCAGAAGAGTGTGTTCTGGATTCCACCGCTGGAACTGGAGTATCTCCATGGAATCTGGAGTAATTTCAGCACGGTTGTCTCAGCCGCATGTGGGGCACTGGGATCGAACCCCAGGGTTGCCACTGTAAGAGCAGTCGTCGAGACTCTATCAACCGCTGGAACTCTAGTCTCCACGTCAACGCGTGTCCATCTTTGATGAAGTGAGCAATTATTGTCTTCATTTCTTTAACATTATATCTAATGTTATGATTGGAGGTAGTGATTAAATAAATTAATTCTAGAAATACAAATGCTTTGGTCAGATGGTTAATCTGTGGTGAGTTTGTATCCTCGTCCACTCTGTAGGATTTCCTCTTTCATATTATCCTTTGGATCTGTGATTCTTAATTTGATATAAAACAGAAGCTTTTGAGTTAATTGAGGTCCCAATTGATCATTGTCGTTCTCTTATTTTCTTCCCAAGCTGGTCTGTCTGATTTAGAGTTCTTTCCTACACCTTATGTTTCTAGGGTAGGTGCTGTCAGACATGATTTCTCCTAATCACCTTCAAAGTTCTAGGGTTTCATGTTGACGGGTCTTTTGATCATCTGGAGTTGAACTCTTGTACAGGGTGAGAGTAGGGGTTTAACTTATTCTTCTACAAGTAGTGGTCCAATTTTGCCAACACCACTTTGTGAAGATTGTCTTTCCTCATTGTGGTCCCCTTCTTGGCCCTTTCAATATGAGGTGGTGAAATGTATGTGCTCGTTGGTCTTCAGTTTTGTTCCATTGGTTCACAGATCTGTTTTTGTGCCAGAACCAAGCTATTTCATTTAAGACTATAGCCTGTTAGTTAATATTTTAAAATTGGCATAGAGATCCTCCCCCCATATTGCTCTTTACACTCAGGTCTGTTGACTTTGGGGCTTTTAGTTTTTCCAATATGAATAAGGACGTTATTTTTATTCCAAGCCTGTGAAGAACTCATGGGGATTTTAACTTGGATTGCATTGAAATCTGGTGTATTATTTGGGGTAGAATTTAATTTTACTGAATTACTTTCCCAATTCATTAGCATGGGAGGTTTTTCCACTTCTGATGTCTTCTTCATTTCCTTCTTCAGGGGTTAAAAATGTTTGTTGTAGAGATCTTTGCGGTGTCTTGGGTTAGGTTTGTTCCTAGTATTTTAGTTGGTGTTTTTGAGGCTATTGTGAGTGGGGGGAATGATTTCTTGTAATTCTCTTCAGTTGCTTGTGTTGTGTAAAAGGTAAAGGCGCTAACTGATTTTCTAGGTTAATTTTGTATCTCGCTGCACTTTATTGACTCTTAATTGGTTGCTGATAGCTTTATTTGGTAGTTTGGTAAAATATCGGATACATATAAAGATTTCACTGTTAAATACTTCTAATGGTTTATGTACTAAAAACTTTGTTCTGTCATTTCAGTTTGGAGAGAAAGCAGTTCTACCTTTATGACAAGCTTGAGCCCTGGGTAGACTTTTGACGCATATATATTTTTAACGGGCTAAGACCTGAAGCTCCATGTCTTAGATTGCGAGCCTGCCGCCTCCCAAGTGCTGGTATTAAAAGGCATGTGCCACCAAAAAAAAAAAAAAAAACATTTTTTTAAAAAATTAAAAGTATGCAATTTATTTTAATTTAATAATTTTTTGTCTTTTTTTTTTTTTTTTTTTTTTTGTAGCCCCAGCTGTGCTGGACTCACTCTGTAGACCAGGGTAGCTTTGAACCTCACAAGGATCCACCTGCCTCTGCCTCCTGAGTGCTAGGATTAAGGTGGTGCCCACCACACCTGGCTAATTTAATTTTTTTAAAGACATATCTTCTATGTATGGCTGGTCAGGAAGTCACTAAATGGGATTACCCAGAAGCTGGCCTAGAACTTGCTGTGGTAGACCAGGCTGGCCTTGAACATACGAGATCCACCTACTCTGCCTCCCAAGGCTGAATTACAAGCATGTGCCATTAATGCCCACTTCTTTTTTAAATTTTGTTTTTTTATTTTTATATTTTGGTGTTTTTTTTGAGACAGGGTCTCTGTAGTCCCAGTGTCCTGGAATCACTGTAGACCAGGTTGGACCTTGAACTCACAAGGATCGCCTGCCTCTGCCTCCCGATGCTGATTATCAAGGCGTGCACCACACGGCCTGGCTTTAATTTTACTTTTCTAATGGTATATTGTGAAATAATGATACAATTGTATGACTATTTGCAGCATGTTTGGGGAGTAAATTGACCCTGGGTGTGCATGCATGTGCACGTGGAGGCCAGCGGTCAATGCTATCTTCCTCAGTTGCTCTCCATCTTACATATTGAGACAGGGTCTCCCGGAACTCAGAGCTGTGGATTCCTCCAGACTGCCTGTCTCTCCTGTGTGTGGGGAGCCAGCAGGCTTGCTACATTCCAAGCTTTTACATGGGTGGCAGCAATCAAACTCCAGTCCTCATCTTTCCCCAACAAACAGCCATCTGCCCAGCCTTGTAACCATTTATAAGTGCACAGCTTTGTGACATTAAGTAAAGTTTATTCATGGTGTTGTATAACTCTCACCACCATCTCCCACGCCACTCCGCTCCTTATCTTCCTAATGACAAGACGTCCAATTCCCCCTAGCCTACAAGCCTTCTAAGCCCCAATCTCCTTTCTGTCTTATTAATCGCGCCCAGCTCTCACAGTACCTCCATCAGCACGCACAATTACGTCGCCCTATTTGTCCTTCTGTGTCTGCGTCATTTCACCTCGCCAAAAGTCTGAAGTTCATTAATAGCTTGAATGATCGTACTCAATCAACTCTTTTTAATACCGGACGTTGCCGATACTGAGCGCACCATTAATATAAGATTCTGTACCTCGAAACCAACATTTTTTTATGCTCATCCTCTCTATTCCCACCTGATTACCAACACTACAATCTAACAAGAATGATAGAGGCTAAGTATGTAACGTACGTCAAGTATCACACTATAGAAGTCCCTCTATACACACCACTTTGCCTTCTCTACCACCTTTCATCTCAACGGCCAGGATCCACAAATAAGCTCAAAATAAATGGGAATTCTGATATTATCCTTCATCTAGGAGAACTCTGTTATTCATGTACTTAACCAATCTAGATACCAAAAAAACCTCTACCATATTAGAATATTTTATTACTTAAAAGTTTTTAAACCCCCACCTGTATATTTTGTAAGTGGGTATAGTCTATTTTGGGAGACGAGGCCCACTGTCATCAAAAGAAAGCCACACAAATATGACACATACATAGAAACGACAAACTAACATATTTCCAGTCCTATTAGTCTTGCACATTTAATCGGCAGAATTGGTAGAATCATAACATATTCCAGAATTTTTAAACAAATAAACGAAAACATATTTTAACCGAAATTTAAATCTTGTCCTACTCCATGGTTTCCTTAACGTTCCTTCTAAACAATTAGCGAAATTTCATCCCACCGGCAATCCACCTCACGGTTCTCCAATGTCCTACGAGCAATCGGTAATTCCTTAACAAATACAAGATTCAATGGAGTGAACGGGTATACCATTGGCTATGATGCTTCTGAAGATCCTTAACTATGAGAGAGAATCTGTACAGATGGAACAAGCAGAGAATAGACACGGATTATAATCAGACCCCAGCACCTTGCCCCTCCAAGTACCCTGAACAGACCCAGGGCTTTGGTTCTATGAACTCAATAGACTGATCACACACTGGCCAGTCTATGCTCCCCAAGATCCTGGGATTAAAAGACAGAAGAGGCCAATGTCCGTTATAGGCACTTTGTGTAGATCTTCATTAATTTTTCACATTACATGTGTGTGGGGATGTGCACATGGGTGCAGGTGCCAACAGAGGCCAAAAGAAAGCATCAGATCCTGTACTGGAGTTACAGATGACTGTAAACTGCCTGTGTGGGTACGAGGGATTGAATTAGTTCAGTCCTCTGCAACAGCAGCAAGCACTCTGCTGCTGAACAGGTCTCTCAGTCCTAATTCTCTTATTTTTAAGCATGAATAGTTCCCATTTTAGATCTTCTATATTTCAACTTAGAAACTTTTGGAAGATAGCTTGGTCCTCTGTACCACATCCTTGCCAGCAGTCACTAAGTGTTCCATTTTGCCATTTGTTTATTCATCCTCCTCTTCCTCTCTATCCTCCTCCTCTTCTCTCCTCTTCTCCCTNGTGTAAGACTTCTGCATTGTTTCTTTCTCAGAGAACTTTAGAATAAGCTTGATAATTTCTATTCGTAAAAACAAAACCCAAAGCAAACAACAAAACTCCTGTGAATTAGACCTGTGGGGCCTCCTGCAAACCTATGGCTCCTTCTCATGAACCTGGAACTTTGGTCCCCCAACAGCGAACCACAGTTCCACATTCTTCCTGTGGTAGGTTGATGGTGGAGCTGATTGGAGGACGGAGATGTTGGGTGGCAGCTTCCGTCTTCTCTGAATGGCTGCATTCCCCGAAGTCCCTCCCCTGTGGTGCTAGGTTTGCACAGGCTTTGCTTCTCTTGGGCTTCTCCTGGGTACAAGG
Source organism: Rhizomys pruinosus (assembly GCA_009823505.1). Taxonomy (NCBI): domain Eukaryota; kingdom Metazoa; phylum Chordata; class Mammalia; order Rodentia; family Spalacidae; genus Rhizomys; species Rhizomys pruinosus. The sequence goes on along the minus strand of VZQC01003998.1, from coordinate 243,177 downwards.
GAGATTTCTATCATTTGTAGATTCTAGTCTTAGGAGAACTGATTCTCTAGAGTGGACGCTCCACCTCCACTGAGGGCCAGCTGTGGTCTTGGCTCCACACAGCGGTCCTGGGCATTCAGGCCTAGAGTTGGATCGATCCGATTCTCAGGCACCCAGAGGTTTCCCATCATTTTTCTATTTCTCTTCTGCAGTCCCAGTGTGTCTTCCACCTGTGCCCTACAGAAAATGGAAAATGACCAATTGAACTTTTGGAGATAAAAATCACAGTCCAGGAAATTAAAAAAAATTTTTTTAATACTTTGATAACTTTATTTGAGTACACAGAGCTTAGATTTCCCAGGACCAACTAAAGCACAGGTAGGGGCTGGGCGCTTCAACCAGGCAGATTGTTGGAAAATTGAATCATTGTCTTGTGTGACTGTGGAGGTGGAGTAACCCTGCTAGCTGATATAACAAGTGGGCCTGTTGCCACTGTGAGACTTGAGTGCACAGAGCTTAGATCAGGGGATTTCCCAGGACCACGTGAAGCACAGAGTACCGGGGCTAAACGAGGCCTTGTTGAGGGAGTGTCCAAGTGTGACCANGGAATATGCCTGAACTGAATTGAAAAACAAAGTCTGAATTACACAAAACATAAGTAAAAGCACACACACAAAAAGATATGCCCCTATGCATAGTCCCCTGTGACTTAGTTGACCTCTGGGGGCAAGGAACAAAGTTATCCTTTAAGACCCTTGGCCAAATTGGTATGGGCATTCAATATGGTCGTTAAGCATCCATAAAGGCTAAGTTACAACAGCCTACTACTTTTAATTACTGTATAATATTTTAGAAAAGGCTTGGACAAAAGCTCAAGTAGCCTTGTATAAGAAATATTAAGAATCACTCTCATAAAATAAATACTGTGGTTAGACATAATGTCATTACATACTAGTTTTTTCCTCATTCTTTTAATTTTATATTACTCTCAAATATGCATACAGAAATTCCCAAGTCTGAAAATAAATGGTAGCTTAGTTCTAGAACCTGTTCAATCTTTTTGTATTTGTTGAGATATTTTTCTATGTCCCAGTATGTGATCGATTTTGAAGAATGTTCCATGGGGTGCTGATTAGAAACTGTATTCTCTTGTATTTGGATGGAATATTTTCTAGTTGACCTGTTCAAAGGGCTCAGTGGAGTATTGAAGTCCCCTACTATGAGTGTGCTAGAGAATTGTCTTTATAAAGTTTGGTGTACCAGAGTTTGGTGCATATATATTCGTGACTGTGAAATCTTCATGGCTAATTGTTCTTTTGATAAAGATGTAATGGCCCTCTTTGTCTCTTCTGATTTCTTTTACTTTGAAGACCATTTTATCTGATATTAAAATATCAACTCCTGCTTTCTTTTGGTACCATTTGCTTGGAATATTTTTCCCATCCTTTCACCTTAAGTTTGTCCCTATTCTTGACATTGAGATGGGTTTCTTATAGATAGCATATAGATGGGTTCTGTTTCCTAATCCATTCTCCCAGTCTAAGTCTTTTGATTGGGAGTTTAATTCATTAATATTTAAGGTTATAACTGAAAGATGTGTGTTGCTCCCCGTCACCTTATTATCCATTTGCATTTTTGGTTTAGGTTTCTACTTCTGCCATTATGCTTTTATTAATTTCTCTTTCTAGGTGCCTGGGGATAGATGCTCCTCTCCTCTGTCCTTTGAATTGCTTCAAGTATTCTCTGAAGGGCTGGTTTTTCAGACATGTATTTTATTATCTTGTTTATGTCATGGAAGATTTTTCTCTCTCCTTCAACTATTATCAACATTTTTGCTGGGTATAGTAACCTGGGTTGGCATCTATAGTCTTTTAACACTGGGAATGCTTTGTTCCACATTCTTCTTGCATTTATAGTTTGCACTGAAAAGTCAGTTGTAATTCTGATGGGTTTCCCCTTATATGTAACTTGTTTTTCTCTTGTGGCTTTCAAAATTTTTTCTTTGTTTTGGGCATCTAGCGTTTTAACTATGATATGGCATGGGTGTTTCTTTTCTGATCTTGTCTATTTAGAGTTCTATGTGCTTTTTGTATTTGTATGGGTTTGTCTTTTATTATTTTGGGGAAATTTTCATCTATTATTCTGTTGAAGATCTGATCAATACCATTTTCTTGGGATTCTTCTCCTTCCTCTATTCCTATGATGTGGAGGTTTGATCTTTTCATAGTGTTCCACATTTCCTGTTTGTTCCACTTTTGTGTATTTTTAAATTTATCATAATCTTTACTTGAGCTTTTTAGTTGTTCTGAGTTATCTTCTAAGTTTGATATTCTTTTTTCTGCTTCTTTCATTCTACTTCTGAAACTTTTTCCCTTCCTTTCCTCTTGATTGGATGACTGTTCAATTTCCTTTTTCATTTCATCCTGTGATTTCTTTAGTATTTCCACTTCCTTTTGGAGCGTCTCAATCTCTTTCTGTAGCTCTTTGCTTCACTGGTTGGTTTCCTTTTTTTATTTCAGCATGGGATCTTTTCAGTGTTTCCACTTCCTGCCAGAGTTTGTCATTCTCTCACTCTAGTTCTTCCTGGCATTTGTCATTCTCTCCCTTTACTTCTTTCCAAAGTTTGTCATTCTCTCCCTCTAGGTCCTTCTTGAGTTTTTCATCCTCTCTCTTTAGTTCTCTGACTTGTGGGTTTTTTTTATATTCTTTGATTTTTTTGAATATGTCTGCAATTGTTTCACTAAGATCTGTGTCCTGGGCTACCTCTAGGGAGATCTCACCATAGGAATCTCCCATAAGGTTGGTAGAGCTTGGTGGGGAATTATTCTGCACTTTTCCCATGTTGTTCCTTTGTTGTGCCCTAGGCATGTGGGTTTCTTTCTGTTTGTATTCTGATGTGAATCCCAAATGTTTCTTCACTGTGTTGAAGGCTTGCTTTGCTTGCCTCCTTCCAATGTCTTAGTTTTTTTTTTCTCCTTGTTTATGGAGTTTTCTAGGTTTCAGGCTTTCAATTTTGGTTATATATTGGAAGTCTAACTCATTCTTCCCTTTCTATTCTGAAGGTTTTCTAAAAATCCAGTATGGAACAACCCAGTCGGTACCCTGCTGAGCACTGTGTTCACTCTGCTTCCTGCCAGCCAGTTTCTCTAGGTTGTTTCTAGGGCTTGGTGATGGCCTTGCCTTGCACCCTGGAATCACTATTGTGGTTGCACTTGGACACTCCCTCAGCAATTCCAGTTGTGGGGTCAGTAATTCCCTCACTTAGCCTGCACTCTGTGCTTCAGGTGGTTCTGGGAAATCCCACAATCTAATCTCTGTGCACTCAAGTCTCACAGTGGCAACAGGTCCACCTTTTATACCAGCTAGCAGGGAGACTCTGCCCCAACAGCCACACAACTAGCCAACAATCCACCTGGCTGAAGCACCAGCCCCTACCTGTGCTTCAGGTGCTCCTGGGAAATCCCCCCCATCTAAGCTTTGTGCACTCCAAAATCTTTTAAAATGAAGAAAAAGTGGGTCCTTTTGTTTCGAACAATATTTAATATATGACCAAATCTTTCCATGGAAAATAGATAATTACATGTTCATAAAAGACAAAATCTATATGAAATTTATTATAGCCATGAACCTTATTTAAAAAGACACCAAAGAAAAAAACAAAATGAGGTTGGTGGAAGATTGTAAAACACCTCTTTCCACATTTTGTAGATCTATTATGGGGGAAAGACAACAGAGCTAGGGGAAGGAACACAGGTGTGTTCATCTTTTCCTCTTCAAATCCAGTAAAATAACTAGAGGTATAAATGAATCAGATAAATTAACTACAGCATTGAAAAGTGAGTACTAGTACCAGTCACTGGACCAGAAGACATTCTGAATAGTAATGGAAAATGAAGCATCAATGATAGCAAAATGATGAAGAAAAAAATGGAAAAAGAAATTTCACCTAGAATAACTAAAGAGAAATAAAACTCATTTAATTATAAAGCAATTCTAGATACTTCAAGTTAAACTAAGATCAGGATATACAAAGAAGAAAGGGTAATGGCACAAACAAGATGATTAGTAAAAGAACTATGCCACAAAACACTGTACATATTTCCTATACATGCTCACCATAAGCATATGATAAAGATGGTTTCTGAACTAGGATAAACCTCAAGAATTTTTACACTTATGTGAGAGTTCTGCTTAAGGCCATTTTCTAGCCCTGTGGTTAGCAATTTTGGCTGCAAATTGGAATCAGTTGGGGAACTTTAAAAATTTCACACACCCTAGCAGCATCTCAGATCAAATAATGAAAATCTCTAGGGGCTGGAGAGATGGCCTAGTGGTTAAGAGCGCCAACTGATCTGGCAAAGGACCCGGGTTCGATCCCCATGGCTGCTGAGAACCATCTTTAACTCCAGTTCCAGGGGAATTTGACACCCTCTTCTGACCTCTGCTGCATTGCATGACATGGGTGCACAGACCTACATGCAGACAGTACATTCATACACATAAAAAAAAAAAAAAAAACGAAGATCTCTAATGGTGAGAACACTTCAGTCATTTCTTTTTTTTTCCACTTCAGTCATTTCAAAAGTTGCTTAATGCTTCAATTTGTAAATAATTTTGGAGCTGAAAACCACAGATTAGAGACCAAATTCCCACATATACAATGATAAAAGAAAACAAGGAAGAGGGAAACATGGCTCTACTTTCAAGGTGAGAGATTTGACCCCCAGGCTAAAGGGGTGGCTTTTTGTGAGAAAAGCCAGTCAATGAGGAATCTATAATTCCCAAGACTAAGGCATCCCCAGAGACTATCCTTACACAAGCCATCTGACAGCATATCATACCCTATCATGGCTCAACCACATGAGATAAGCACATGAGTTACTTTTGTCACCACTATGACACAATATTTGAAAAAGCAACTTGCAAAAATGGGAACATTTATTTCAGTTCACAGTTTTAGAGGCTGCACTGCTTCTGGGCCCTGTGGGAACCAGAATATCACTGCTCAGAAACAATGTGAAGGAGCAGGCTATTTATCTCATGGCAACAAAGAAGGCAAAAGGACAGAGAGGACTCTGGGACAAGAAACAGTACCTAAGGATACCCCCTAAGTGGCTACTTCCTCCAGCTTGGCCCCACCTCCTAATGTTTTCAGGATCTCCCAAAATAACGCCTCCAGCTGGAGACTAAGAGTTCAATACATGAGATGAGGGGAAGCATGTCAGATGGTAATGGGCTTCTGTACTCAAAATCATGAAAAGGATAGGGAGAGATCCAAATGAAAATACAAGCAACCCAGCAAGAACCACTCAACAGTCAAGAACAAACAGTCAAGGATATTATATTTGTAAATGAAAGAATCCAAACTCAACAATAGCTTAGAAGAAAAATGAAAAAATAATTTTAGAGACAGTTGATATCCTCCAACAAGTCAGAAAGGGTTTCCATGTAAATATAAAATGGAGATTGTTCAAATTAAACATTTAAACATAGTTTAAGTTTCAACATAAAAGGCTTAGAAGAAAGATTAAAATCAAATTAACAAATTCCTCCATTAACCATTTTGAAAAGGTGAAAAATACTGTACTGGGCACCAATAGCTATGCATAATGTTTAATAATTTAAGTGTTTAAAAACCATTTTTAATTTAGGATGTATTCAACTTAAAATGTGTTTATCTTGATTGAACCTTATTTTAAGACAAGAAAGATTTGCATATTGTGCATAGTGTGTATTATGTTTTTATATCCAGGGAACTAAATGTATAATAAATAAACCAAGTCTTCATAATGAAATGCTTACTACATACCAAATAGGAAGAAAGAAAATATTTCTATCCATTAAAACTTCGGTTTAGTTCAGAACTCTGTGGATAAAGAATGAATACTTTATTAAAAGGCAATAAATAGTAAGGAAATAAGAGAAAACAGCATGAAAAGGAGATCTAGACATGCAGTAACCTGAGAGAGGTGGGTTGCAGCCTCAGCAAGGTTGGCAGGGAAAACTCACAGAGATAACTTAGACACACATTTGAAGAGAATACAGGAGGATCCATCCAAAAGACACACAGGAAACAGGGTTGTAAAACGGGGAATTACAAGAGAGTAAGAAGGTTTAATCGGGGTGAGGAATGAGAGGGCAGGACAAAGGAGAGAGCATGGGGAGGGTTAACTAACACTAAAGGTCTTTAGGAAAAGTCATATGGAAACCCACTAATATAGACCCTTTTTAAAGCATATACATATCCGTTTTCCCAGCACCATTTGCTGAAGATGCTATCTTTCCTCCATTGAGCTTTTTTGGCCCTTTTGTCAAATATGAAGTGGCTGAAATTGTATGAGCTCTAAATTTGGATCTTTGATTTTGTTCCATTGGTCAACAGGTCTGTTTTTGTGCCAATGCCAGGCTATCTTTATGACTATAGCCTTGTAATATAGCTTGCAGTCTGGTAACGTGATTTCCCTGTATTGCATTTTTTACTCAGGGTTGCTTTAGCTATACGGGGTCTTTTGTTTTTATACATGAACTTAAGGATTTTTTCCCACGTCTGTCAAGAAACTCATGGGGATTTTGTTAGTTAGTTAGTTAGTTAGTTAGTTAGTTAGTTAGTTAGTTTTCTTCCAGATAGTAACAATTCTTTTTTTAAGGTAAAAAAAACACATATGTTTAATGTAAATAAATGAAAATTCATAGTGTAAAGAATAAGGTAGATTAATTATAAAGGAATGGGCACTGATAGGCCACGTTGTTACCATTTTTTAATTTTTTAACATTTATATTGAAGTTATGTGGGTTTCATACATCGTTTTTCAGTCCAATCTAGAATCATCTTCCATGACCCCCACCCAACTCGAGTTCATGCATCCTGCCATCCCTACCCTCTATCTTTTTCTGATTCTTTTCAAAGTTTTTTCAAAGCAGAGGATTATTGTCCTTGGGGGGAACTTTACTGTTTCAGTCGGTTCCCTGTCACAGGTACACTGTTTCACTCAGTTCCCTGTCACAGCTATACTAAAATTATATCATCTGTACACAAACTGTCATTTCCATATCATATTTCAGGATTCATGTTTTTCCTTTTTAAATTTATATTACTCAGAAATATCCCTACGTATCCTCCACCCATATACCAAGATTATCAAGTCTAAAAATAAGTGGTGGGTTAGTTCTAGAGCGTGTTAAGATATTTACATTATCAGAGCACAGTTGCTTTTAGGGAAAGGGGTATATAATGTTGATGTTGCTCAACTTGGTGCTTGGTGCTAGCATCTACAAATGAGGGATGTTACTTCACTTAGCATAATATCTTTTAGTTCCATCCATTTACTTGTGTATTAGTCAGGGTTCTCTAAAGAAACAGAAGCAACAGGATGAATATATAGCTATATGCAATTTATTGATTTGCTCACGTGACAGAGTTCAAGGAGTCCAACAGTAGCCGTGCCCCACCGGAGAGGCTGAGAATCCAGGGAACTGTTCAGTCTGCAAGGCTGGATGTCTCCGTAGTCCCAGTCTGGTGCTGAAGGCCTGATGGATCCCAGGAGATCTATTGGTCTCAGTACACGCTGGGATCCGAAGGGTTGATCACAGCAGCAAGACAAACTCACCAGTGAGAGAGAGGCAAGCCACAGGAAAAAAGGGACCAGCTCCCTCTGCCGTGACCTTTAATACTGCCTGCCAGCAGAAGGTAATGCCCACATTTGGGGTGGGCCATCCGGGTTGAGGTAGTCCAATCTGAAGATCCTTTTTCTCTTATTTGTTCCTTAGTCCAGTCAAGTTGACACCCAGGATTAACCATCACAAGTCCACCCCTTGTCAACTTGACACCCAATAAATAGCCTCTGCTTATGTTATGTTTGAATGTCAGTTGCAAACAATGGCAAGGGCATAATTCTACCTAACATGTTATAAGTGTCTCATGTGCAATTGCAAAGCATTATATCTTAGAGTAGGTGGTAATGGCCTTGAGGAACACTTAGTCCTTCAGTATCTAATAACCTAAATATGACAACACTTAACAACTTATCCCTCAGTTGCATATTCAAAAGGGAACAAAACAAGTATCTGCTTAATATATAATAATATAATATATAATATAATGATAAAGTATATATAATATATATAAACAATAAGACATTCTTAAACCAAATAGGACAAAAGTAATATCTATTACAATCTACGTTTCTGCAACAGGTCACGTGGCCTCAGCTGACATTTATGACTACTTTCTTCACTACTCATTCTGTTTTCGTTCCTCCACCATCAGCAACACCTCTGCAGGTCTTGGCTCTTTCCCTGGAGGAGTGACCATAACCTTCACCCTGAAGGGTCTGGACCATTTATTTTCCTGTCTGGTTTGGGTTGTTAGTTTCCCATTGACCTTAACATGGTAGCACCAAAGGGCCTACAGATCTCCTGCCTTCAAGACATAATCTTCCTTGCCCCCATTGTGCAGGAAAAGTCCAATTTCCCCCCTGGTAGTCTGTCAATCACTCCTCCTACACTGTTATTCCTTCCTTAGCCTGTTGGCTTAGCAAGTAGAAGCCTTCCTTGCCCTCATTTGTTGCAGAAAGAAGTCCAATTTCCCCCTGGTAGTCTGGATCAATCACTCCTCCTACTACTGTTATTCCTTCCTTAGCCTGTTGGCTTAAAGGCAGTAGAAGCCCAAAGTGGCCAGGGGAAGTCTTAGCTTCCAAGTCCAATGGAACGTTTGCTGTATCCCTGGCAAAAGCCACTCCCCCCTTTGGAGCCAAAACCTCTAGACCAGCAGAATCACAAGGTCATGGGTAAGGAAGCAAAATTTCCTACTTGGGTCACTAGGGTGATAGTGAGTGGAATAACTTCCCACTTCCACCCCTTGGTTCCTGGACCCATGAATTCTGCTATAGGAGAAACAGTACATCATAGTGGGTGCTGATTCAAAGCATATACTGCCTGCTGGAGAACCTTTGCCCAGCCCTCCAGGTATTTGCTACCTAATTGGCACTGTAAACTGTGTCTTCAAGAGGCATCCCATTTGGTTCTACTTTTTAAGCCATATGCTTCTTGGGTGAGTGGGGAACATGGTAAGACTAGTGGATACCATGACCATGGCCCACAGGTCACACTTCTTTGGCGTGTGAAGTGAGTTTCCTTTTGGTCAGAAGCGATGCTGTGAGGAAACCATGTGGTGGATAAGGCATTTGTAGTCCCCTGGATGGTAGTTTTGGTTAGAAACACTTATGTGCAGGAAGCAATCCATAACCAGAATATAGTATCTATTCCTGAAGGACAAAATGTTGTCCCCCTCCATGATGGAAGTGGTTCCATGTAGTCAATCTGCCCAGGTTGCTGGCTGGTCTCCCGGGAATACACCATAAATGGGGGCTCAATTTGGTCTCTATTGTTGGCAAATATGGCACTCGGCAGCCAGCTGTATACCAAATAGCCTTAGGTGAGTGGAGTCCAGCTGTCGAGCCGCTGCATAAAATCCATCTCTTCCACCATGACACTTTGTTCATGGGCCCATTGAACAACAGAGATAGCTGGAGAAAGACGGCCTGACTATCCACAGAACGAAGTCATCCTGTGTTTACTTGACTATTAAACTCGTTCTACTGCTGAGATCACCCATTTGTGAGCATTTACCATGAGACAAGTATCTCCCTACACCGTTGACCATTCGGAGATTCTTCTCACATACTTCTTCCCCAGTTGTCTTTCTCACCGATTTTCCAGTCATGCTCCTTACCAAGCCCCTGACCATCCAGACCAAAGACCAGAGCCTCTTTTCTCTGTCAGCTATTCCTCCTGTTGTTGCTTCAAGGTGCCCAGAACAAAGTGGTCCTGGTGGCGAGATGGAGGTTATGCATGGGGACTTCAAAAGCATGGGCCTTCCACTCACCATGGCTACAACAACACATGAAAATCAGTATACAAATCGCGAACTTCTGGCATTTCTTTCCTTTCCAGGCAAAATGCACAAACCTATGTGCACTGCCCTGAAGTTCTGTCCCACTGTGAAGAACTTTCCTTCAACAAGTGTCCTTTAATAGGGTTTTGTTTCAAGAAATGGCTGTAAGCCTGCAACTTGTCCACCTCTGGGTGGTTCTGATATGATGCAGAACCAATCAGTTAAACAGGCCCTATTTTCGTCCTTCCTCATCAATCGATCATAAGGGCAAACCCCATGAACCCATAGGTGCATGCTTAAGCACCAGAGGCATTGTAACAGTAGTGGGAGGAACCAAGGCATTTGGCAACTTTTTTCATGAAGGCTTGCCTTTGCTTATCAGGGCCTCCTTTGGCCCTGGGCCCTGACAAACGTATGTACAACTTCCATTTGATAATGGACTTGTTGTGCTGACATGTCCTCCGATTTATGGTCCTTGGTGGGTGGATAACACCAGTCATGATGGGCACTCCAGTTTGTTCGCAATGGTGACTGGTTGGCCCCATTGTCAAACACTCAGTTTTCCACTAAGGCCCAATAGCAAGACCAGGTAAAGCTGTCTTTTCAAAGATGTTGTGAGATGATAGTATTTTTTTGCAGATGAAGGTTAGAGCCTTAACTCCCCAAAGTAACTGACCCAAGGACTCCTCTGTGGATTCCCTATGGGAGCCTGCCACAAACCTACCAGGAACAGCATCCTCTATCTGCCACTGCTACCCCTCAAGGCACCATTATGGGTCTGCTGGATCATAATGGCCCTAGGGGAGAACAGCCTATCACTGCAGCCTGGACCTGTTGAGAGCCTTTTTGTTTTCCTGTTCCACCCCACTAAAAGTTTGCACCTCCCTGAGTCACCTGGATATATGGGTTGTCTAGTAATCACACCCAGTGAGGAATGTGCTGCTTCCAGAATCAAAAAGGCCCACCAAACGCTTGTGCTTCTTTTTGGTGGAGGGAGGGGCCAGGTGCAACTAACTTACTTTTTACCTTAGAAGGAATGTCTCTGCATGCTCCACACCACTGAAACCCTAGAAACTTCACCGAGGTAGATGGCCCTTACAAGTTTGTAGCTGGATTTTTTCCATCCTCTCCATGTGCATATGCTTTACCAACCACCAGTCTTAGACTAGCTGCTTCTAAGCTACCTCCTGTTCCTGGATCCATCAGCATAATCTTCAATATAGTGGGACCAAGTGATATTTTGTTGAAGAGTCAGGGACTCAAGCTCCGCTGTCTAACTAAGCTTTGGTTATGGTTACCGGCCCCTTGGGAGTTAACATACCCTTGAGTAAGGACAGTAAAGTATACTTTGTTGCCAGATGATGTGAAAGCAAATTGCTTTCTGGTTGTCCTTATGAACCGAGTATTGGAAGAAAGCATGGGCCAGATCAAAAGCTGCATACCAGGTACCGGGAGAACAATTATCTGCTCAAGAGGACAACACACAAATCTGGTACCAGCAGCTGCAATGTGGCTCACTACTTGGTTGAGTTTCCTCAGTCAATAACTGTCATTTTCCATGATCCATCTGTCTTTGACAGGCCAAATTGGAGGTTAAATGGAGATGTGTAGGATCACCACCCCCTCCAATCTTTCAACAGTCCTTGATGGGCCACTAATGTTCTCTATCTGCAATCCCTCTCAGGGATACAAATACTGTTTTTGGTTCCACTATTCCTATTCCCTGGTAAAGGCAACATCAAGGGAGGTCCATTTTGGCCTTTTTCACCATAAGAGATCCTCACGTCCACAGGTCAGGAACCGAATGTGGGGATTCTTGCCAAAATTTTTCTTAATTATAATCTATCCCAATTGATATCTATTCTGGACTGGGGAAATAACAACAGGATGAGTTCTGGACCCACTGGAGCCCACCGTGAGGTTTCCAGACTTCAGCCAAAATTCTCATGTATATCATCTACCTCCATAGGCCCCTACTTTTAAAAACAAAAACCGAGGGGCCACAAGCTTTTTTAGGGTCTCCTGGGATCAGTGCAACTCAGAACCAGTATCCCATAAGGTAGGGCCCTCCGAAAAGTCTGAATATTTCCCTTTTCCTTCCCAAGTGTACAGTTCCCTCTAGTAAAAGGCCTCAGGTCCCTCTGGGGAAAGGACAGGAGAAAGGCAAAAGCATAACTCTTTGATATTTGACAAGGTCCGTCCCCTCGTTGGAACCATGGGCCCACCCACTGTCATTCAAGTGTTCCTGGGTTCCTGTGGAACTGTCTCCAAAGTCTGGAAACTGGTTTAACAATGGACAGGGAATTTTTGCTACCTGCTGATAATCCAATGTTGACTTCCTTGTCATTTGTTCTAAGCTTTTCTGCTTATACAGATCACAATAAAAACTTGGTAGGCTTATTATGTATTTTGTTCCTGGGAACACCATGATTAATTACCAGTTCCAAGATCATTTTGGGTCATGCCATTATAACAATTGTTTTGCCTTTGCAACCCATTATGATAATTATGGAAACTATGCTCATCTGGCCTTTGCGATTCATGTGCTGCCACCTGACACCTACCCTGAGGTCCTGTTAAACCTATTATGTTACATGTTAATTTATGCAAAGAGCAACAACTCTCTAACTGTAAGATTGGCATAAAAATAGAGCAAAAACAAAGCTCTTCAAATGTTTCTGGTGTGTCTCTCTCAGTACTTTCCATCTCACAAACTCAGTGAAAGGGCATGTACTCTGGTCCTCCTATTGTGGAAGAATGTGGTTTTTTACAGTTCGAATCCAACTGAGCCATGCCAATCTGCCTGAACCTCATAATTCCTTTCATCAAGATACTAAGCCTTAAGGAAACTATAGGCATCCTCTAAACTCCACTGTTAGTAGTCCATGTTTTTAATAAATACTCAGCCACCATTCAAATAAACTTTTAAACACCTTTTTTAGAACCTCTCAAGCTTCCATGTTAAACCTAGAATCCTTACTCAGTGGGCTCATATCGATGAACTCAGTCTGATCCAATGGTACATATTCCTTTCCATCCATTATCCCACACCCGTAAAATCCATTCCCACAAATATTCCGTAAGCTTCTGCCCAGAGATGAATTTGCAACCAGCATGATTTTTCTTGGGCAGTGTAGTGTCCTAGCTTGCCTCCTCGTGGACCCACACGTTCTATCCTCACCTTGAGGTTTGCTTAGACTTCAATCAGGTTATAGTCTGAGAGCAAAAATTGTTGGGCCCTGGGAGGACTCAGCTCCCACTGGGAGAGGGGAGATTGCTTCCTCAGCAAGGGTCGGGAGGAGGGATCTGCAGGTAGTGGATTTCTGCTGAGGGTGGGGAGATTGATCCCTCAGATAAAGAAAATCCCTCGTGAGAGATACTAGGGCGTCCTAAAATCCTCATCAATTTGGTTCTCCCACACATCTACACTTCCCAAGTTTCAGGGTTTCCCCCTTTCTCCCCACAGTGCTCTCACGTTGACTGCTGACACTATCTTTGGGGCTTGGGAATTAAATTTGCATTGTAATCAGCCCAAATGTGTGAACCATCCATCCCTGAATTTCTGGTATGAATCCCCAACCTTTTGGTCAGAGATGAGGATCTTTATATAGGGAATGTGAAAGCGATTTGTAAAGGTTTTTTTCTTGAGAATTCTTCAATTCAGCTTCTTGTTTATTATGCATGGTCTATTCATCCAGTTTCAAAAGATCTTTTCCTTTTTTTGTTGTTTTGGTCTTTTGGCTGGTTTTTGATATTAGAGTGATGCGGGCTGGAAACAGAAGAAAAATTTGGGAAAGTATTGCCCTCTGTTGTATCCTTTTGAAATTTGAGTAGTAAGTTGTTGTAGACCTCATTTAAAATGTTTTTATAGAATTCTCGTCTGTAAACCATTCTTGGGCCTGGGGGCTTTTTTAGTTGGGAAGCTTTTTTATTTAACATCTTCAGTATTCACTTCAAAATTATGGGGTAATCGTTTAAAGAGCTTGTTCAACCTTCGGTTAAGCTTTAGTGATTCCCAGGATTTCAGAATATTCAATCCATTTCTTCCATTAGTTTTCAACTTTAGTAGGGAATAGGCTTTTGAAGTATTCTATATGATTGCCAGGATCTTTTCTTTATATGTGTGTGCATATTTACCCACTTTTCATCACGATGCTATTGATTGTGAAGTTGCTCTTATTTTCTTTTAGGTTAACGAGGGCTAGAAAGGTTGTCTATGTTGTTTATCGTTTCCAAAGAACCAAGCTTTTAGAAGCTTGATCATTGATTTTTTGGTATAGTTTTCTTTTGAAGCTATGTTCACTTGATTTCTACTCGATTTTTGTTATTTCTTCATGTCTGTTGTTATTTTAAGCATTCGATTTGTTGTTGTCTCATCAAGTGTGTTTTTAACTGCAGTGTTTTAGAATCAATCTTTTTTGTTCACTTTCTGTTTTGTTGTTTTGTTTAATGTGGGCAAGGTTAGGGCTATAATTTCCCCCTAGGACTGGGCGATAGCAAATCAGCTGTGATTCTGATGGGTTTCCACCCCATCCTTCCCCTTTATTGTAATTTTTTTTTGGGTCCTTGTGGCTTGTTCAGTTCAGAGTTATTGTCTTTTTTGGTTTTGAACATCTAAGTGTTTTATTTTATGAATGGATTTCTTTTTGTCTTGTCATGTTGTTTTTTCTTCTTGTTTTTTTTTTTTTTTTTTTTTTTTTTTTTTTTTTTTTTAATGGTTTTATGTTCTCAGTTTGGGAAATTTTTCGTCTATTATTCTTTGAAGTTCTGGACCAATTACTGTTCTCTCTTGTGGGATTCTTCTCCCTTCCTCCTACCTTTCCTCTCATATTATGTGGATGGTTTGGTCTTACATAGTGTCTCCACACTTTGCCTGGGTAGTTCCACTCGCGTGTTTTTTGTTTTTAATTTTTGCTAATCTTTACTTGAGTTTTCCTCTCAGCTGCACTGTCTTATCCTGTAGGTCTGATATTCTTTTTTTTTCTTGCTTCATCCATTCTTTTCTTCTGAGGCTTTTTTTTTCCTTCGTTATCCCTCCTATCCTGCCCCTGGATTGGATGAGGTTTCAATTTTCCTTTTCATTTCATCCTATGAGTTCCTTTCATTATTTCCACTCCTTTTGGGAGCTTTCACAGTTCTCCCTCTTGTAACGCACCTTGCTTCCATTTCATGCTCAGTTTTTTGTTTTTTCCTTTTTCAGCCGAGTTCTTTTTCCAATCATTTTTATCCACTTTCCTTTCCAGAGTTTGGCCATTCTCCTCCTCTAGTTTCTTTATCCCAAGTTTTGGGCATTTCTTCCTTACCCTAAGTTTTCTTGTCAGAGTTGGTGTTTCTCTTCCTCTAGTTGTCTTTTTTGGGAAGTGTCAATCTCTCCCTTAGATTCTTTCTGGGAGTTTATCATGTCTTGCCTTAATAAGTTCTCAGGATTTTTTTTTCATTCCTCTTCTCTCCCATTCTTCCTTTCTTTTTTCTTTATTATTGTTTTTTTTTGTGTTGTGTTTTTTTTATTAATTTTATTTTATTTAATGTATGTGTATTGATGTACTGTCTGCATGCAAGTCCCCCCCTGTTGCCACCCCATGTGGTCACCGTGCCAATGCCCGCGGAGGTCAGAAATGGGTCCTCGGATTCCCCTGGAAGAACTGGAGTTCTCCTGGAATTGGGAGTTTCAAACGGTTCTCAACCGCCATGTGGGTTGGCTGGGGGAAATTTATGAAACCCCGGGTTTCATCCCTGCAAGAGCGTCCGGTTGGCCTCTTAAACCGCCTAGAGCCATATGTCTGTAGTTGTTCTTCTAAGGTTGGGTTCTTGGTTTCCTTCCGGATGGAATTGGTTGTTTGGCCCTTCCCTACAAGGACTTGGTTTAGGAGTTAGAATGGGAATTTTATTTTTAGTCTTTTCTCTTTTTTTTTTTTTTTTTTTTTTTTTTTTTTTTTTTTTTTTTTTTTGTTTTTTATTTCTTTTTGTTTGCTTTGTTGCTAATCTTCAAATGTTACTATAGAGGACTGGTTTGGTCACTCATTTTGCTTCCTCTGGTTTCTCGTTCATGTTTTCTCTCCTGCACTTGGTGTACCTGAGAATCTAGCTGACACTGCGGATTTATCCCAACAACAGCAAACCACACTCCACCGGATAAGCTACCAGCACGCTAATCGCTCATCCAAATCACTCTTAGACAGTCGAGTGGGGGGGAGGAGGAGGGGGGAGGAGGGGGGGAAAAATACGCAGTTGGGGGGGGGGAAGCAATGGGGGGTCTTTGTGTTGTTGGTAATTTAAGTCTACTGCCTGCTTCCTTGTGCAGCCAGAACAAAAAAAACCGGCCAGACTACGCTCTCGACGTGCGCACCGTGCGTGTCTCAGATACTAGTCGTAAGATACGTAATCTGCCCTCTATCCATGACACATTCATTTTCTCCTCTATGGCTTAGTAGTGGGACAGCAGATGCCTCCTGGGTGGTGTGCAAGTCTGTGCACCAGACACCCACCTGGAATGCAAGTGTGTGTTGCCACTGTCTGTCCCCCTGCCTCCCCTATACCCAGTTCATCCTCTAACTAGGGTTTCTCGCAGTGGGTGGAAGATGCCCTCCTGGGTGGGCAGCAAGGCTGCACCCCAGACACCCACCTGGATGCTGTGTGTGCTGCTGTCTGTCTCTCTCGTATTCATATTTTAGATTAATATAAAATTAAAGGGAAAATGTGAATTCCTAAGCATATTTTGGAATTACCATACAATTTATTTCCGGAGAATATAATTTTAGTACATATGTGATGTTTATATAGGCATATTTTGGAGCAATACAAATCAGAGGGAACAGCAACAATATAAATATGGGGTCAAAGAACTGACTGTTACAGTTAAATTCTGCCCCAAACAATAAATCAACCTCTGCAGAGAAAAACTTTAAAAAGCCTGAGAGACAGGGGAATCCGAGACCCTCTTCTGACCTCCGCGGCATTGCACAACACGGGTGCATAAACTTGCATGCAGACAGTACATTCATACACATACAGAAATAAATTTTTAAAAAAAAAACCCTGAGAGAAAGATACAGGACATGTATGGGAGAATGCATGAACTGGGGTGGGGTAGGGGATATGGAAAAGGGAATGTGTCTAAACTGGACTGAGAAATGATGTATAAAATACACAAAACATCAGTAAAAGTATTTTATTTTAAAAAGAATATACATATATACACTATAAAGATTTAAAGGAGTTACCTTCTAACAGGGGGACATTGCCCCTACTAGACACCCTAGGTTAGCAAAGTAAAAGCCCAATGCCAAGGATGGACTTTCTCTTTCGAAGCTGTTGACGAGCTTCCCATAACCTTTTAAACAATATGGGCCTTCGATTATGTTCTTGGTGATTCACCAGGCCTTATTAGTAAGACCCTATATACATATATACCTTATATACATAAGACACTATATACATGAGCCATAGAAAGCACAATGAGAAATCAAGCTGACTTTATAAAGTGAATAATATAAATAAAATATAAATAATAAAATTTTATTATAAATAATAAATGATATATTATATATAAAGAATATATAATATTAATGTGTAATAAAACAATATAAATAAAAATAATATAAACTGAATAAGGTACAAACTTTAAAGCTTCCCCTATACTGGCTAGATTTCTAATCTGGAAGTTACTGTGCATGCTACCAGAAAATAAAATTAATCACCATCCTTACCCATCTGTGATTCCTGAATGTTTCCACAACTAACTTGTTAAGATATAATCTTTTGTGCCTGTGGTATGAATATTATGAGAGTAGCCAATCACTCTTTAACTGTATTTAAGGTCCACTCTGTAAGACAGAGCCCATATGTTTGTCTGTAAATATGAGATTTTATAGTTCGTATATGGTAAGAAATTTCATTTGTTTAGAGATATGATGGCATATGATATGCTTGTCTGTAAATATAAGATTCCATAGTTAGCCTATGGTAAGAAATTTCATTTGCTTAGAGATATGATGGCATATGATATGCTTTTCTGTAAATATAAGATTCCATAGTTAGTCTATGGTAAGAAATTTCATTTATCTAGAGATATGACCCCATAGACTTTTCTCTAGGTTCTATATCCTCTCCAACCCTGTGCATTTGGCTGAGATCACAGTGGTTCTCAAGGGTCCACTCCCATTGAGAGGGTTCCAAGTCCAATTAGATAGCTGCTGACTATCCCCTAGACAACAGTGCCTCTACTGTACCAATAGAGGCAATTTGTTCAGCAGCTCATGATGGTTGTTAGAGTTTGGTGCTGGAATGTACCATTAATTGATTTTCTCTCCTAGCAGTGTGCATGTTATCTAACATTATGAGGCAGTGTATGTGAATTTCTCATGGTGTCTTGGGCATCACATCACATTCTGGGTTTCATAGCCTCTCAAGTATCCAATCAGTGGCTCGTGCGGAATCTTCCTATCCTCCTAGCCCTCCCCCCCAGCCCCTGTCCCCCATCATTCCCACCCTCCCTCTCTCCTGACCTCCCCCCCCCCCATATACCCCCTGTTTATCGTCCCCCTCCGTCCTTCTCGCTCCCCAACCCAACCCCACTCTCCTGACCCCTCCTGATATATATGCTGTTCCCTTACATCTCCCGTTTTGCCGGATTTTTCTTTTCCTTCTTATCATCCATGTTCCTTTTCTAATTTCTTGGCTCCTGGTGTTTTGTCAGGATATATATTCACAAAAGGGAATTGTTTCTATAGTCCACAAATCGAGGGGAACCAAATACTCACTGTTTTTGACCTTTTTTGTTCCACTTTCACGCAGAATAAGCTTTTAGTTGCGATCCATTTAACCTGCGAATTTCATACATTGTCAGCTTTGTCTTTTTGTATTATTTATTTTGTAGTGTGTGAAAGTATTCAGTGCTGCATGCAGGTCTGTGCACCCCTTGTCGTGCAATAGCCCGGAGTGGATCAGAAGAGCGGCTCTTTCTCGGATTCCGCCTGGGAACCTGAGTTCTCCGGAATTGGAGTTACAGAACGGTATCTTAGCCGCCATCGGGGTGCGTGGGATCGAAACCCGGGTCCTCTGCAAGAGCGAACGGTTGCTATAACCACTAGGCTACTCCTCTCTCCACCCCCTTACTTTTTCTTAGTGTGAGTAGTTCCTCCATTGTGTAGATGTACCACATTTTCATTATCCATTCATCACTTGTGGGACATTTAGGTTGTTTCAATTTCTTCACTATTGTGAAGAGAACGGCAACAAACATGGATGTACAGGTATCTTTATAGTATGATGAGTCCGTCGGATATATGCCCAAAACCGGGCATAACTGGGTTATATGGTGGGTTCATTTTAAGTTTTTTGAGAGTTCCCCACACTGCTTTCCATAGTGGATGCACTAGTCTGTATTCCCACCAATAGTGAATGAGTGTTCCCCTTCTCCCCACCTTCACCAGAATCTTGTGTCCTTCATTTTCATTATTAGTAGAATCAATATTGTGAAAATGACCATCTTACCAAAAACACTCATTCGCATTCAGTGCAATTGAATCAAAGTACCCACAATGTTCTTCCAGCGCTAGAAAAGTCATCCAACATCATATGGAATCACAAAAGACCCCAGGAACCAAACAATTTTAGCAAAGAGAAAATTAGGGGCCATCACCTCAGATCTCAGTTAGTATTACAGAGTGTAGTTATAAAAACAGCATGTGTACTGTTTTTGAACTACAAAAAATTGACACATAGATCAATGGACATAATCGAAGACCCAAACATGAGTACTACAATTTCAGCTGCAGCCACCTGATATTTGACAAAGGTGGCAAGAACACATAATGAGAGAGAAACAGCATCTTCAACAAATGGTGCTGGCAGAACTGGATCACCACCTATGGAAGAATGAAACTGGACCCTTATCTTTCTCCATACACAAAGTCAACTCCAAGTGGATCAAAGACCTCAGTATAAAATCTGAAACTCTAAAACTGCTAGAAAAATACATAGGCAGTACCCTCCAAGATGTAGCTACAGGAAAGAACTTTCTTAATGGGACATCAGCTGCTCAGGCATTAAGGGCCTGAGCAAGTGGAGCCACATTAAGCTTCAAATTTTCTGTACAGCAAAAGAAACAACCAAGGAAGTGAAGAGGAAACCCACTGAGTGAAGAAAATCTTTACCAGCTACACATCTGGCAGAGAACATATAAAGAACTCAAAAAACAAAGTATCAAGAAAATAAATGACCCAATAAAAAGATGAGATACAGATGATGAACAGAGAATTTTCAAATGAAGAATAAAAATGGCTAAGAACACCTTAAAAATTGGCCACTGCCCTTAGTAAGTCAGAAATGCAAATAAATAACCCTCTAGATTCATTTCCACTCTGACGATCAGATGGCTAACAGATCCGAAAAGGAGTGCATCTCTTTTAAGTGTGTGATGCTAGATAGATTAACTCAGGCTCCAGTGGGTGGACCCACACAGAAGGGCATTTGACTTTGTGTGTGTGTGAGTGTGTGTGTGTGTGTGAAAGAGAAAGAGAGAGAGATAGATGATAGATAGATGATAGAAAGATGATAGATAGATAGATAGATAGATAGATAGATAGATAGATAGATAGTTAGATAGAATATGATATAGATATATAATTGGGTAGGGTGTGGTATGTGGTGGTGCAGATAAGGAAAGAATCTAAATACAAATCAAAATAATGAAAATTTAAAAATCAAAAAAAAATTTTTTTTATTTTTATTGTTATATGTAGTGCTGCATGTATGTAAGTGTACCCATGTTGTGCAAGCCTGTGGGGTCAGAAGAGGGTGTTGGGTATCCCCTGGAACTGGGTACATGAGGTGTTGGTACTGCATAAGGGTTCTGGGGTTTGAACACAAGTCTTCTATAAAAGCAGCCAGTGCTCAGCCAGGCATGGTGGCACACGCCTTTAATCCTAGCACTTGGGAGGCAAAGGCAGGTGGATCTCTGTGAGTTCAAGGCCCGCCTGGTCTACAAAGTGAGCTCCAGGCCAGCTGGGACTAAAGGGAGACCCTATCTCAAAAAGACAAAAAAAAAAAAAAACCCAGCCAGTGCTCTTAAGCTCTGAGCCATCTCTCCAACCTCAAAACTTCAATTTTGAAAAAGGAAAAAAAAAAAAAAACTCACTGTGCATCCCTAGGTCTGTCCTGGAACGTGTTATGTAGACCAAGCTAGGCTCAAACTCACAGAGTTCTCCCTGCTTCTGCTTCCAGGGTGCTAGGATTAAAGGCAAAACCACCACATCCAGCAGTTACATGCTTCACATTATGACTGGCTAGCAGATAACTGTGTTCAGATTTGCTGAGCATTTAAGACAAACAGTCTGGAAGTAACTGAAAATGTACTTATGTCGGTTAAACGTGAAGCAATTGACTATGTAATAATTTCAGCTTGGCTCGGGAAGGCTTTGTGAAGAAACAAACAAATTAGGGGCTAATACACAGACAGAGCCATATTTGGCTAATTTCTGTAATAAGAGCAGACATTCTCTGAAATGTCTGACGTTGTAAGAAGCATTTCACCTGATAATCTACTGCCAAATGAAATTTACTGAACTCACTTATGAAATAGATAAATCAAACTATGCTTAAAACAGCTTCTTTGCCATGATATTGTTATAACAGCTTATATCACTCTGAATTTTAACTAGAGCATTAGTTTATGTAACCATATCCTCTACTAGAAGCTTTTAAAGGAGAGCAAACATTTCTGGCTGTCATTTTACTATGCCAGTTTCAAGCTCATAGTGAATGCTCAATATTTTGAATGATGAATAAACAATGGTAACAATAAAAATATAATGTATCTCCTCATCCACAAAGAATAAAAAATAATCTATTATAACCCATATTTATTTTTAGGTTATACATTCATTTTTGGTGTATAGTTCTAAATTGTCAAACATGAGTTTTTCACATGTGAAGCTTCTAAATCAACTTAAAAATTATATTTTTTAAACAGAATTTAAAGATTACTGAAAGATAGTCTTCAACCCCTTAGTTATTGTGTGGGTGGCTATTTAATTTTGAAAACAGAATAATATTAGTTTATCATTTAGAATGACCTAGATTATGATTCTTAATCCTTACTGAAAATGGCTTAATGAGAATGTATAATCAATCCCACGTCTGTAAAAGTGTGAAGGTCAGTGGTTCCATACCTGGCTAATAATTCACTCTTCAATGACATTTGGGCTCCAATTTTGCTTCTGTAAAGTTTCGCAGATGTAAATGGACATCCTGTTCTCATATCCTACCATCTAATGACAGAAGAGAAGGGGGAGATTTTTCTATGGACCTTTGTCTCTTGAGAGGGAGAAATACTTTCCCCAGAAGCCTCACACAGATGCCCTTATGTCTCACTGGCTAGAACTCAGCGTTGCTCCACTTTGGTAGCCAAAGGAAATTGATGTCCTCAGTCAAAAAGTTGGGAAGGGGGAAGAGTAGGAAACTCAGGGACCAGTTCATCTAGGCTGGTCCAAGTACATCACACTACCACTCTCAAAAATTACAAGAAGCCTTGGACAGAACACAAAGCACAGCACTGGGGACTCAGATACATGAATAATCACAGGCATATTTTGGATAAAGACCAAATCCCAGAGAACAACCCAGATGGCAGCAAATTTCTTGACTTTCATTGCACATCTCCCAGCTCACAGGGTAGGTGCCTCAAAATCAGAAACCACAACCATAGGCAGAAAAACTCCAAGCTAAACTCGTCTGCTAACCAGAAGACCAGAAACAGGAGTGGTATGGAAGAGAGAACATGAAAAGGGGGGAAATCTGTATTTCCCTCTGCCCTCCATGCCCTTCATAGAGGAAGTTCAAGTCACAAAGATGTTTTCTCTAGGCAGCAGCACAGACAACTCTGGCCACACTGCCACCCCTCTACTGTGGGCAGGAAGCTGCAAAGAACACCTCTCTGATCAGAACATCGGGAAAGGCGTAACTGGACTTCATGCCACAGTTCGTTGTAAAAGTTTTACGATTTTACCTTGTCCATTGATCCGATTGAGTCCACTTTCATAAAGTATAAACTTGAGGTCATTTATTCTTTCTTTTTTAGCATCTGAGTGACTGACGGGCTGTTCCAACATCACTTGTTGAAAAGTGGAAGTCTGTTTCTAGGGTATCTCTTCACTACTGATCTATATGTCGAACCCTTTACCAGCATTGCATCACCTTGAATACTATTGTATTATAGTACAATCTCATATTCTGATAAAATTCTTCTAACATCATTCCTCTTTTTCTAAATTGTCTTAGCTATTGTATATGTCACATTTTTATACAAATTTTAGCATCAGCTTTTCTACATTAACAAGGTATATCTTGTCAGTTTGGGGTTTTTTTTGTTTTGTTTTGTTTTGTTTTGTTTTGTTTTGTTTTGTTTTGTTTTGTTTTGTTTTGTTAGACAAGGTCTCACCCAGTCCTCTCAGAACCTGCTATGTAGACCAAATTGGTTTCAATTTAATCTCAGGGAAATCACTTGCTTCTGCCTCCTGAATACTAGAATTAAAGGCATAAACTACACACCTGGCTCTTGATAAGATTTTGATTGATGCTGCACTAACTCCATAGACCAGTTGAGAGAGGACTGATGTCTTTACTATTGAATCTTCTAATCCATGAACACAGTATTTCTTCCCATCTAAGGCCTCTTCATGTATCAGTAGTTTATAGGTTGCAGCATCAATTTTACGCACATTTTCTTGGATTTGTACTTAAGTGTTTCACTCTTTTGAAGCCATGGTAAATGACACCATTTTAAACTGTGATTTCTAATTGATTATTGCTAGTGTATGGAAATGCATTTTATTTTTGTGTCAACTTTGAAAACTGCAACTATGACACATGTAATCAATCACTCTTTCCAGGAACTTTTTGTAAATTCCTTAGCCCTGCTTCATTCTTGATTCCAGAGGGAAGAAATTAAACCTCTCACCATTCAGATGATATTAGCTGTAAGGATTTTACCATATGGAGAAAGTTCCTTCTACCAGCGGTTTGCTGAGACCTTTTATCATGATTCATGATGAATTTTATCAAATATTTTTTTCTTCTCTATTCATAAGATCATGTGGTTTTTCTTTTTTGTGTTGGGCAAGGCATGTGTTCATGTGCAGATAGGTGTATGTGCAGGTACACATACATGTGGAGCCTAGAGGTCAGTATCAGGTGTCTTTATCACATACCGCCACCTTATTTTTGAGACAGGTTTTTGTTCTCTAAATCATCAACATGCTGGTTTTTTTAGTACTAAACCAGCAATACTTGCTTTGGATAAAATTCATTTTATTCTGTAATATGAATTATATATTTCTAGATTCAATTCACCAGTATTTTGTAAAGATAGTTGTATAAAAGCTCATGTGGAATATTAACATGAATTTTTAATTTTCTTGTAATGTCTGTTTGATTTTGACATTAAGTTAGTATAAGATTCACAAAATAAGTTTTATGTAATTATAAATGATAAAATTAAAAACCTATCACATTATCTGTTCCATTTATTATTTAGATTTTCCCTCCTTTTTAGCCTCTTGTATTGCTAACTAGGAGTATTTAATTGCTACATTCTATCTCTCTTGCTTTCAAAGGTTGCTCTAGGTTATATAACATATATCTATAACTAACAAGCTATCTTCAAATAATGTTATTTCTTGTATTATACAAGAACATTGCAATAGTATCATCCCAATTTGTGCTATTTATATCTTTCATAGTCTATTTTTTGTTGTAAGAATTATTGTCAATGGGCACCTTATAAACAAAACGAGATTTTTTAAGCTCACAGTTCTAGAGGCTGGGGGTCCAATCTCAGGTGCCCATGTCTGCTCCACTTCTGGTGAGGATCTCAAGTGGCTCATGCAGAGCAGAAAACGCAGAAGGGAGATAAGCGTCAGCCAAGAGATGGAAAGGAAAAGGAGTCGACCCATTGTATAACATCCTGCTCTCAAGAGAACAAGTTCATTCACATGAGAACTAATCTACGCCCATAGAAATGCATCAGTCCTTGTTAAAGACCCCATCTCCCAATACTGATATGTTGGCAATCGAATTTCCACATGAGTTTTAGTGGGGTCTTTATATCCAAATTATAGTGCTAGAATATCCTGTATTTGGGGATGTTTTACATACACATAGACACAATATAATTTATTATTTCTCGTTAGACAGATGTCTTTAAGAGCACAGATCCTGATTTTGAAGTTCAGCAACACTTACAGTCTGGGCTCAATTATTATCTTCTATGGTGATATCCTATGCATTGTGGGATGTAACTGCTATCAACCAACTGTAGCAACCAAGACTGTCTCCAGTCATCACCAATGTAAGAAGACAGAATAAAGGCCAGGGACAAGGATTTTCAGAGGTTGAGAATCACTGTTTTAGGACAATTAAAGATAGCAATAGCAATACAGTTCCTTTTACTTTCATTAATCCAATTAACAGTGAGCCTATCTTTGCATACACTCATATAGTCTGATGTTATATTTTTTCTGCCGTAAGAACATCTTTTATTATTCTTTGTAAACTAAGCTTGCTTAAAAAAAATAGATTTCCAGGGCCGGAAAGATGGCCTAGTGGTTAAGAGCACTGACTGCTCTTGCAGAGGACCCGGGTTCGATCACCAGCACCCACATGGCGGCTGAGAACTGTCTCTAACTCCAGTTCCAGGGGAATCCAATGCCCTCTTCTGACCTCCGAGGCATTGCACGACATGGGTGCACAAACCTACATGCAAACAGTACATTTATACACAACAAAAATAAATAAAATTTAAAAAATAGATTCTCTTTCTCTGTTTGCCTGAAGAAAACTCTTTTTCCTTTTGCTTTGAAAATAATTATTTTGATTAGCACATACTTTGGACTCAGAGGTCTAAAGATGTTACTCCATTTTCGTAAGGCATGCCTGACAGGCAGTTTACAATCTTCTTCTAAGTGTCACCATCTTTGTTCTGCTATCTGCAATGCTTCTTTTTATCTAGTTGTCTTTCAGAATGTAGCTTGGTCTTTGGTTATTAGCAGTCTCAGTATGATGACCTTGATTAACCACCACAGTGTTCTGTAGGATTCCTACAGCTGTGACTTTGTTTCTGTAACAATTTTTGAAAATTCCCAGCCATTAGCTCTTCAGTTATTTTAATTTTATTTTTTTCTGAGCCATCTCTTTCTTCCTTTTGGATCCCAGTTGCCTTTATGCTATGCACTATATATGCAATTCACTATATATGCAATGCCCTGGGCATTATTACCTAACACCTCTTTGATATAACAGGAAGCAGCCATCGTTGCCCAGAAAATGGGACTTCTCAAAGAAATATATAAACTCGGGCTGGAGAGATGGCTCTATGATTAAGATCACTGGATGCTCTTGCAGAGGACTCAGGTTTGATTCCCAGCACCCACATGGCAGCTAATGAACTTCCATAACTCCAGTTCCACAGGAATTCAACACCCTCTTCCAATGTCCTTGGGCAACATAGGTGTATTTACATATATGTAGATAATACACTCATACAAATAAAAAATAAATGAAATATTTCTAAAGAAAATCAACAAAGAGAAATTTCAATATGGTTCAGGTTTAGGAAGGAGGAAAGAAAGGACCTCTGTCTTCCATTGCACCTTCCCTCTTCCCACATACCCCTAGGTCTTTCCATCCAATCCTCTGCAGGCCACTATAAAAGAAATCCTATACTCCAGAATGTAGCTTTTCACCCGTACCCAGAAGGAGAGAGTACACTCATCGTGTCCATATACCACTGATAAAGGGTAAAGAACCAATTTGAGAAAGCAAACAAGGTTTTAATCTAACATAGTCCATGTGTTTGAAACCTGCCATGGCTCTAACCACGGTGTCCATTGGCCCACCTCACCTGTTCAGTTACTATACTTCTCCAACGCATCCATAATTGAAGCTGGAGCTTCCAAATCCTTTCCATCTTCTATACCTATTGTGAGGCAATTTCATACATGCCTCCAGCTATAAGTAAAATATCAGTTCCTTACCCTCTCTCAAAGCACAAAGCTAGATGTGGTGACACACACCTGTAACCTCAGCACTTGAAAGGTGGCGTTCGGTGGATCAAGCATTCAAGGTCATCCTTGACTACGTTGTGTGTTAGAGGCTATCTTGGGCTACACGGAACCTCTCAGAAAAACAATCATTGGGCATCCACTATATATCAAGAGCTACTCTGCTTTCTAAAGAACTCAAAAGAAGCAATTTCTTCCATCTCTAAGTCCTCTGTCTCATTTCTGCTTGTTTTATTTGTTTTAGGTCCTTGATTAATAATAATAATTTAAAAAAAAAAAAAAAAAAAAAAAAGGGTGGAAATAATCAAAAGATAGATTCTAAGTGTAGCTTTTTATAAGTTCTGAACAAAAATTGAAACTTTTGGCTAAAAGCAGTCCCCAAATTATTGTGTATTTATTAACCTCATTTCCATTCCAATGAAAATAGGCTGCTGCACTTTGCTGAGAAATTACTTTTGCAAATACTCTGAACACAGTTTATTTTCTCTTGAATGTAAAAATTATTTCAGATCCAGAACTGAAGAGAATAATTTCACAAAGTATCTTTAGAGAAAGTGTGGCTTAAAGTGCAGCTGGCTATTATTTGCTCATTCATACATGTCCCCACAGAGCCATTACCCACCTACCTAAATAGATGAGTTATACAGTTATTTCCAAATTCCTTAGCTATGGAAAATATAACCTGATACTGGCAAGGATTTCTTTATTTGACTTTCTGCTGAATCACAAGTACCAAGGATGTCTTACTCATTTTAAGCCTAGTTGTCTAAATGACTTTCATTCAAAGATCCATTTAACAACAGTGATTCAGTTGTAAGAATATTTTCAACTGGGGGCACTTGAAAGTAGGGAGCTATCAAATAAAGATGGCAAGTGTTCACACTTGCTGACTTCCCTACTCACAGGTGCCCAAGAAGGACTTTTGGAAAGAAAGAAGAAAGAA
This sequence comes from Rhizomys pruinosus, assembly GCA_009823505.1. Taxonomy (NCBI): domain Eukaryota; kingdom Metazoa; phylum Chordata; class Mammalia; order Rodentia; family Spalacidae; genus Rhizomys; species Rhizomys pruinosus. Next base: position 215,306 of record VZQC01003998.1, on the reverse strand, counting down.
AGAAAGAGAAAGAAAGACAGAAAGAAAGAAAGAATAAAAGAAAAGAAAGAAAGAAGAAGGACAAGAAAGAAAGAAAGAAAAGAAGGGAAGGAGGAAGGGAAGGAGGCAACTACGTCAATGGAAACTGAACATCAGTGATTCCTTGTACTCTGAAAAAGAACTATGATCAGACTTCTATATGAAGAAGATCAACAAAATAAAGTTATTAAGGTAAATATATAGTGTAAATAATATAAAACACATGTCTTGATTATTTTACTAAGCGAGAAATCATGAAGAAATCATTAGGCCAAGGGAGCCTCAATAGAGATATTTAAGCTGTAGAATAATAAAGAAACTTATTATCCAGGTCACTGACCAATGGAAGTAAACTGGAATAGATTACCTCTCTCATCTATGCCTCACCACTAGAAATTAAGGATGTTAGCTGCAGGGTCTATGGAAATGCTTTTTGAGGAGTTAACAGGGATTAGTCTAGGGGAAATAGCTAGGTTTATAGAGTTCACAGTTCAGAAGGGGGGATTTTTATCTAATAATGCCTTCATTGGTTTGATGGCCAACATTCTAGACATTTTCATCTCAATCTGATTCTCAAATGGGCAGAAGGGAATGGTGTGCCATTCAAACTTAGTAAGCAAACCCATCTATAAGTAGGAAGGGTCAGCCACTAAAGCAGAAACTAGGCAGGGTCTGGGGATTTAAGAGCGAGGAACAATAAAGATTTATAGAGGCTAATAGAAGATAAATCACTTCTCACTGTGCACATAGGCACATGCTCATGAAACACACAAAGCAAAAGTCAGTGTGATAAAAATACTTTGAAACTTTGGTAAAGGTTTCCTCCCATTCTGTGGGTTTTCTCTTCACTTCTTTGATTGTTTCTTCTGCTGTATAGAAGCTTTTTAGTTTAATGAGATCCCATTTGTCGATTGTTGATCTTATTTCCTGCGCAACTGTAGTCCTATTTAGAAAGCCTTTTCCAGGTTCCGGACCTGCTAGGATCACCTGGAGCAGCCGGGCACTGCCCCAGGCAGGTAAAAACTTAGGACAGATTGGACAATTAATTTGCTGGTTTGTGGAGAGAGGGGATTGGTGGCTGGTGGGCCTAGATCGAGCCCTAGCCCTGAGCGCCGGCGGGTTGCCCCTCCCCCTTGCAGCTGGAGGCGGTCCTGGGTTTGGGTCTGGCTAGGTGCCATAGTGAGGTCGTTGTGTGGGGCTCAGGTTCCAGACCTGCTAGGATCACCTGGAGCAGCCCCGAACTGCTAAGTCAGGCATCACCCCCATCCCCCACCCCCACCACCAACAATTGAAATTGAGGAAAGAGTATCCAATGGATTTTTGGAGAACTCTTCAGAACAGGAAACGAAGAGTGATTAACTTTCAATATCCAATATATAGACAAAATTGAAGTTTGAAACCTAAGACAAGTCAAACTCCATAACAAGGAGGGGGAAAAAAAGAAAAAAAAACATTGGAAGGAGGCAAGCAACACAAAACAAGCTTTCAGCACTTCAACACACTGAAAAGCATTTGTGATTTAATACAAAAGGGAAACACACATGCCAGGGACACGAGGAAGGGACAACATGGGAAAGGTGCAGGATAATTCCACACCAAGCTCTACCAAC
>VZQC01003998.1:122897-198565 GCA_009823505.1 Rhizomys pruinosus | reverse complement strand
AGAGAGAGAGAGAGAGAGAGAGAGAGAGAGAGAGAGGAAACAGCTTTGTTTTCTTGCCATTACTTTGTAATTTTAGTGACATGTATCTAATGACCACTGACAGGGTGGGTCACTAGGGGAGGTCTTTAAAGGATGTAGCCCAGCCCTTTGTTCCACCTTGCTCCCTCTTTTCTGGTCCACTGCCCTGTGAAGCCTCTGCCTCATGCTCCTGCTGCCGAGGACAGAGCTGCTCTACCATGTCCTCCCTTCCCCGATGAATGATGAACTGGAAACCGCTGAAGCTCTGAAGCAAAATAAATCCCTCCTCCCTACAGCCATATCTGTCAGGTATTTAGATCACAGTCATGCAAAAGTGACCAATGTGAGGTGACTGATCTCTCATGCACTGCATGCAGTCTTTGAAGATCTGTCACATGTGATAGCTTGATTTAGACTACTGTTCATGGCCTCATGACACCAGAGATAGCCCACACTCTGCCAGGACTTTGAATTCTGAGTGAAATTTTGCAGGAACAAGAAGAAGACAAAATTGTTAGGAGCTGATCCAGCTCAGTAGTAATGGAAGCTCTGGATCTCCTAATACACGGATCTCCTAGAGTTCCTTGTGTTTTTGTGTCTTTCAAACCCCCATTTCTTCAATCACTGCTTTTTAGTGTGTGTGTGTGTGTGTGTGTGTGTGTGTGTGTGTGTGTGTATGTGTGTGTATACACATGACAAGGTGTGCATAAGGAAGTCACGGACAACTTGCAGGAGTTGGTTCTCTCCTATCATGTGAAACCCATGGAGAATGGTTGAAAAGCCTAAGATAGGAGGTGCCATTCAGTGTCACCATGTTCTCTTCATCATTTCCCATTTTCCTTTAAAGTCCAATGATTTCTGCTGTTTCTTCCTTTATTTAAAAATCTTATGCATCTTTGCTAGAAATCTCTACAGTGGCAACCTGTCTCATGCAGAGTGAAAACATCTTTAAAAGTACCTGCCAAGATGTGTAGGGATGAGTCTGGCATGCCTTACACATTCTACGGTCTCCTTCTGACACAAGGCCCTGATTCCCACTTTTAGTCACAGCTTCATCAGTGGCTCCACCGTGCCAGGCATGGTCCACTTGGGACCCTCCTCCCCACATAGCTACAGGGCCACTCTCTAACCCTGCTCAGTCACCTTCTGAATGCACTTGTATCCTGGTCTTAGCTCCACACCCTTGGTCCCTTTCTCTGCTGCACTTTTCTCCCTAGTACGCATGCTCCTCAAGCACACTGTAAACTTTTTTCTCCTTAGTCATCTTTCTTCCTCTCATTTGAATATAAATCCCAGGAGGGCACAGAACTTTGGGATGTTTATTGATGCAGTGTCAATAAACAACTTTGTATAATACCTACCACTGTTAATACCTACTACTGTTATATAACTTCTTGGTCTCTCTTCTCAGTCAGAGGCCTTTATCTGGCACTAGGAGATCTTGCCCTGTGGCCAGCTGTAACCATAAGGATGAGGTTAACACTATGTGAGGCAATCTTACCCAAGGGAGACAGAAGTAGATAGGCAAATATCTCAAATTTCACATCTTTTCATAGGCATACATTTCCATCAGAGTCCGGGAAATCTGAGACCCCCAAGATTAACCCTCCTTCATTTTTTGAGACACGGTGTCCCTGGAACTCCAGCTTGCCTGGAACTCACTACATAGACTAACCTGGCCTCTACCTAACAGAGATCTTCCTGCTTCAACCTCCCCAGTGCTGGGATTAAAGGTTCCCACCTTTTAATCTACCCTTACCAGCATTGCTCTTTATTTTTCTTACCTAATTTTGTCATTTCCAAACCTTAATTTCTTAGGATCACCTCCTAACTCTGCTACCTACATCTAAGTCCTGGTCTCAGGTTGCCAGGAGGACAGGAAGGTACAGCCAGCACTGGACCATACTCAGTGGGACTGGAAGACCCATTGAAAAGTTCCTGGGCTCCTGGGGTTGACCAGAAATCTCATATTCTTATCTGGAAAATAGTTTGTGACATGAGAGTCAGCTGAATGTCAAGGCTGGGGACGTTTTCTGGCCGTCTCTGCAGCAAATTTACCCCAGGCTTATGCAGGTACACACATGAATGGGCAGAGATTCTGGGCCAAGATGGGAATCTTAAATGCACCTTTGTTTCTCAGGTATCCATTTTCCTCCATTCAGTTTCTATAGCAGAATACCCAAGACTGAGTAACTCACAAGAAAAAGAGGTTCATTGAACTTATGGTCTGGATGCTGACAAGTTCAAGATCAGACAGCCACATCTTGTTGAGTCTTACCTATTCCAGGCCATGATGGAAAAGCAGAGCAAGTGGTCACATTTAGAAGATGAGTACGTATGCAAGAGGGTACGAGGAGGTGCCAGGCTGTCTTTATAACAAACTTCCCCTATAACACAGAACTGACTCTTTTTTGGTGTTTTTGAGACAGTCTCTCTGTAGCTCCAGCTATCCTGGAACTCACTAGGTAGACCAGGCTGGCCTTGAACTCACAGAGATCCACCTGCCTCTGCTAGGATTATAGGCATGTGCCACCATGCCAGGCTCCAGACTGACTCTTAAGAGAACCACATAAATCCTTTCATGAGGGCAAAACCCAATGGTCTACATTTTTTTAAAAAAATCCTGGGGATGGAGAGATGGCCTAGTGGTTAAGAGTGCCGACTGCTCTTGCAGAAGACCCAGGTTCGATCCGCAGTGCCCACATGGCAGCTGAGAACCGTCTTTAACTCCAGTTCCAGGGGAATCTGACACCCTCTTCTGACCTCTGTGGCAGTGCACGACATGGGTGCACAAACCTACACACAGACAGTATATTCATACACATAAAAAATAAATAAATAAATAAATAAATAAATAAATATAAATTTTAAAAAAATCCCACCATATCACAATAACATTACATTGGGAATCAAATTCCATCATGAGTTTTAGCAGAGACAAGTCACATCCAAATCATAACACTTTTCAAGTATGGAGACTTTGAGAGGCTGTGATTGTGTGGTAGCCTTTCATGCTCTCCTCTGTATCTGAAGGATTTTGTTGATTCCTTTCCCCTCCTGTCTTTTCTTCTCCCTTTACTTCTCATTGATCCTCCAGAAAAGTAAAATCTGGAAAGATAAAGACACTGAGAGTCTAACTCTCCATGGCTGCAGAGGATGCTGTCCCAGAGGACTGAATGAGTGATCATGATTCATGCCTCAGGTTGAGTACACACTATCTTAGCAAAGACAAGAACAACCAGATCATTCAAAGCACATCTGAGTGGAGTCTGCCAGAAATGACATAATCACTGGATGACATCAAGCCCAGCACTGTATGCACAGCTGCTGCTATCTGCAAAATGAAGCTGAGACTGATTGATTATCATTGCACAGGTCATAAATCTGACTTTCAATTAACATGCAAAAGAGAATAGCTATCTTGTTTCTAACTTAAATGGAAAGTTGATTTTGCTTAGAATTTGTTCTTTTATCATTTTGCATTCTAGACAAATGAGAACATGGGTTTCCAATTATTCTCTCTCTCTCTCTCTCTCTCTCTCTCTCTCTCTCTCTCTCTCTCTCTCTCTTTCTAGCTTTCTTTCTCTTGCTTTATCCAGTAATGGGGTGGTAGGTTAAGTGTTCAATGCACAGGAAATTCAAAATCTAATTTAAAAAAAAAAAACAGCCATTTGATGAGAAGCTTACAAGCTGACCTGCTGGCAGTCCCAGAGTTCTGATGAGGAATCTCACAACCATTGAGAAGCTAAAAGGAGCAGTATTAACCATCAGAATTCTGTACACCATCCCTATTTCAACAGGCCAAAACCTATTTGATATATCAGCACTCCAAATTATTTTGCTACAATCAGACCAAAGCAACCCCCAAATCTAGCAAAGTAAAAATCTCATTGTCTGGCATCTGGAGCTCACTCATGATCTTCTGATCTTCTGGGCTCCAGAGGACTGGCAGCTCTACTTTTTGGGCTCTGCTGTCTACAGCACACACAGCTTTCCTCATAGGTTTAGGCTGGCTCTACACTATACCCTCTGCTGTCCTCAAGAGTCATCCCATTGTCCTGTCATCTCTAACAACCTGGACTCATCACCGCAGCTAAAGCTACACATTCAGCAATGGGTGCTCCTTGAGAAACTGGATCCTCTCTTCAGGAACTCCAAACCTACCACATGGGGCTAAACCTCAGCTTCTCTCCATGACCCCTGAGTCCTGCAGCTTTTGTGCTGCTAAACCAGTGTCACATGGTACTGGTACACATTACCACATTCAGCTGCCAGCTTGGGATGCAGCCTTGCCCTACTCCAGACCACAGCTTCTGTGTACTGACTCTGAGGAAATACTTCCTGAAGATTTCACTTCAATGGTGCTGGTCTCTAAATCACAGCTGATTTTTCAGCCCCAGCTATCCAGCATCCATTGTTCCAGTAAAGCAAAGGTTTAACTGCCATCGATTCTTTTTTTAATTTTCATTTTATGTGCATGAATGGATTGCCTGCATGTATATAACTGCACCCATGTTATGCAATGCCCATGGAGGTCAGAAGAGAATGTCAGCTTCCCCTGGCACTGGAGTGAAGGATAATTGTTAGCTGCCATGTGGGTGCTGGGAATTGAACCCAGATCCTCTGCAGGAGCAGTCAGTGCTCTTAACTGCTGAGCCATCTCTCCAGCCCATAACTTCCATAGATTCTTAATCCAAAATATTACACAAACAGCCCTGGTAGAATCTTTGCTTTGGTTTTGCTGTTATCTGATTGTAACTGCACCCTGGTTCTTCCCTTGTAGAATAAGAAAGTATGTAATTTGTTTTTGGTATTACTAGAGCATGCAGTTAAGAGACTTTGGATATTTTAATGAATCACTGAGCTTTTAAAGCATTGGAATTTTCAAAGGCTAAGAGACTTTAGGTTTTACTCTACTTTAACATGAAATTAATGGGAGGATCTTGGGAACAAGGAAAAGTTATGCTTTAACAATCATGTGTTTCTCTGTCGGGTTGACAAGACAACTTGTGTTGGTCAGTCTTGGCTGTCAACTTGGGAAACCTCAGCTAAAGAATTTCCTCCATCAGATTGACCTGTGGGCATGGATATGGGGCATTTTCCTGGTTATTAATTAATATAGAAGGACTCTGTTCTCTGTGGGCCAAGCCATCACTATGCAGGTGGGCCTGGGCTGTACAAAATGGCTAGCTAATAAGGTCGACAATTGACAAGTGGGACCTTATTAAACTCAAAAGTTTCTGTACAGCAAAAGAAACAATAAGGGAAGTGAAGAGAAAACCCACGGAGTGGGAGGAAACTTTCACCACTGAAACATCTGACAGAGCATTAACTTCCAGAATATATAAACTATTCAAAAAACAAAGAAGAAAACAAATGACTCACTCAAAAGATGGAGTAAAGAGCTGAGCAGAGACTTCACAAGTGAGGAAATAGAGATGGCTGAGATACATCTTAAAAAGTGTTCAACATCACTAATAATTAAGGAAATGCAAATTAAAACCACTTTAAGATATCATCTCACCCAAATAAGGCTGGTAAGGATCAAGAAAACAAATGATACTAAATGCTAGACAGGGTGTGGGGAAAGGGGAACACTCATCCACTGCTGGTGGGAATGCAAACTTGTACAACCACTATGGAAAGCAGTATGGAGAACCCTTAAAAAACTCAAAATGAGCCTACCACCTGACCCAGTCATACCACTTCTGGGAATATATCCATCAGACTCTTCCTACCACAGAGATACATGTACAGCCATGTTTATTGCAGCTCTCTTCACAATAGTGAGGAGCTGGAACCAATCCAAATGCCCCTCAACCAATGAGTGGATAGAGNGTTTACTAAGAATAGAGCAGTTAACATTTTAATAGGAAAACTGAAAGAACATTAGTTTCTAGATCATTAGTTTTCAGGAAGTTATGCATTTTTAAGTTTATCAAGTGATAGACAGTGGTTGCCATTTGACCAAGGTTCATGAAGTGTTTAATAATTTGGCCTGCTTACTTATCTAGTTGGTGGCCCTCTTATGTCTGATCATAAGTACTTGCATAATTTCAGGCAAATCAATAACTAAAGGAGGAAATGGTGTGGTTTCATTATCTAGGTCAGTATTCAGACCATGTATCCTGCTAGGGACAAGGTAATGCATTGATCCATATCCCCAAACAATGATAGCACAGAGAACAGTAATGATTAACAAGGTACAGCCTATTCCAAGAAAAAGGTTGAGGGTACAAGCTGCTCTAGGAGGCAAACTTCCTTGAAGCTTCTGCCTCACTCTGGTGATCATGTCACTCAGATTCAACCAAAGCTGCCGTGGCATAAAACAATTAAAATTTTCTATTCCCAATTAGTTCAAATGTATTACCATTTTCACTGAAACCTACAACCAAATTTAACTAATCTAAACATTTCACTAAGCCTTAAAATATCCTATAATATATGGATAAAGCTTAGGCAGAGTTGAGTACCTGCCAAATAAATTTTACCCAATATACACTTTGCTCTTTAAAGCTATATGACTGGACTATGACTTCAGAGAAATCAAGTCCATTAACTTATATGGTTTATTTTGCATTTCTGTATAAATCTCTACTGAAATACCTCTATATATAAATATATGTTATTTTTAAGTATACTATTTTAAACTTCAAACCTTACAAAGTGGATTTTAATAACTATCTTCCTCCAAGCTCTTGGCCTTCTCCAGGCCTGGCATGAAAACCTGCTTTAAACATATTTCAATATCTAGCTCTTATTAAAATTTTCTTTTACAGTTCTTATGCCCATTAGTTAATTGAAGACTAGCTAGATATGCCCCATGAGAAGTTGTTACATCATTACCATCTTGATTTTTTTTTGTTTTTTTTGTTTTTGTTTTTGTAGGAGCTTCTAGGAAGCTTCCTTTGTCATGAGCAGGTGCAGTGCAATCCTGCTAAGGGAAGGGGGACACAGTGCCCACTTTGTGGACATTGTGGGGAACTGGTCCCATTACATAGAGGCCAGTTGGTTACTCCTGTAACCCGACTGGAGAGATAACTTCCTACTCAGGTCCTTAGCCTGAGACAACAAGACATGTTTCCCACTCTTGGCCATGACTTTCCACCTGCCCAAAGCCAGGACATGAATTTTACACCAGCTACCCAGGTTGGTGGTCCACAAAAGAAGCCTTTTTCCAACCAACTGGTCACCCAAATGAAATGCAGGCCTCAACACCAAGTAACCACTGGTCATCTGAATCAAATGCAGGCTTGTCTTAGCCTGTATGCATGCAAAAATTAAAAAAATGGCAGCCATGAATTCTGCAGTGATGTTAATCAGAATTTAATTTTTTTAATTTTCTGTTTTTTAAATTTTTATATTTTTATTCCCAAAGACCCAAAAACTTATTAACACTTTAATACAATGAAAACCTCGTTGCATCTTTGTTTTAGATGTTGAAAGGTCGTAACCAGTAGGTGGCAGTGTAGATCCATTATTTAAAATTTTTTAATAGATAACTCATAACCTTTGTTGAAATCGAATTATGTTTTGGCTGTTTAATATAAATTTGCATCTTGAGAAGGAAGGGCCACGTTCCAACTCAGAGGCAATGTTTTTACAGATATCATGGCTGTTAACATTAAAATATACTTAGAACACAAGTACACACATCCATACACATGTGTGCACGGACATACAAACATATGCACATACATACATACATACATACATACATACATATATACATATATAAAGAAAGGTTTCTTAGGTTGACCTGCAAGAGAGGAAAGCCATATTGTTTGATGTTCAATGAGAAACATGAAATTTTTATAATTTGTCATAGGATTATTTTTACATAATAAGAATAAATGTCCTAGTCACTCATAAAATAGCTGAGATCCATATGCCACCTCTTAGGCCCATTCCCAGCCATTTGCCTTCAATGAATTATCTCTAAAATGTACTCTTATTCTTTCCCTATCCCATCTTTTCTGGTTAACTACTCCTAAGCTGTCCCTCTGCTTAGCCTAACTGTCCCTATGCTATTTATAAATCTGAAGATTGAGGATTCCTAAAAGTAGACAGGCCAAAGTTGTTTGTAGTCTTGGACTGATCCATCTTGTCTTATTATTAAGCACTTGGGAAGAATAATAATTATCCATAATCACAACAATAATCATAACAATTATGTCCATTGTTAATTATTATTAATTATCAATAATTATTAACCATTATTAGTCACAACAATCATTAATAATTATTATAAATAATAATTGTCAATAATAGCCAACAATAATGAACAATTTATCATTAAACTGAATAATATGTATACTATAAACCCTATTAAAATTGTTAACACTAAGGGGTATAAAACAAACATTTTTATGAATTGAATCTATTTTTATTTACAGTCAGTTCCTAATTAGATTTAAACGTGTAGGATTATAATGAATTAAAAGCAGGAACTTGCATTCACTCACACATACACACAACTTGAAGATGGGCTTAAAGAAACATAAAACAGTTTTATTAAAAAATTTCTCATTTAAATTGAACCAAGATATAAATTCATGTTGTTAAAGAGACTTTTACCAATGGTCCTTAAAAAAAAGACAATTCATTGGAGCAAGTTTGTTTTGTTAGAATTCCAAGGCCCATAAATTCTCCTAGAAATCCATCTATTTTGTCTCCAAAATGCTGAAATCAAAAGAATGTTACCTAAAATCAAAATTTAAAGAGCATGATTTAGATACCATGTGCTCAGTCTGGCAGCTGGCATGAATGCACAGCAGGCAGGCTTATGGTTCCAGGCCAGGGTTCAGACCACGTGTGATTGAGAATTCTGTGAGAAGAGATCTTTGAGATGAAACACATTTAAAAAGAGCAAGATAAAATTAAATCAACCAATAAATTTTAACTGTGCACATATATTTACTCAAAAGATATCTAGAGTACCCGGGGTCTAAGTAAAAATATTACACTTTAAGTTAAGCATGCTGAAATGGATTTGAATTACTGCTAGCTAAAATCCCAATCTTGGATCTACAAATAGCCGGCAGGTTTTAGGTAAGAAGAGTTAGATTTAGAAAATACCCACAAGAAGACAAGAGAGCAACACACTTTTATCCAAAAACAGATTTTGTATACAACATTTAAGAGAAAAATGGCCAAGGCTTGAAATTATCTGGAAGAGGCTATTCTTGGTAGGGTGGTTCCCATGAAAGGCCTTAATTTGCAACAGAAAGAGGTGGGCTCAGTCTAGGAGAGCTACCTGGAGAAAATTTACATATGAACAAGTTAAGGTTGGGGTTGAGTCTTCACAGAGGTCCACAGTCTGTCTCCTGAGTATTGAGTATTGGAATCAAAGCTGCACCTTTAAAACACAAAGAAAGACGAAGCACTGCCCTGGGCAAGAGTACACGAGATTGCCCCAGGCAAGAGTGTGGGAGACTTTATGCTTCCCAGTGAAACACAGAATACTGTAAAGCCAGCCCTTCCCCCACCAGCCATCCGCTGTTTCCAGAGCAGGAGAGGGGCACAGAACAAACATTAGACTAGATTAACCAGAATATCTACAAACAGCTACAAACTGAAAAATGTAACAGCTTCATATTTTGCCATTGGTCTTTTCAAGGCAGGGCTTTCTTACAGTCAAAGCCAGCTGGAAGGTCACTCTGTAGACTAGGCTGGCCCTGAACTCACAGACATCTGTTTGGATTAAAGGCATGGGCCACCACCAAGCCTGGAATTTACAAGCTCAATTTGCATCATAGAAGACTGGCCTCTAGACAGGGAAGTTTAACAGACAAAAGGAAACCAGCAGAATTAAGCACTGTTTCACACTATTTAACACTATTTGCAGAAAAATTTTTAAGGAGGACACTTTTTTAAAAAACACATTTAGACTGTGGCTGTCTTTTCACAAGCTTCCATGCAAGACAATGTTGGTAGATTAATTCCTGGGTGGTTGCCTTTACAACCCAAGCCTGCCTGTGCAAAGGTGCAAATGAACGCCTCTAAGGAAGGCTCGTTGCAAAATGCTTACTTGCTCCATGGGCACGCCTGTCCTTCCAGCCTCTGTGACCTTCCACCTGAACTGTGGCCAGAAGGCAGAAGCCATGACCCCAGGCTGCAGGGCAGTTTCCAAGCCCATTTCAAAACCTCTAGAAGGCACATGGATGGGAGTAGAAGGGCTCCTCTCACAATTTCTCTGAATACCCACCACCTGGGAAGGCTGGGGAAGCAACAGATACCCCCAATCCAGGGAAGCCAAAACAGCACCCACAGGCTCCATAGTCATGTCCTGCTGAGTGGGTGAATGCAAGCTTCCCAAAGCCTATCAGAGAAAGGGTCTCCAGCATACAGGCCAAGTCTCCATCAATGCCATCCATAGGCGCACCAACAGAGTCAATACGAGAATTCCTTCTGTGTCCATCCTTAGTCCATGTCTTCACTGATTTGGAGATGCTAAACTCTCTCCAGGCCACAACTTGAAACACAACAGCCACAGCAAACCACAGCACACAGTCAATGAACATATGCCATCCATCATAAAACAATTCCTCCTGAAACATAGCTTCCTTGAAGGTGTTATTTCTCATCTTGCAGAGATTCTAGCTTACCAAACTGGTCTCCATGCCCCACATTGGTGTTGCCATTTGTGGGTATGCCACTGAGGTTTGTAGCAGGGCCCACTTAATCCCAGGATGACCCATGTGGAATACACACAAAGGAAAGCACACCACGTGTACGCAGGTTGAGGTCCAAATGCAGAGAGAGATTTTATTGCAAAATGTCCAGTTATATAGCGAGCGTGATTCTTTTTTTTTTATTTTTTATTTATTTTCTGTATGTGTATGAATGTACTGCCTGCATACAGGTTTGTGCACCTGTGTTGTGCAATGCCTCGGAGGTCAGAAGAGGGTCTCAGATTCCCCCTGGAACTGGAGTTCTCCTGGAATTGGAGTTTCAGACGGTTCTCAGCCACCATGTGGGTGCTGGGGATCGAACCCGGGTCCTCTGTAAGAGCGGTCTGCACTCTTAACCGCTAGGCCATCTCTCCAGCCCACGAGTGTGACTCTTATTCTCAGGGCTGAATCCTAAACCTTTTCGTCACTACACCGCGCCCCATGGGTGTGGCCAGGGAGGTCCCATTGGCTTAGAATGCAACCCATCTTAACTAAGTTTTCCCACAGATTCGGTTGAGAAAGGATGTATGACCTATGGAAAATGTTTAATAACAATAATAATAATTATAAAAATTATTATAATAAAGAATAAAATGGCTAGCTAAACAGGAGCCAGGAGCCAGCCAGTAAACAACATTCCCCCATGGTTCCTGCCCTGACTTCCTGCAACAATGGACTATATAGCCTGTAAGATGAAATAAGCTACCCCTCAAAAACTGATTTGTTATTTTTTTGAGAAAAAAATACCCTATTGCTAACTTTGAGGTTAAAATACTATTATGGTCCGATACCATCTTTATATTCTTACTGAGTGGTACTCAAAGCAGAAATAATAACTTCTGCATTGATTATACTAGGAATCTATGATTTCATATATCTTTATATATTAGACTCCTCTGTTATATGAACCTAATTGTTTTTAAAGTTCTCAAAGTTGGTGTTCTGGTTTGCTAAAAGCAAGGGGCAATAGTTATCATTTTTTAATTTGGTAACTTTACTTGTGAAATCACATTCTCATTGTGTGTGTGTGTGTGTGTGTGTGTGTGTATGTGTGTGTCTGTGTCTGTGTGTCTGTGTGTGTATGTAGTGCATATATATATATATATGTATATATATGTATATATATGTATATATATATATTTGCTCATAGTGCTTATAAGGGTACAATCACTCACCCATGTATGCATAGAAAGGAGATCAACATGGAGTGTGTTCTGTCAGTATCCACTTTATTTTTTCAGCAGGGTACTTACTGGACTCTGTGCTATTGATAGACTGACTGGCCTGCAAGAACCAAGATCCACTTGCTAGATCCCACTACATGCCCAGCGTGGGAGTTACAGGCACATGCTACCATGGCCAATGTTTTCTGTGAGTTCTGGGGATGATCTATACTCAGGTCTTCATGCTTGCACAACACACACTGTACCCACTGAGTTATCTCCCCAGCCCATTTCAGGAAATTCTCTCATTGTGTCATTGGCCTTTAGGCTGTATTGTACAGTACAACCTAAAGGCCATGTGATGACACAGGTTCATCCAAGCAATGTAGAGAAAGTTTCCACTGCTCACAATCAAACCCAGGCTTTATCCCCACAAAGCATATCCAAAAATCACTTTATAAGACTTCCCTTAGGCAGTGCCTTAGAACATTTAGAATGTATAAACTAACCAATACTAATAATGTTTTATGTTTATTAAATTTAAGCACATGATAGATATTAAACATATAAGTCATTCTTCATGATCAATAAGCTTTGCTTCTGAGACGTGAAGCAAGAATTTTTCCATAGGGTTAACTCCCGAGGAATCAGTAGTGATGGGAGCTGGGAAACTGCTTAGCTCTCTCAGCACAAAAGCCATGCATTTGGACATTAGAATTAAAATACGTTCAGTTCTCCTGGAGCTTATAGGTTAAGTTTCTCAAAGCTACTATATTACTGTAAACTATCTCAAAACACAACCTCTGATCTAGAAAACAGCATAACGACTGACATATATTTTCATTTAAAGTTAATTGGCCATGGAAGTCTCCAATGCTTAGCTTTCAAAAAAACAAGAGCACAGTTAAATTTGAATAAATATGTGTATGCTCATGTGTGTTTGTGTGTGCGTGTGTGTGTTCCATATATTTTATACTATACCAGCATAGTAACTAAAACTGGCTTTACACAACAAAGGCTTATTTCTCACCTTCTCACTCCTGATAGGTGACTTCCCAAGACAGCTATCCCTATCTTTCCATCTGCCCTTTAAGAAACACCCTGCTTATCACCACTTGTCAAGTCTTTGTGTCAGATGGCACCATGTGACCCAAAATTCTTATAAGTCTCCTCTGAATTTCTTTTAATTTTCCATATAGGAGTCAGAGCAGCATGAATGCCAGCTGCTGCCATGCTATTGTTTTATATTATTTATGATTGCTATTATTGTCAGAATTTATAGCAATCATTAGGCAACAGGCACTCTCACAGTCTCAGCCAGCAATCTGTCACTCTTCTCCTTGGTTGAAGGAAGTGGAAAGGACACGAGCAGCACAGTAGACAGAGCTGCGGGTAGTCTGTGGTAAGGATGATGCAATCCTCCTCCCGGAGAGCTGATGAGATCTGAGGAGAGAGAGAGAGAGAGAGAGAGAGAGAGAGAGAGAGAGAGAGACTATAAGAACTAATGAAGGAGTTCTGACGTCCTCCTCCTAGAAGCCAAAACATCAGAGATAAAAAGGAGCAGGTCACAGTAGACCCTGGGTCCAAGGATTTGAAGGGCTGCCTGTACTGAGCAGCAAGAAAGTGTATCTGTGCTCACAGTAAACAACAAAAATAGATATAGAAAAAGGGGTGGGGGTTTGTAAGGCCAGATGCAACTCCACCTCCCTGATCCTAATTTAGCATTCACAGTACCAAATCCATGCTTGTCCTGTGACTCAGAAACTAATAAAAGGAAGACCTCATCTGGTCAAGAACATAACAGCGCAAGCTGAAAGTCATCCGTGTCAGACACAGCAATTAACTTCACAGGTTAATTTTAATGATTGTCAATTTATGGGTAGCATCCTTCAGGAATACAAATTTTTAGATCTTACCTGAATCCCTCACAATCTTCCACTTAGCCCCAAAACCAATGAATGGAAAAATATAATAAGTCAACTGTCACCCTGGGGTTGTGATGAGTATGATATTAATATTACTACAACTTCTTGCTATTTGAAGAGTGATTTTTTTTTGTCTTTTTCCAAGTGCCTCTAATCCATTATCTAATTTGACTTTTATGAGAACTCCCTGCAATGGGACATTATATTTTATTTTCAGGAGCATGAGCTAACTCCTTCAGGAGAGGGATAATGTTTTAATAGGCTACAAATCTTCAGTCCTCGCAGAAGAATGGCAAAAGGTAAGTAACAAAACAATGTTTACAGACAGAATTAATCAAGTAAAGTAGATGAGGCTTAGTCCTATTGGAAAGCTAAAACTGAAGTCCTGAGGCGATGCTCTTCTCTCTGGATCACAATGCCATTTGGTGCAGCACAGGTAGGAGTCTCCCCGTGTTCTTCTCACTAACCAAATCACATTATAGAAATGCTACTTTTTTATGCCGCTGCAAAAAAAGAAAGGCTGATTTGTTAATACAATTCACGCAACAGGATACATGAGCCAACTGTAACCCAATTCTATTTTTCATAGCTGAAGCTGATGTTTCAATGGTCATGCTAATTTGTTTATCAAAACAATTTTTGATAAACAAATTAGCATGACCAGACAAGAAGTGTATTGAGAATTCTAAAGAAAACCACCTTTAACTTAAATGAGGACAGAAGGAGGGAGGAGAGAAGGGAGATATATAGAAAGAGGGAGGGAGGAAAAGAAAGCAAAGGAAACAACAGATTCTTCTGGGCTTGCAGCTTTATGATACAGTGAACAGTTGCAAGTGGCTTCTCACTGCCAGCAGCTCATAACCAGCAGGCCATCTTCCAGAGTACCTTTCCCATAGGTAGCATGACAGCAAGTTCCACAGTGTGGCATTTACTAGACAATGGCTTCCCTAGGTCAATCAGAGCACAGTTCTGAGCAGAAGTCACCAGCACAACTTCTCTCCACAAAAGTTATCTTCATTGCACCACCCTCTGCAATGAAGCCTGGATCCTCAGCCTTCCTTGGGTCCTCTGCATCAGTCCCAGGGGTATAGTTCTTCCTTCCATAATGTATTTGCATATTTCTTAGAGCAGCGTTTAGCCCTTAGTAGGGTTTACCCTTGTACACAGCATTCTTTATTTCTCTGCAAGAGATTTCAGTAATACCAGTGGATGTCTGAAACTATGAGTGAACTATGGGGCTTTTTTATACATACATATACATGATGAAGTTCAATTTATAAATTATACAGCATAATATAGTAACAACAAATTTCTATATACCTTACCAACCCAAGTATCTTCTTTTCTTATGAAATCAAGAATTCTTACCTTTGAGGGGCTGGAGAGATGGTTCAGCAACTAAAAGCATAGACTGTTCTAGCAGAGGACCAGGGTTCTGTTCCCAGCAGTCACATGGCAGCTAACAACCAACCATCATTCCAGTTTCAGAGAATCTGATGCCCTATTCCAGCCTCCACAGATATTGCACAATGCTGATGCCTTTATATAGATGCAAGCAAAAACTTATATACATACAACAAAAAATAATTTAAGAAAAGAATTTCTACCTTTTCATTTACAGGGAGCTTTTAGTGATTTCTCTTGGCTCACCTGAATTGCCAGCATCACTGTTCTTATAGTTTGGAACCATCATTATTTAAAATAAGGGTTACCCTAGGTCATGGTTAATTTTGGATTATCAACTTGGTCAGACTAAGAAATTGCTAGAGTATCATCTCTTTGGGTATGCTGTGAAGGTGGAGGCTGTTTTCAGAGATATTTGACTGAGAATGGAAGATCCACCTGAATGTGATTGGAACCATCCTACAGCGGGAATCCTGGACTGGATGAAAAGAGGAAGGAAAGGGGGCTGGAGAGATAGCGTTAAGAGTGCTGACCGCTCTTGCAGAGGACCCGGGTTCGATCCCCAGTACCCACATGGCGGCTGAGAACCATCTGAAACTCCGATTCCAGGAGAACTCCAGTTCCAGGGGAATCCGACACCCTCTTCTGACCTCCGCAGCATTGCACGACACGGGTGCACAGAAACAAGCCAGCAGAGCACTGACATGCCCTTTGCTCTGGTCCCAGTTGATGCAGCAGCCCAAGCCTCTTCACTGCTGTCCCTCCCCACCATAATGGACCACATTCCTCCCAACTTCAAGCCAGAATAAATCCTTCCTTATTTAAGTTGCTTTTCCTCAGAAGCTTTTCCACAGCAATGAGAAAACTAGTATGGCTGAACATAAGCCCTGCAGTTCTGCAACAGTAGATCTGATAATAATGACTACTAAGTAAAAATGGAAGGGTAGCAGAGACATGGACACAGGATCAAAGGAAAGATTCACTTCCCAGGCCAATGGAGCAAGAGATCAGGCAATCTTATCATGATACTCAAAGCAGCATGAAATTTAAAACTTATAAATATTTATTTCCAGAATAGTCTCTTTAGTAGTTCAAACCACGGTTAACCAAAGAGACATGGACGCAGGCTCAAAGGAAAGATTCATTTCCCAGGCCCAATGGAGCAAGAGATCAGGCAATCTTATCATGATACTCAAAGCAGCACAAAATTTAAAACTTATAAATATTTATTTCCAGAATAGTCTCTTTAGTAGTTCAAACCACAGTTAACCAAAACCATGAAACGTTTAGCCACCTGTCAGGTAGGAACTGTTATAATTAACACTTCTCTGTATGGAACGACCTGCTCCTATTGACCTGGTTTCTGTCCAGATAAGACCACGACTGTAATAGAGCCAGGACATAGATTTTAAAGGTGCTACTTGAGTACTGATTTGGTCATTCTCTTGACCTTGAGCACATCACTAAACTACTTGTCCAGGGAAACAGGGTACCAGTATCTGTGACATACAGCGACAGCACCATTAGCCACATTACCACCTGAGATTGGTTGTGATGAAGTGTTCATTGTAGCAAGAACTTGGAGGCTCAAGTATGACTCTTCTGTATCCTTGATAGCTACATTAATGCTCAGCACTGTCTTTGATATGGGATGGCCATTGCCACACAGCTCATAACGCTTAAAGAAAGGCAGGAGTTAGCTCAGTCGCTTTAACTTACTAAATTCATGGTCTGAGATCAAGAAACTATCCCTGACAGCTCCATATGAACCTTTCATTTCTCATAGCATCAGGACTGATATTTCAAAAAATAAAACATAAATTAATTTAAGAGGCTGAACTACATCAGTTGGATTAAATCTTATAAAGCTTTCCTTTATAAAAGTTAGGAACAAAGGACATCTGGCTAAAATGCTTGACCAAAAGGAACTTAGCATGTACTGCAGAGTGCATGAGGCCCACAGGGGCATGGGTGAAAGATGGGATGTAAATTTGATTAAGAACTGTCATACAAAATGTACAAAAACTCAATAAAAATGTTTTTAAAAAGTTAGGACTCAGGGATGGAGAGATGGATCATCAGTCAAGAGCAGTGGCTGGTATTAAAGAGGACCCAGGTTTGGTTCCCAGCTCCCACATGGCAGCTAACTAACAACTATCCTTAACTCCAGTCCAGGGGATCAAGCACCCTCTTCTGATCTCCATAGGTATTGCGTGACATGGGTGCATTTACATGTGGGCAACAGACACATACATATAAAATAAATAATAAATAGAAAAGTAAAAATAAAAGTTGACTTTATTGAGAGTGAGATCCTAAAAATCAGAATAGAAAAACAGACAAAAGCATTCGAATGTTGAAACTGAGGTCTTGATGCCCCCAAGTTACTCTGAGTTTCAAACAGTGAGTAGAGCTTCCATTATTCTCCAAAATGCTCTGTGGTTTGAGCCAGTTACCATAAGCCTGACATCACATTCTCGCTGTTGTTTTCCTCTTCCCTATCCTGCTTGCCAACTACTGGCCAGTTTACCACAGGAATACCTCCCAATATCACTTACCTATTAGTCTTTTTTCATCCAGATTTGATCCCAGGAAACTTAACCTTTACTTTGACATTTTCAGTGGCATGTGAAAGTGAATCATGATCCAAAGGCAAGAATAATCTTGGATTCTAACAATGTTCCAAAGCCAGAGAACTATGGATAAAAATAAAACCTAAAATAACTATAGCAAATACTCACAGAAGTCCCTTTCTACAATAAACACAAATATCTACACAAGAAAAAATAGAACCTTGAAATCAATTTTCTCCAAATATTTTAAGGACGTCAGTAGGAGAAGTAACTATATGTTTGCAAAAATTCTGCCCTTGGCTCTATCTAAAAGACACAGGACTCATATCAAGACTTTTAAAAGTCCATCAATTCTGTCAAAAGAGAAGACACATCAGGATAATCAACTTTACTTAACCAGTTTGTAGGGTGCTGTTTTCCTTCTTAGCACAAATTGCTTCCTTGGTTGGCACTGAGTGATGAGTCCTGCATTGTGAGGTTCAATGACTGTTTGGGCTTTCTTTTTTTTAATGTGCATGAGTGTTTTTCTTGTAAGTTCACCATATGGGTACAATGCCCTTGGAGGCCAGAAGAGGGTGTTAGGTCCCCTGGAATTGGAGTTGTCAGCTGTATGTAGGTGGGGGGAACTGAACTTGAGTCCTCTGCAAGAGCAGCCAGCGCTCTCAACCACTGAGCCATTTCTTCACCCCCAAATGTATTTTTTAAGTAAATACATTTAACTGATATTTCAATCTGAAAGTAGTAGACTTCATTAATTTCTTATTGTGCAATCTCTGTATAGTTTAAAATATTTCATCTTTGTTTACCTTCGTGAAAGAAAAAAATGAATTATTCAGAAATATTTGGAAGCTATGGGTGTTTTCAAGTTAGAAGCTACTTCCAAAGGAGTTTTTAAAAATTATTCAAAGTCACAAGGTTATCTTGCAGCTAGCCCACCTCCCAGCCCCAGTGCTCTTTGGCTCACTTTTATCTTAGAAGCAATGTATTTTTATTATAATTATTAACACACATTAATTATACAAATTAGTGAGTATCATCATAATTTACATATATGAGCAATGTTTTATATATTTCGTCAGACAAATAGATTGCAAACTTTTATGAGATTTCATGGATTCAAATATCAAGGTAGGGATCCCAGCACTAAAAAAATTCACCACTGAGCTATAGCCCCGGCCCCCTTTTCAACTTTTAATTTTGAGACATGGTCTCGTTAAGTAGCCCAAGCTAACTTTCAATTCTCCAATTCATTGTGTTATCCAGACTGGCCTTGAACTTGGAATAATCTGCCTCACTAACCAAGTAACTGAGATTATAGGTCTATGCTACTAGGGATGAATTTCACCTTAATTTAAAAAAAATGTTTATTATCCTTATTTTTTGTGTATGAGTGCATTACCTTCATGTACATAAGTACACTTGTGTCAGGCAATGCCCATGAAGGTCAAAAGAGGGCATCATATTCTCCTGTAACTGGAGTAACAGACAGTTGTTAATTTCCATGTGGGTTCTGGGAATTGAACCCAGGTCCTCTGCAAGAGCAGCCAGTGCCCTTAACCACTAAGCCATCTCTCCAGCCTCTCTTCATCCTAATTTTTATTTTTTTTATTTTTTTTATTTTTTGTATTTGTATAAATATACTGTCTGCATGCAAGTTTGTGCACCCATGTTGTGCAATGCTGCGGAGGTCAGAAGAGGGTGTCAGATTCCCCTGGACCTGGAGTTCTCCTGGAATTGGAGTTTCAGACAGTTCTCGGCCACCATGTGGGTGCTGGGGATCGAACCCAGGTCCTCTTTAAGAGCAGTTGGCGCTCTTAACCGCTAGGCCATCTCTCCAGCCCCTTCATCCTAATTTTTAAAACCACCTTTTTAATCAATCCTTTTATTGTTCATTTCACTTCTCAATACAATACATAAGAACAGATTTGCAAACCCTCTATCCAGTCTCCCATTATCTCCTTCCCCACCTCCCTACCCATGCTATAGCAATCATTATAATATGTCCTAATGACCTTTTAAAACATCACACATACAAGAGAGCCTATGGTGCTTGTCTTTCACTGTCTGACTTATTTCACTTAGCATAATGTCCTCTCCAATTCCATCCACTTTGCTTCACATAATAGAATACTATTCTTTCTATGGCTAAATAATATTCCATTGTGTATATATGTGACATTTTCTGTATCCATTTATCCACTGATGAACACCAAGGTTGAATCAATACCATAGCTAGTATGAATGATGTAGCAGTAAACAAGGACATGAAGGTGTCTCTTTGGTATACTGAAAACACTCCTTTTGGATATATCTTCTGGGATCCAACAGCTGATTAACAGCTACCCAAATACAGTCAGGTAGAAATAGTAAGTTTTGGTATACTATAGAACAATGGGTGACTATAATTCTTAGTGACTTACTACATATTTTACAATCAGTAGAAGAGAGGAGCTTATATGCTGCAAAGCAATGGTTGTTTGCATTCTGGAGAAGCAGAGAACTCAGGAGGTGCTCAGGCTTAGGAGCTGGGTGCCTTGGCAGTCACCTCCTAGCACTGAAAGCATATATCTATATTACATTGATTCTGATCCTTTAGACAACCCTGCCCAGCATACCGACTATTGAACTATGATTCAAACTGAATTTAACTTTATTTATACCAAGAGTTCAGAAAATACATTTACATAGACACAGGATCTTTCAAAATGATAAAATTAACTATTATATAAGTTACTTCACCATAAAAATTCCAAGCAGTCCATGTCTTTTGAAATTTAATAGTCTCCAATGGCAAAGACAATATAATCTTCCTGCTTTCCGTGAGCCCCTCCATTCTCGCAGGCACTCCCTCCCCATGGACAGAATATCCTCCTGGCTGAGGTATCCTAGCTGGCCCAAAGGCACTGGATGAAAAAGAGGGAAGTGACTCACAAAATTCCTTAAGTGGAACCCTCCAACTAATTATGTGTTTCTAGACAATTAACATATTTAATTTTTTCAAAATTATTCATTAAAACATCATTTTTAATACAAAGTTTTAAAGAGGAATTATTTATGCTTGGATAAAGACTTTCAAAGTAAATAAGCAGCATCATGTCCCAAGGCATGTAAGTTCAAGAGATAAGGTTTCATAGAAAATATCTGATAAGACCACAGGGCACAGAGTCCTGAAATCCAAAGTATTACTAAAGCTATACTTTTCATGATGCAGTTGTACCAACACTTTTAGATATTTTAAGTGTTTGAAGAACAGTGCTTAAAGTTAATTTTTGTCCTAACTTTGCCTCTTGCTTTTTCTCCAATATAATAGTATTACCTTAATATTGCATAATTAAATTGAAAAAGTGAATCCCTAAGTATATGATTCGCAGAGTCATGTGACGTCAATAATTGTTCTGAATGCTTCCATTGCTTTTCAAATGGATTTGTCGCCCTTCTCTTCCTAGCTGTGCACCCAGGCCTTTGGACTCTACAGACCAAATCGACTGATTTTTATTTTGTCGTCTAGCTGCCAGTTGGATTGAGTCGATGTGAGACAACAGGAAATTGAAAGGCAGGAGAAGAGGAAGGTAATGAAGGCAATTTATTACCTGGTTTCTTCCCTGCTTTGCCACAGAGAAATGGTTGTTTTCTTCTCCTGGGGTTTGGAAATGAAGGCTGAGAGGGAGGACCTCAACTTCCTGCCGGGAAGCAGGTGGCTTCGCGTCCAGCCAGAAGCCCAGCTCCCTGTTTTCTCACGGCCATTCCTGTTCTTTACCCATTCTTGTCAGGCTGTCTAATGTCAATAGCCCCAAATTGCTTTTTCACATTTGATTCTCACTCATGCTTTTCTCTACCAAGAAGAACCAAGGTTGGGATGCAGGGTTGATGTTGGTGAGGTCTGTGCGCTTTCCACTGGACCACAGTGTCTACTCACTCTGCCTTGGATAGCCATGAGTGGATGTTGAGTTTTCTATTACCTTGAGCTGTTTCCAGTCATTCGCATACAGCTCCCATTCCCCCAGCTACATTATGTGCCATGCCAATATGTTTTTTGTAAATGAACCCTTTATTATCCTCAATTTGTCCAGCACAATCAGGATGTGTGGGAGAAATTTTGTAAAGATGCTTATTGTGATTTTTCACTCTGGAATGGCAACGTGAGGCATCCACAGTTTGGCTTCTCTGTGAAGGCATGACTGCAAAAACCTAGACTTAAAAACATTATCTTTAGAAGCTACCAACATCTTTTAAGGAAAAAAAAATAAAATAAAATTCTGCCAAGCCTCAGTAAGAACAGGGAGATCTGAGGCACTTGAATCTGGACTTACTTCATTCTTCCCTGCAGTGAAAAAAAAAAAAAAACAAATTCCTTCTTCCCTTGGTGCCCAACAGAGGGAAGCAGGACATTCCTGGGAGGAGAGGCCATAGATTTCATCACCTCCAACTCATCTTAAATTCCTGCCTAGCACATAGGAGAGGCTAGGCTGTCCCTCCCTCTTCCATTCCCCAAGTCACACTCACTATGAGGGGGAGCAAGTTGAGAGTATTGGCTGCCTGGTTGGCTTCGGTCCTTCTCTTTCCTATGACAGGGCAAGAAAAGCTGGCCAGAGGCTCCTTCCCATACCAGTGCTGTGCTCTTAAGCCATGGTGTCTCTCCAGAAAAGTGGACCTCTGTCCCTTATCTCCATCTCAGCAACAGGGCAGAGAGGTTTTGTGAGAACTGAGGCAGTCCACAAGAGCAGAGACCCCCCCACCCACACCCCCGCTGACCCCACCCCTGGCACACCATTACTTTCCCCAGTAAGCTGACTTTATTCAATGCAAAATGGTCTATCCTAACAGAGCTTTCAAAAGCAGTGGAAATGTTGGTCCTAAGCAATTCAGAGAGGGCTTCTGTCTGTCTAAGAACAAGTGAAGCTGCTGACCAGCCAGTTTGCCTGAAATAACCAAAGGAAGAGAGAGGCAGCTCATTTGAACCCATCAAGGAAACAGAACAGACCTGAGTCTGGCCTCAGAAAGATATTATAACCTAAGAGCTTTGGCTCAGTGGTAGAGCTTGCACAGCATACCAAAGCACCAGGCTCCATCCCTATTAAGGGAACAAATTTGGGGTGACGGGGGAGGCCAGAACAGAAAGAACTACCCTAGCTCAGATTTAATCGGATCAGATTTTAGAATGATTTATGGCCCCAGGGCATTGTCTAAAACAATAGAAAATCGGCATCCACCAGAAGAGTTTACCATCTGGGTTTGATACCAACACAGGCAAACAGATAATTGAAAAATGAGAAAAAGAGAAAAACAAATGTGTCATTCCGTATGACTGCTGCCGTGCTCCACTGATGGACTTCTCTGAGGTGCTTCAGGGACTTCACATTGCACAGGAGACAGATGCAACCAAAAATGATGAGTGGCGCTCACGAGAAGCAAACAGTAAGAACAAGCCTGCAGACTGTGGAAATCCATATCCAGGGTAACAACATCTCATACTTGTAACACGTATCTTTTAACAAAACCTTGCAACGAAGGCATTCAGTCTTGGGTTGTGCACCAGGACCCAGGTCTCAGCTGACAGTGATAAAGGCCAAGTATGAGGCGGCCATGCTGTGGCTCAAGTTTCTGCCTCACAGGAGCAGTTCTGAGAGCACTGTCCTCGCAGGAGCTGTGCTGATAGAGATTGGGGCGTAGAGGACAGAAACCATCCCAAGGCCACCAAGGTTGATGATAAGCTGGGTCACTGTCACGAGGATCTGTGTACAGCCCAGGCCCAACCCAAGGTTGGAACTGGTCCATGCCTCCTGTCACAGACCTCCATCTGATGCCAGGCCTTCCAAAGGCAATGGATGCCTGTGAGCTCTGGCCTTCATACATGTCCTTAGGTCTTACCTGGGCCTACCTGGCACTAAGCACGAAGATAAAGCCTTGCACAGACTTCCTGGACTGCTCCTCAAGGGCTTCGCTGAGTCTTCCTCTCTGTTCGGCTGCCAGAGAATATGAAGGCATAGTGGTTGACCTCCACCTCTGGACCTAACAGGAGTTCTGTTGGCTCAATCCCCAGGCAGTGGCAGGGCTACAGGCATCACAGGCCTTTGCCAGGCATCAGGGTTCACAACTGAGGTGCGTTACTAGGTTTCAGGTCTAAGGCTTGAAATTCTGTCTCTGTCCTGGGCTATTTAGAGCTGGGAAAGGAATGACGAGGTCACCTATCCTTCTGCCTTCTTCCACATAAAAGCACCCATGATGGTCTTCATCTGCCTTCATTTCCTCAGGCCTTGGTGTCCAGCATGGACAGTTTGGGAGGAAACAATTGACAGAGGATCTCAGCCACCATCTTGCTGTGTCACCCCCATGAACTTTATACTCAGCAAGAGCATCTTTCAAAAATGGAGTGATTTTGCAAAGGGTGGGAGCCCATGCCTTTAATACCAGCACTCAGGAGGCAGAGGCAGGTGAATTTCTGAGATAGATGTCATCCTGGTCTACATAGAGTTCCAGGCTAGCTGGGGTGACAGGGAGACAATCTCAAAACAAAATAAAGTGAATTTTTGAAGGTTTCAAATCAAGACAATAAAAATGTTCTGAAACTGATTTTAGTGGACATCACACAATCCTATGCACTTGCTAAACAAACTGCATGTATACTTTTTAGATCTATTTACATGATATTATAACTGTCTAAAAAGTATTATAAAAATACAGATCAGAGCTGGGCGTGGTGGCACACGCCTTTAATCCTAGCACTCGGGAGGCAGAGGCAGGCAGATCTTTGTGAGTTCAAGGCCAGCCTGGTCTACAGAGTGAGTTCCAGGACAGCTGGGGCTACAGGGAGACCCTGTCTCAAAAAGACCAAAAAAAAAAAAAATACAGATCAGTTTATTGGCTTAGAATATCCAAGAGTGTACATGACGTTATGGTCAGATGAAAATGTATTTAAAATACAATAGAGAAGTTCCAATTATGGTGGTACTATGATGGTCTTCTGATAATTATGAGTAAAAATCCTGTACAAAATAGAAACAACTACTGGAGACTCTAAAAAGTAACAAAAATAAGTGACATGTTCAAGAGTCAAAACCAGAGGAAGTAACTGCCATGGTTCTTTCCATGTTTGTTTGTTTTTTTTCTCAAAACTTGGCCAGTGGCACAGTAACATGGTAGCTGAATCTCTAACATTCTGACCAGAAGAACCAGAACAAAAGGCCAAATAAAATGGAGTCTGAGAGAAGGAAACAGAGGCCGAGATTCCCTAATTCTGAGTACAATTCACATAAGGCTTGACTTAAACCACATACATGGGATGGATCCTGACTGGTATGCCAAAGGCTTGGAGAACAGAACCAGGATTTGATCCACTTGCCCTAGAAAACCCACTCAAAATCCAAAGGATCAAAATAGAATACTAAAGGAAACAGGGAAGTAGGCGTACAAAACGAAAGTCAAATAGGATAAAGGGAACACCAAAAATAAAGTGATCTATTTTAAAATTTAGAAGCTGGATCACAGGAAGTAGCAGCAGAGCTGTGAAAAACACTGTAGTTCCCGTACTCTGCTGAGAAAATAAATACACAACCACTTTGGAAAGCAATTTATCAGTTTCTTAAAATGTTAACCATATATGGGGCTGGAGAGATGGCCTAGCGGTTAAGAGCACCGACTGCTCTTGCAGAGGACCCAGGTTCGATCCCCGGCACCCAAATGGCGGATGAAAAAAAACTGTCTGTAACTCCAATTCCAGGAGAACTCCAGTTCCAGGGGAATCTGACACCCCCTTCTTACCTCCATGGCATTGCACGACATGGGTGCACAGACCTACATATCGACAGTACATTCATACACATAAATAAATAAATAAAAATTAAATTAAAAAAAATGTTAACCATATACCTACTAAAGTAATCACCATGGAAAAGCAGAAACATATGTCCACACAAAGATTTGTTCTAGAATGTTCATGGTAGTTTTATTACTATTGGCTAAAAATTTAAAACAACCGTCAATCAACAAATGCTTGGGATACTATTAAGAAATAAAAAATGAAGGAATTACTAATACGATAATGTGGATAAATCTCAAAATCTTTGTTCTGAATTAACAGAAATCAGGTAAAGTTGTGCATGCTCTGTAATTCTATACTGAGAAAAATTGATAATGAGAGTAGAGAGATATATTACAAATGATCCCAAGGACACGTTGGGATATGATGGAATCATTTTATTTTATTATGCTAGTGGTTTCCCAAGTTCATAAATATGTCAGAACTGATAAAACTATACATTTTAAACTTGTGCACTTAAATTGCACATTGGCGAAGGAAAAAAGCAAAAAATACAAATCTGATTTTGACAGATCTATGAATGTCTCTTTTTACTTATTCTTTTCACATTATGTCTTATAAATAATCTTGTTTCCAAGTTAAAATATTTCTTTTCCATACAGTAGTGCAATAGCAATTTGTATTTTGGTTTTGGCAATTTGACTATTTTTTATTTTTTAAATACCTTTATTGATGATTTGTGTATTTCATAGGTTATCTTTCAGTCTGGTTTAGACACATTCCCCTCTCCCCGCCCCCACCCCACCCCTGTTCATGCCTTCTGCCATACATGTCTTGCATCTTTCTCTCAGTCTTTCCAAAGTTTTTCACTGCAGAGGCTTGTTGTTTTGGGCAGAGTTTAACTGTATCAGTCATGTCTTTGACCCAATCCTTATGTTGTTGTTGTTCCCTCCCCTTTGTATTGCTTCAAAATATGCCTATATAACCATCACATATGTATCAAAATTATGACCTCTGAGAATAAACTGTATGTTAATTCAAAATATGTTTAGGAATTTACATTTTCCTCTTTAATTTTATATTACTCTAAAATATGAATACATACCTTCCACCCATATACAGTAATTACAGAGTCTGAAAATAAGTGCTAGGTCAATTCTAGAGACCATTAAGAGGTTTACATTATAACAACACAGTTGCTTTCAAATAAAAAAGAAATATAACAATGATGTTGTTCAGCTTGCCTTTCAACTGGGGATTTGGTGTTAGCTTCCACAAATGAGGGAAAAAGTATTCAATTTATTCATATTAGACTACTAATGGGATCTTTGGAGAGTGAGACTAAAGAAACTATCATATTTGTTCTTCATTCAGCATTTAGAAATAAAATCGCTTGTGAATTAGAAGTGGTTAGTGATGAAAATGTACCTTTATTCAGCTGATTGGAGGTGCAATAAGCAAGCTTCTGCTTCAAAATGAGAAAGAAGTGGTTTGGTTGACCACCGTGTCTGCATGAGCTACAGTGAGCTAGCTACTGAGGACATCAGCTCAGGGTCCCTTAGACAGACAAAACTGTGGAAGGAACAAGCAGCCTAAGAAGGCCAAATCCACAACTTCTAAAAGTTAATCCTAGAGTCTATGTTTAAGTAAAGGAAAAACTGGGGCCGGAGAGATGGCTCAGCGGTTAAGAGTGCCAACTGCTCTTGCAGAGGACCCGGGTTCGAGTCCTAGCACCCACATGGCAGCTAAGAATCATCTTTAACTCCAGTTCCAGGGGAATCCAACACCCTCTTCTGAACTCCGTGGCATTGCACGACACGGGTGCACAAACCTACATGCAGACAGTACATTCATAGACAGAAAAAAATAAAATTAAAAATAATAATAATTAATTAATTAATTAATTAAAAAAAATAAAGGAAAAACTATCCATAAGTGAGACACAGTGGCTATAATTACAGTTATCAATCACAATTGTTTGAAGGAATATTTTTATTTAATTAAGAAAAAAAGTCACCAGACATGGTGGTGCATTCATTTAGTCTCAGCTTCTGGGAGGAAGAGGCAGGTAGATCTCTGTGAGTTCAAGGCCAGCCTGTTCTACATAGCAAGTTCCAGGCCATCTGAAACTACAGGGAGACCCCGTCTCAAAAAGACAAAAATAAATAATAAATAAATAAATAAATAAATAAACAAACAAACAAAATTTGAAACTGTCCTTACTTCTATTCATTCAAGTTCATTTATGAGCCAGCAAGACATTTCCACATTTTAACTTCTGTCTCCCCAACTTTTCCTAACATGCAAAAGAGCACAAAGGGACTGGAGATATGCTCTGCAGTTAAGAACACTGGCTGGACTTATAGAGGACCCAGGTTAAGTTCCCAGCACCCTAGGGCAGCTAACTCCAGGTCCAGGGTGGTCTGACGCCCTCTTCTGTTCTCCATGGACACTGCATGGCTTGTGTACACTTATATATGTGCAAGCAAAACACCCATTCACATAAACACAAATAAAGAAAATTCTAAAGTTCAAAAAAAAGAGAAAAATGATTATAAATATAATCTCTAGGTTAAAAAAATGGCACAAATAAGGTAAAATACTTCTGGGTTATATCATAAAATAGATAAACAATATACTATCTAATATTTCTTAGAGTTATGGTGCGCCCAGTATTATCACTGGTCAGGACCTCTGACAATAATATTAGATTTTGAAATAGCAAAATTAGAGGTAGCTTGTCTCCTCTCCATTATGAGCTAGAAACTTTCCTAAGTTCATATGCTGCCATAGCAAACCTTAAGAAGATCAACAAAATACTGTGACAGACACATTTTCTGTTGAATTGGCATTAAAAAGAACAGTCCTTTAAGTTCATTTATTTAATAAATAAATTTAATTGTTCAACTCTTAGAACTGCACTGAGCACAGTGCTAAATTTTAGGGGAAATAAAGTAAATAAAAGGGTCATAATTCCTTTCCTTGTGGAGCAGGTTGTTCAGTGACTATAGTCACTAAAAATTAAAGCTGTAAAGACCTTGCAAATCACAACAAAAGCCATTCACTTTTCCAATGAAGCCCAAAGACATGAAATTTCTGGGTAAACACAAAGAGGTTATTAAATGCAGGTGTGGGTCTTCATTAAGGACTTAAGCTCATCTTTGATACAATTCAGTTATATTCCTGCAACCCCCAAATACACTGACACAGAGATCTCTTTAGAGCTCATATTCTTTTTTTTATTTTTTTTTAATTTATTTGTTTATTTATGTGTATGAATGTGCTATCTGCATGTAGGTTTGTGCACCCATGTTGTGCAATGCCGCGGAGGTTAAAAGAGGGTGTCGGATTCCCCTGGAACTGGAGTTCTCCTGGAATTGGAGTTACAGACGGTTCTCAGCTGCCATGTGGGTTCCAGGGATCAAACCCTGGTCCTCTGCAAGAGCAGTTGGCACTCTTAACCGCTAGGCCCTCTCTCCACCCCAGAACTCATATTGTTATATGGAACATAAGCCAAAAGCCTTCCTTTGTAGTGGTAACACAGCCACACAAATCATAGGAGAGGTGGTAGTTACAGCAGACTGACATGTATGAAACAGCTTCCTAGACTCTGAGCATTTTCAGTGCATTAATTCAGTCAATCATCATGCTCATTCAAGGGAGATCTTGTAGCTCCCACTTATAGATAAGGAAATTGTGGTTTGCAAAGATGAAGCAATTTAACAAGGTCCTTCAGAGCTAGTAATTCATGAAGATACTGTGCAAACCTGCTCAGATCAATGTTATGACACAATCATTATTCCAGTCTCAACAGTGACATTATACAGAAGGTAAGTTAATATAATACTTCTCTGGACTTTTTATTAAGATATAGAAAATGTATAGTACAACTGAAAATGGCATCAGGTTGGTACAGTGTAAGATTTATTGTAATCTTCCAAATCCTTTGGCAGATTGAAAAATATGACATCTCCTGTGCTATTTGAATAGCTTGAGATTTTGGTAAGTACTTTTGACACTCGTCTATTTCTGTCCTTAAACGTATTTATCTCCTTGACAACTGCATTTACCCCAAGAACTTTAACCATGACAGTGAAAATAATGACCGTTTCTACTAACCCAGTCTCAGCCCTTGCTTTTCCAACTACCTGTAACACATATGCCTGACTGGCCCATTAAAATTCAAATTTAGATGCCAGAGAGATGGGTCAGTGGTTAAGAGCACTTGCTGTTCTTGGGAAGGACCCAGGTGTCATTCCTAGCATCTACATGAGAGGAAAAAAAAAATTCTTCACTCCAGTTCCAGGGGATCTGATGCCCTCTTCTGACCTGCTTCAGGGACTGCATGCCTATTGTACATGCAGGCAAAACTCATTAACATAAAATACGAGTAAATTTTTCATTCAAATTTATACTTATATCAAGAATCCAACTTTCTTCTATGTTTCTACTTGTCCTCCTCCCAACGGACTAGGTTCAAAACTTTGAATCCTCCCATGGCTTCACAGGGTGCTGAGAACAAGTAACAGGTGAGTGCTGAGGTCTAAACAAGACACCACCCCTTCTAAGTCTCCAAGAACACTTCAGAAGAGGGATTGGAAACAATGTAAGAGCCTAAAAGATAGGGAAAAGGGTTAGGAAATACTATCTGCAGGGCAAGACACAACCGGCATGCTCAGGAACTCACAGCGGCTTCAGAGCGCTGTCCTGGATCTGCCTAGTAATGGCCCTGTCAACCTTCAGGCATAGGTGGAGGAGGGGCTCAGGGTGCCTACCTCTCGATGCTGCACTATTTGCTGCTGGTAAATTCAGGGAGAGAAGTCACTGCCTTCTGTTGTGTACCCACTGGTGACTTCGTCAGCCCCCTAAGTATAGTTCTAATCCATTGGTGCACAGATGGCCCTGGTTAAACCAAATGAATCACAAAATAAAACCAAAAGTTGTGAATCTGGGAAAGGAACTGGTAGGGATGGGGAAGCTTTGATAAAGATGAGCAGGAGATGATGTAGGAGAATTAATAATAATACATTAGACGGATGCATGAAATTGCCAAAGAAACAAAATTAATCATGAAAAACTTGAGACTTCTTTGTTGAAGGATGAGGCATTTCATGGCTTCTATGCAAATCTCTTTGTTATTAAATATAAATTCATCCAATATTTATGTACTGAGTAGATACCATACCCCCAGGTACTGTATTAGGCTACAGGTGCATAGATGCATGAAATAAAGTACCTGCCCTTTCCAGATGTTGCATTGTAGTGGATATATATGCTGGTTGAAGGCAATTTCCAGAGACAGA
Source organism: Rhizomys pruinosus (assembly GCA_009823505.1). NCBI lineage: Eukaryota > Metazoa > Chordata > Mammalia > Rodentia > Spalacidae > Rhizomys > Rhizomys pruinosus. The sequence continues at coordinate 167,750 of VZQC01003998.1, read as the reverse complement.
AACAAAGCAAGGAAATAAGGCATACTAGAGATGAGAAACTATTTACCTATAATCATATTCTCTTCCTGATCTTACACTCTGCAAAATTGCATTTCTGACTCTCCCTTGCAGTTAGATTTAGCCTTGTGATTAGATTATACTAAACTTAATGGGAATCAAAATAGAATATGCTGATTTTAGACTAAAGCTCTTAAAATCATGAGACCAAGCTTCAGTGCACAGCCCCACACCCAAAAATATATGGGCAGCACAAATTGTATATGATAGAGTATTTGGGAGGGGAGGTTATTTGTTGGGTTTTTTGTTGTTGTTGTTTTTTGTTTGTTTGTTTGTTTCTTTTTTTGAGACAGTTACCCTGTAACTCCAACTGACCTGGAACTCACTGTGTAGACCAGGTTGGCCTCAATCTTACAACAGTCCACCTGCCTCTGTCTCTCAGGTGCTAGAATTTCTTCATTTCTAAAAATAACCCACCAAAAGCACCACACCAGGTGCTTTTGGTGGGTTACTTTTAGAAATAAAGAAAAGAGGTCACAAAGTCAGGGGAATAGAAATATGGGGTGACTGAGAGGAGTTAGGGCAGGAATAAGGGTGAGCATGATCAAAGCAAAACATTCTCAAATAATTAATAAAAACTATTTCTTAAAATAATCTGAGTGTGCACATGTGTAACACACATGTGGAGGTGGAGGTGGTCAGTGGTCCTCAGGAGCTGCCCACCTGTCCTTTAAGATGTTCTCTCACTGGGACCAGCAGCTCACCGGTTAGGCTTCACTGGCCAGCTCACCAAGTAGGCTTCACTGGCCAGTGAGTTCCAGAGTTTGCCCTGTCTCTGCCTTCGAAGCACTGGGTGTCAGGCACATGCCACCATGCTCAGCTTTATGTTTGTGTTAGGGATCCAATTCAGGTTGTCACGCTTGCTCAGTAAGCTCTTTACTGACTGATCTGTCTACTAGGCCTCCATTATGGGACTTTACGGTCATATACATTACCAAATTCCTTCTCCTACTTTGCTAGTTCAGTTCATCCTACATGTGCCAAAGTTTGCCAGGCATATTTTTAAGGCACTAATACATTAAATATTAATTTAATTCATTATTTGTATATTTTTTCTAATTTTCATCTATCCTTGCATTCATAGAATTATACTTGTTCATTACAATAGTAACTCCTAATTGTCCACCAAAATGTGTTCTCTACTAACTGCATCCGCAGTAAGGAGGTGAGGCTGAGGATGTATCTGCTGAGCTGTAGAAATCAGCTGGTAAAAGTTTAACACCTTGCCCCTGGGTTAGAGGAACCCTGATCTGTAACATTTTCCAATTTCCATGCCGCTAAGTGTGGATATAATGACCAACTTGAGGCCACCAATGCAATTACTTCACTTAACACAGAAATGGAAGAAATGTTCCCAGCATTGCTTCTTTCTGCAGAAATTTTCCAAACCACCTTGCAATTAGATGTGCCTTAGGTCCTTTTCATTAAAATGAGAAGGAAATTGGCATGTGTAAGTTCTTTTTCTTTAACATATGAATAGAGCTTATCTTCACTCTCTTTTCCCTTCTGTCACACAGAACCCACAGTGATGCTGCATTAGTCTGACTCTTCATCCCCAGTATTAAACCTAGAGAGAGTTGACACTATGACAGAAAAACATGACATTTGATCTTAGAAGATGCTTGATTTACCTGGATGCCTATTTATAGTATCTTTGTGTACAACAAGTTATAAATAATTACTGGGACCATTTCTTTCCCTAATTTAACTAAGAAAAGTAAAAATTGGTTTAGGATTCTAGATTTCATAAAAATTTAAAAAAGAAAATGAATGTTTCCATTTGGATAACAATGAACAGACCATCAAATCATGCCTTACACATTCTTCTCTGTCTTCTTTTTAGTTTTGGGCAGTTTCATGCAATGCACTGTGATTATATTCACTCTCATCACCCTCTGTTCTCCACACCCTTTCCCCTCTGAACCTCTTCTTCCCACCTAGTCCCCTGATAACTATGACACCCCCCTCCTCCAGCAACCATTAAGAGTTCAGTGTCATTCTTCGTTTCTTTTTGACACTTCTGCATGTATCCAATGCATTGTGACCATAGTCACTGTGCATCACCATCTCTCATCTCTCTCCCCGTCCTGATGACCTCTTCCTCCTTCCCAGATTGTCTCCCTCTGACTTCCATGTCTTTTCTCTCCAGGTTTTCATTCCAGTGGCTCTACCAAACCCAGGAGACACTCTTTCATTCACCCCTCCCCATTCTCTGGCTCTACAGTCTTTCTGCCTCAAGATCCCTGAACCTTGGAGGGGCAATAGAGATGTCCCATTATGGTTGAGCACTCAACACTCACTTCTCAGCACGATGACCAGTGATTAGTCTCTGTGTTAACTACAGCCCACTGCAGAAAGACCTTCTCTGACCCAGGCTGAAAACAGCACTACTCTGTGAGTGCAAATATAAATATTTAGCAGAGAGTTTGACTACATGTTCATGTAGCAAAACATCAGTAATAGATTCTCATCTAGGGTCTTTGACCTCCCCAGCCCTATGCTTTTGGCCAGGTTTACAGTACCAGCCATGTACTCTCATGGAACATGCCTCAAATCCAAAGTGGCTGGTTACTGTCCAAATAGTCATGTAACTATTGTACTGGTAGGCATATCATACCTGACAAGCCAGTATAACACATAGGATTTGCAGGTGGGTGAGACTTTTGGTGGCTTTTCTCCCAGAATCCTGAATAGCACCTGCTAGCAATATAAAATCTGCACATAAAATAGGTGTGAGGCATGTGTATATCTGATGGGTATACAACAAAAGTCACAGTACCATGCAAGGAAAACTCCCTTTCAGTTGTTGCTCAAGATAATCCAAGAAACTCCCTAAATAACTCAGGCTATTGCCACAGCTCTTGATTGCCTCCCAGAACTTGAAGGTTAGACTGTATTGCCAAATGCATGACAGTATTCAGACACAGGACTTGGAGAAATGGAACTGGAACTATCCTGGAAGCCTCCTCCCTGAAGACTAGCTCTCATATATAAAAACATACTGTGCAAGCTGCCAAAGGAGGAAATCAATCAATGAACCTACCCAGCTGTAAAGCCTTCCAGCTACAACAATGAGTGCCCAGCAAACCATCTCTACTGGTGCAGTAATGGCAATTTTATCTCGGGAGTAATCAACAGGTGTATAATTGGACTTGAGGCTTGCTCAGTGGGAAAGAACTCATGTGTGATACTATAAACATAGCCAAATACACATAGGTTAAGAGGTCATAGACCTTAGAGGAAAACCTATTTCTGTCACTTCCCTAGACCAATGTAATTTCTTACTGTATCCGGAATGTGTATCCTTATATTTACAGACAAGTGTACCTCTTATCACTCATCAAAGCTTCTTTTGCAACAGATTGAGACTATTACAAAGTTCCACAACTGGTCAAACTCAGAGAATAAGTGACTATGAGATGGCTGGCCCTAAGTGACACACCTACGATGCAACCTCTACATCTAAGGCTTGGGGAACATCATGGGGGAGTCAGAAAGCAAAAGCCAGAGGGACAAGACACCTGCAGATAGTTAATGCATTCTATACTTAATAGGGAAGCTACACCAATAAAATTGTCACCGTATAGTAGTCAAACAAAATCTACATAATGGTAAAACCAATAGGAGGAATGCCCCAGGGTCCCACCTCACAAAGAAGTGCTACAGGCAATTAATGGATGCTGAGGGAGGGAGAATCTGTTTTCTCTGGGGACTAGCTAGTTGAGAAGTTATCTAACTCCAAGTGGGCATCTGAAAACACAGGTATACATAAACACCACTAAATGGATTCAGCACATTATATGTGTGTATGAATCTATAAATGCATATATGTATATGTAACAATAATTAAAGAAGAGGAAAAAGAAGAGGGACTTGGGTAATATGAGAGGAGTTGGTGGGAATCTGGAAGGGATGGAAATAAGGCAAAGAAAATACTCACGTATGAAATTCACAAAAAAAAAAAAACTTTTAAAAATTTAAAGTTGGTCTGGGTGGGGTCACCCTTCGTCCATGCAGTTGGCAGTGGGGCCTGTCACCATTGTGAGTCTTTCTGCATAGTGATAAGGTCAGAGCCTTGCTTTCTAAGACCACCTGAAGCACAAGTAAGAGCCCGTCACTCCACACAGGTACTGGAGCAAGGGCTAAGTCAGGGACCCCCACCCCCTGCCAACTGGAATTGCTGAGAGAGTGTCCAACTGGACTTTTTTGGCGAACCTTCAGAACAGAAAGGGAAGAGTGACTTAGACTTCCAATATCTAATCTACATAAACAAAATTGAAAGCCTGAAACCTAGAAAAGTCAACACTCCATAAAGAAGGAGGAGGGGGAAAAAAAAAGAAAAAAAGGCATCTGAAAGAGGCAAGCAAAACAAGCCTTCAACACAGTGACAAGACACTTGTGATTGGCATCGGAATACAGGCAAAAAAAGGGGGGGGAACCCTCATGCCAGGGACATGGCGAAGGGATAATTCAGCACCAAGCTCTACCAACCCTGTAGGAGATTGCTATAGTGGGATCCCCCTGGAGGTGACCCAAAACAGATCTTAGAGGAATAATTGCAAACCTATTAAGAGAAATTAAAGAAAATAAAGAAGAAGTCAGAGAACTAAGGAGAGAGAATGAAAAATGCAACAAGGACCTAGGGGGAGACAATGACAAACTCCAGAAAGAACTAGAGGGAGAAAATGACAAACTCCAGAAGGAAATAGAAACACTGAAAAAGGAAGCCAACCAGTGGAGTAAGGAGCACCAAAAAGAGATTGAGAAGATCAAAAAGGAAATGGAAATGCTAAAGAAATCACAGGATGAAATGAAAAAGGAAATAGAACACTCATCCAATCAAGAAGAAAGGAATGGAAAAAGCCTCAGAAATAGAATGGAGGAAGCAGAACAAAGAATAGCAGACCTGGAAGATAACACAGAGCAACTAAAAAGCTCAAATAAAGATTATGAAAAATTTTTAAATACATAAAAGTGGAACAACCAGGAAATATGGGACACTATGAAAAGATCAAACCTCCACTTCACAGGAATAGAGGAAGGAGAAGAATCTCAAGAGAATAGTATCGATCAGATCTTCAACAGAATAATAGATGAAAATTTCCCCAAACTAAAAATAGACAGACCAATACAAATACAAGAAGCACATAGAACTCCAAATAGACAAGATCAGAAAAGAAACTCCCCATGCCATATCATAGTTAAAATGCTAGATGCCCAAAACAAAGATAAAATTCTGAAGGCTACAAAAGAAAAACAAGTCACATACAAAGGGAAAACCATCAGAATTACAACTGACTTCTTGGCACAAACCATGAAATCAAGAAGAACATGGAGCAAAGCATTCCCAGTGTTAAAGGACTATGGATGCCAACCCAGAATACTATACCCAGCAAAAATGTCAATTATAGTGGAAGGAGATAGAAAAATCTTCCATGACATAAACAAGATGATAGAATACATGTCCAGAAAACCAACTCCCCACAAAAATACTTGAAGCAATTCAAAGGGCAGAAGAGAGGAGCAAATATCCCCAAGCACCTAAGAAAAGAAACTAATAAAAACATAACCACAGGAGTAGAATTGGAGACTAAAAATCTAAATGGATAATAAAGCGAAAGGAAGCAACATCCATCTTTCTTTTTTTGAAATATTTTAATTATTTATTTATGTGTATGAATGTACTGTCTGTATGTAGGTCTGTGCACCCATGTCATGCAATGCCGCTGAGGTCAGAAGAGGGTGTCGGATTCCCCTGGAACTGGAGTTCTCCTGGAATTGGAGTTACAGATGGTTCTCTGCTGCCATGTGGGCACTGGGGATCGAACCCGGGTCCTCTGCAAGAGCAGTCAGCACTCTTTAACCTTTAGGCCATCTCTCCAGCCCCCATCTTTCAATTATAACCTTAAATATTAATGGACTAAACACCCCAATCAAAAGACATAGCCTGGGAGAATGGATTAGGAAACAAAATCCATCTATATGCTGTCTACGAGAAACCCATCTCAATTTCAAGGATAGGCACCAACTTAAGGTGAAGGGATGGAAGAAAATATTCCAAGCAAATGGTACCAAAAAGAAAGCAGGTGTTGCTATTCTAGTAGCAGACAAAATAGACTTCAAAGCAAAAGAAATCAAAACAGACAAAGATGGCCATTACATCTTTATTANATACCATACCCCCAGGTACTGTATTAGGCTACAGGTGCATAGATGCATGAAATAAAGTACCTGCCCTTTCCAGATGTTGCATTGTAGTGGATATATATGCTGGTTGAAGGCAATTTCCAGAGACAGAAACAAAGCAAGGAAATAAGGCATACTAGAGATGAGAAACTATTTACCTATAATCATATTCTCTTCCTGATCTTACACTCTGCAAAATTGCATTTCTGACTCTCCCTTGCAGTTAGATTTAGCCTTGTGATTAGATTATACTAAACTTAATGGGAATCAAAATAGAATATGCTGATTTTAGACTAAAGCTCTTAAAATCATGAGACCAAGCTTCAGTGCACAGCCCCACACCCAAAAATATATGGGCAGCACAAATTGTATATGATAGAGTATTTGGGAGGGAGTTATTGTTGGGTTTTTTTTGTGTTGTTTTTTGTTTGTTTGTTGTTTCTTTTTTGAGACAGTTTACCCTGTTAACCTCCAACTGACCTGGAACTCACTGTGCTAGACCAGGTTGCCTCAATCTTACAACAGTCCACCTGCCTCTGTCTCTCAGTGCTTTAGACATTTCTTCATTTCTAAAAATAACCCACCAAAAGCACCACACCAGGTGCTTTTGGTGGGTTACTTTTAGAAATAAAGAAAAGAGGTCACAAAGTCAGGGGAATAGAAATATGGGGTGACTGAGAGGAGTTAGGGCAGATAAGTGAGCATGATCAAAGCCAAAAACATTCTCAAATAATAAATAAAAAACTATTTCTAACATGAATCTGAGTGTGCACAATGTGAACACACATTGAGGTGGAGGTGGTCAGTGGGTCCTCAGGAAAGCTGCCCACTCTGTCCTTTAAATTTCTCTCATGGGACCAGGCAGGCTCACCGCGTAGGCTCCCACTGCCAAGCTCATCCAAGTAGCTTCCACTGGCCAGTGATTTCAGAGTTTTGCCCTGTCTCTGCCTTCAAGCACTCGGTGTCAGGCACATGCCACCATGCTCAGCTTTTATGTATTTGTGTTAGGGATCCAATTCAGGTTGTCACGCTTGCTCAGTAAGCTCTTTACTGACTGATCTATCTACTAGGCCTCCATTATGGGACTTTACGGTCATATACACTACCAAATTCCTTCTCCTACTTTGCTAGTTCAGTTCATCCTACATGTGCCAAAGTTTGCCAGGCATATTTTTAAGGCACTAATACATTAAATATTAATTTAATTCGATTATTTGTATATTTTTCTAATTTCCATCTATCCTTCATCATAGAATTATACTTGTTCATTACAATAGTAACTCCTAATTGTCCACCAAAATGTGTTCTCTACTAACTGCATCCGCAGTAAGGAGGTGAGGCTGAGGATGTATCTGCTGAGCTGTAGAAATCAGCTGGTAAAAGTTTAACACCTTGCCCCTGGGTTAGAGGAACCCTGATCTGTAACATTTTCCAATTTCCATGCCGCTAAGTGTGGATATAATGACCAACTTGAGGCCACCAATGCAATTACTTCACTTAACACAGAAATGGAAGAAATGTTCCCAGCATTGCTTCTTTCTGCAGAAATTTTCCAAACCACCTTGCAATTAGATGTGCCTTAGGTCCTTTCATTAAAATGAAAGTAAATGGCATGTTAATTCTTTTCTTTAAACATATGAATAGAGCTTATCTTCACTCTCTTTTCCCTTCTGTCACACAGAACCCACAGTGACGCTGCATTAGTCTGACTCTTCATCCCCAGTATTAAACCTAGAGAGAGTTGACACTATGACAGAAAAACATGACATTTGATCTTAGAAGATGCTTGATTTACCTGGATGCCTATTTATAGTATCTTTGTGTACAACAAGTTATAAATAATTACTGGGACCATTTCTTTCCCTAATTTAACTAAGAAAAGTAAAAATTGGTTTAGGATTCTAGATTTCATAAAAATTAAAAAAAAGAAAATGAATGTTTCCATTTGGATAACAATGAACAGACCATCAAATCATGCCTTACACATTCTTCTCTGTCTTCTTTTTAGTTTTGGGCAGTTTCATGCAATGCACTGTGATTATATTCACTCTCATCACCCTCTGTTCTCCACACCCTTTCCCCTCTGAACCTCTTCTTCCCACCTAGTCCCCTTGATAAACTATGAACACCCCCCTCCTCCAGCAACCATTAAGAGTTCAGTGTCATTCTTCGTTTCTTTTTGACACTTCTGCATGTATCCAATGCATTGTGACCATAGTCACTGTGCATCACCATCTCTCATCTCCTCCCTTCCTATACCTCTTCCTTCCCTTCCCAGATTGTCTCCCTCTGACTTCCATGTCTTTCTCTCTCAGGTTTTCATTCCAGTGGCTCTACCAAACCCAGGAGACACTCTTTCATTCACCCCTCCCCATTCTCTGGCTCTACAGTCTTTCTGCCTCAAGATCCCTGAACCTTGGAGGGCATAGAAATGTCCCATTATGGTTGAGCACTCAACACTCACTTCTCAGCACGATGACCAGTGATTAGTCTCTGTGTTAACTACAGCCCACTGCAGAAAGACCTTCTCTGACCCAGGCTGAAAACAGCACTACTCTGTGAGTGCAAATATAAATATTTAGCAGAGAGTTTGACTACATGTTCATGTAGCAAAACAACAGCACTAGTTTCTCATCTTAGGGTCTTTGACCTCCCTCAAGCCACAAGTGTTTGCCTGGGTTTACAGTACCAGCCATGTACTCTCATGGAACATGCCTCAAATCCAAAGTGGCTGGTTACTGTCCAAATAGTCATGTAACTATTGTACTGGTAGGCATATCATACCTGACAAGCCAGTATAACACATAGGATTTGCAGGTGGGTGAGACTTTTGGTGGCTTTTCTCCCAGAATCCTGAATAGCACCTGCTAGCAATATAAAATCTGCACATAAAATAGGTGTGAGGCATGTGTATATCTGATGGGTATACAACAAAAGTCACAGTACCATGCAAGGAAAACTCCCTTTCAGTTGCCCATCAGAGTAGTCCAAGAAACTTCCCTAAATAACTCATGCTATTGCCACAGCCTGTATTGCCTCCCAGAACTTGAAGGTTGACCGTATTCCAATGCATTGGACATGTTTTGACACAGGACTTGGAGAAATGAAGCAGGAACTATCCTGGGAAAGCCTCCTCCCTGAAGACTAAGTCTATATATAAAAACATACTGTGCAAGCTGCCAAAGAGGAAAAATCAAACAATGAACATCCCTAGCTGTAAAGCCTTCCAGCTAAAACATATGGTGCCCGAGCAAACCATCTCTACTGTGAAGTAGTGGCAATTTTATCTCGGGAGTAATCAACAGGTGTATAATTGGACTTGAGGCTTGCTCAGTTGGAAAAAGAACTCAGTATGTGATACTATAAACATAGCCAAATACACATAGGTTAAGAGGTCATAGACCTTAGAGGAAAACCTATTCTGTCACTTCCTAGACCAATGTAATCTTACTGTATCCGGAATGTGTATCCTTATATTACAGACAAGGTTACCTCTTAAAATCACCATCAAGGCTTCTTTGGCAACAGATTTGAGAGACTATACAAAGTCCACAACTGTCAAACTCAGAGAATAAGTGACTATGAGATGGCTGGCCCTAAGTGACCACATCTACAACGCAACCTCTACATCTAAGGCTTGGGAACATCATGGGAGTCAAAAGCAAAAGCCAGAGGACAAGACACCTGCAATAGTTTAATGCATTCTATACTTAATAGGGAAGCTACACCAATAAAATTGCCACCGTATAGTAGTCAAACAAAATCTACATAATGGTAAAACCAATAGGAGGAATGCCCAGGGCCCACCTCAAAGAAAGTGTACCAGGCATTCAAGGGATGCTGAGGGAGGGAGAATCTGTTTTCTCTGGGGACTAGCTAGTTGAGAAGTTATCTAACTCCAAGTGGGCATCTGAAAACACAGGTATACATAAACACCACTAAATGGATTCAAGCACATCTACTATGTGTGTTATGAATCTATAAATATATATTATATATGTAACAATAATTATTAAAGAAGAGGAAAAAGAAGAGGGACTTGTACATGAGAGCAGTTGGGGAACTGGAAGGGATGGAAATAAGGCAAAGAAAATACTCACGTAGCAATTCACAAAAAAAAAAAAAAACTTTTAAAAATTTAAAGCTTGTCTGGGTGGGGTCACCCTTCGTCCATGCAGTTGGCAGTGGGGCCTGTCACCATTGTGAGTCTTTCTGCATAGTGATAAGGTCAGAGGCCTTGACTTTCTAAGACCACCTGAAGACAAGTAAGAGCCCGTCACTCCACACAGGTACTGGAGCAAGGGCTAAGTCAGGGACCCCCACCCCCTGCCAACTGAAATTGCTGAGAGAGTGTCCAACTGACTTTTGGGGAACTTCAGAACAGAAAGGGAAGATAGACTTAAGACTTCCAATATCTAATCTACATAAAACAAAATTGAAAGCCTGAAACCTAGAAAAGTCAACACTCCATAAAGAAAGGAGGAGGGGGAAAAAAAAAAGAAAAAAAGGCATCTGAAAGGAGGCAAGCAAAATCAAGCCTTCAACACAGTGACAAGACCACTTGTGATTGGCATCGGAATACAGGCAAAAAAAAAGGGGGGGAACCTCATGCCAGGGACATGGCGAAAGGACAACATGGGAAAAGCACACTAAACTCTACCAACCCTGTAGGAGATTGCTAAGGTGGCATTCCCCTGGAGGTGACCCAAGGATCTTAGAGGAATAATTGTACATCTTTATAGAGAAATTAAAGAAAATAAAGAAGAAGTCAGAGAAACTAAGGAAGAAATGAAAAGCAACAAGCCTAGGGGGAACAATGATAAATTTCCAGAAAGAACTAGAGGGAAGGAAAAATGGACCAAAATCCAGAAGGAAAGGTTAGGAAACACTGAAAAAAGGAAGCCAACCAGTGGAGTAAGGAGCACCAAAAAGAGATTGAGAAGATCAAAAAGAAAATGGAAAATGCTAAAGAAATCACAGGATAAAGAAAAAGCAATAGAACACTCATCCAACAAGAAGAAAGGAATGGAAAAAGCCTCAAGAAATAGAAGGAGGAAGCAGAACAAAGAAATTAGCAGACCTGGAAGATAACACCAGAACAACTAAAAGCTCCAAAATATTTAAGATTATGAAAAAAATTTTAAAAACCAATAAAAGTTGGAACAACCAGGAAATATATGGACACTATTGAAAGATCAAACCTCCACAACACAGGAATAATTGAAAGAGAAGAATCTCAAGGGAATAGTATTGATCAGATTGTCACAAGAATAATAGATGAAAATTTCCCCAAACTAAAAATAGAACAGACCAATACAAATACAAAAGCCATAGAACTCCAAAATAGACAAGATCAGAAAAAAACTTCCCCCAGCCATATCATAGTTAAAATGCTACGAATGCCCAAACCAAAGATAAAATTCTGAAGGCTACCAAAAGAAAAACAAGGTCACATACAAAGGGAAAAAACCATATCAGAATTACTACTGACTTCTTTGCACAAACCATGAAATCAAGAACAACATGGACCAAAGCATCGCCAGTGCTAAATGACTTATGGATGCCCAACCCAGCAATTACGTATACCCAGCAAAAATGTCAGATATAGTGGAAGGAGAATTAGAAAAATCTTTTCCATGACATTAAACAAGATTGATAGAATACATGTCCAGAAACCAACTCTCCAGAAAAAAATACTTGAAGGCAAACAAAGGGCAGAAGAGGAGGAAGCAAATATTCCCAAACACCTAGAAACAGAAACTAATAAAAACATAAACCATAGGAGTATAGAATTGGAGACTAAAAATCTAAATGGATAATAAAGCGAAAGGAAGCACATCCATCTTTCTTTTTTTGAAAATTTTAATTATTTATTTATGTGTATGAATGTACTCATGTCTGTATGTAGGTCTGTGCACCCATGTCAGGAAATGACCATAGAGGCCAGAACAGGGCACTGGAACTGGAGTTAAAGAACCCCTGGAACTGGAGTTCTCCTGAATTGGAGTTACAGCAGGTTCTCTGCTGCCATTGTGGCACTGGGGACGACCCAGGTCCTCTGCAAAGAGCATCAGCACTCTCTTAACCTTAGCCATCTCTCCAGCCCCCCATCTTTCAATATAACCTTAAATTATTAAGACTAAACACCCCAATCAAAAGACATACCTGGAGAATGGATAGGAAACAAAATCCATCTAAATGCTGTCTACGAGAAACCCATCTCAATTCAAGGATAGGCACCAACTTAAGGTGAAGGGATGAAGAAAAATATTCCAAGCAAATGGTACCAAAAAGAAAGCACGTGTTGCTACTCTATTAGCAGACAAAAATAGACTTCAAAGCAAAAGAAATCAAAAACAGACAAAGATGCCCATTACATCTTTATTAAAGGAACAATTGACAATGAAATCCACAATTCATGAATATATATGCACCAAACTTTATTAAGAGATAATTCTCTAGCATCTCAAGGCACAGCTTTATAGCCTCAGCACACTAATAATAGGGACTTCAATACCCTACTAAGTTCTTTAGACAGATTCAACAGGACAAAGGATAAACAGAAAGACACATCTGAACTGAAATGATACAATACACCAAATGGACCTCACAACATCTACCGAAATTCCACCCCAAAACACCAGAGATACACTTTCTCTCAGCACCCCCTGGAACATTATCCCCAAAATAGACCATATACTGGGACACAGGAAGGAAACTCAACAAATACAAAAAATTGAAATAGTCTCATGCACTCTATCAGACCATCAGTGCAATAAAACTCAATAATAACACCAACATAAACCCTACAACCTACAAAAACACATGGGACTAAACAACACTCTCTGAATTAATGAATGGGTCAAGGAAGAAATAAAGAAAGAGAACATTCCTGGAACTGAATGACAATGATAAACAATACAATTAAAACCCTATGGACATTTTAAAAAGCAGTCTTAATAGGAAGTTATAGCCCTAAGTGTTGCCTACATCCAAAAGAAAAAAAAAAAAAAAACAGAAAGGAGCACAAGTGAATATCTAACCCTGCAGCTAAAAATAATTTGAGAGACAACAACAAAATGAACCCTAAACTCAGGCAGACAATAAGACAATAACAAAAATAGGAGCAGAGATCAATGAAATAGAAAACAAAGAAAACCATACCAAAAAAAATCAATGAGTACAAAAGCTGGTTCTTTTGAGAGAATATAAACAGATAGACAGACCTCTAGCACAGTTAACCAAAAGAAAAAGGAACAACTCCAAAATAATAGAATCTGTGATAAAGGGGAAAGTCAGCTAACAGACAATGAAAATTCCCAACAACCATGTGGGAATACTTCAAAACCCTTCGCTCTACTAAGTTAAAAACCTAGAAGAAATGATGAATATCTGAAAAACTGTTAGTCACCAAAAGCTTCAACCAAGAAAGATCAACATACTTAAATAAACCAATAACATATGAAGAAATTGCAGATGTAATAAGAAGCCTCCCAACCAAAAAAAAACCCAGGCCCAGAAGGTTTCACAGCAGAATTCTATCAAATATTCAAAAAAGACTTACAACCCTTAACTACTCAAGTTGTTTAGAAGATTACAAAGGAAAAAGGATTCTGCCTCAGATTCCTTTCTATGAAGCCAGCATCACTCTAATTATCCAAAACAGGCAAAGATACAACCAAAAGGAGAAATATAGACACATCTCACTAATAAACACAGATTCCAAAACTTACTTTTTTTTTTTTTTTTTAATTATTTTATTTAAAAATTGCAACCATTATATTTGTTTGATTTCTTTAATTACTCTGGTTGCTTTCAAAATCTCCCTTTTTTCAAAGCCAATTTTTTATTATAGCTTTGTGTATTTCATACAAATTTTCAAATCAAATTAGACCCATGCCCCCCTCGCCTGCCCCCAACCTCAGCAGAGCTTCATTGCATTCTGCCAAACAATGTTTTTCAAGAAGCAAAAACTTCTAAACAGGATACTTGCGAAATCGCATACAGACCACATAAAAAATACATAAAAAAAAAAGTTGATTCATACCAGAAATGCAGGGATGGCTTTTCAACATTATCGAAAATCAATCAATATGTCTAAACATATAAACTGACTGAAAGTAATAAACCACAAGATCATTCTCAAATCTGTTTTTTTTTTAACGTGATAAAAGTCTTTGAAAAATCCAGCATTCCTTCATGTTTAAGTCCTAGAGGAACTTGGATTGGAGGGATCATTCCTCAATGTAATCAAAAACCAATACACAGGAAAACCCAAACAGCCATATCATCCTAATGGGGAAAAACAGAAGCCTTCTCCCTTATAGTAGGAACTCAGCAAGGTGCCCCGTCAACACTTTTTCAATATAGTGCTTGAAACACTTGTTAGGGGCAATAAGGCAAGAAAAGGAAATTAAATGATCTAATTGGAAAAGAGGAATGTCAAGACTATTCCTTTTTGCTGATGATATGATATTACTTTAAGGGATGCCTAAACTCCCACCAGAAGATCTCCTAGCAATAATAAAAGCTCAGCAAATGGCAGGATAAAAACTTAAACTAAAAAATCAGATAGCCTTCTTATATCCAACAACAATTTCAACAATACTGAGAAGAACAAGAAAAAACCTAATCACAATTCAAAAAAAAAATAAAATACCTAGGAACAAACCTAACCAAAGACACCAAGGAATCTCTACATAAAAATTTTAAACCCCTGAAGAAGGAAATTGAAGAAGACATCAGAAGATGGAAAAACCTCCCATGCTCATGGATTGGAAAATCAATATAGTAAAAATGTCATTCTACCCAAATCTGGTAGCAGATTAATGCAACCCCAATTTAAAATCCCCAAAGAGTTTTCTCACAGGCTTGGAAAAAAAATCCTTATTTCATTTGGAAAAACAAAAAGACCCGAATAGCCAAAGCAACTCTGAGCGAAAAGATAGATACAGGGGGGATCTCTTATACCAGACTTCAAACTATACTTCAGGGCTATAGTCATAAAAACAGCCTCTGGTACTTCACCAAAAACAGACCTGTTGACCAATGGAACAAAAACTGAATATCCAAACCTGAGCACACATAATTTCAGCCACCTCATATTTGACAAGGGGGCCAAGAAGACACAATGGAGGAAAGACAGCATCTTCAGCAAGTGTGTTGCAAAACTGGATACCACTTGTAGAAGAATGAAATTAAACCCCACCTCTTGCCCTGTACAAAAGTCAACTCCAGATGGATCAAAGACCTCAATGTGAAACCCAATGTGGAGGCATAGAAGAAAAATCTTGACCAGCAGAATACAAGACATAGGCATAGGAAAAGACTTCCTAATCAGACAGCAGCTGGGCAAGAAATAAGATTGACAATTGACAAATGGGACCTCAGTAAACTCAAAAAGCTTCTGTTACATCAAAAGAAACAACCAAGAAGTGAAAAGAAAACCCATAGAGTGGGAGGAAACCTTCACTGCAGATACATCTGACAAAGCATTGATTTACAGAATATACAAACTACTCAAAAAACAAAGAAGAAAACAAATGAATGACTCAAAAGATGGAGCAAAGAGCTGAACAGAGAATTCACAAGTGAGGAATTAGAGATGGCATCTTAAAAAGTGTTCTTCATCACTAGTATTTAGGGAAATGCAAATAAAACCACTTTTAAGATATCATCTCACTCCAATAAAGACTGGCCAGGATCAAGAAAACAAATGATACCAAATGCTGGAAGGTTGTAGGGAAAGGGAACACTTATCCATTGCTGGTGGAAGTTAAACTCATACAGCCACTATGGAAAAGTAGTGTGGAGAACCCTTGGAAGACTCAAAATAGCTTACCACCTGACCCAGTCATACCACTCCTGCGTATTATACCCACAAGCCTCATCTTACTCAGAGATAGGGCACAGCTATATTTATTGCAGCTCTGTTCACAATAGCAAAAGAAAAAGCTGGGCCAACCCAAATGCCCCTCAACTGACAAGTGGATAGAGAAAATGTGGACATGTACACAATGGAGTCTATGCAGCAGTAAAAAAGACAATCATGAACTTTGCAGGTAAATGATGGACTAGAAGATGTATGTTAAGTGAAGTAACACAGTCCCAGAAAGACAAACGACGAATGTATCCTTCATCTGTGGATGCTAGAATCAATAACCCAGTTGTAAATATTTCTTGTGGGGAGGGATGCATATTGGAAAGAACAACAACAGAAAAGACTGCCATAAAGAACTGACTGAATAGTGAATCTGGAGGGGTGTGGGAGGGTTAGAAGAGGGACACGGGCCTATATTTGATTAATGTATATTATTGATGTGAGTTTAAACAAGTATCCAATTTTGCCTAAACTCTATCTACAAATTATATGTATTTTAGTAACTTAGTAAAAGTAAAAAATGTCTACATTAAAACAACATTGGTTAAAAGGTTTTAATAAAAATGGTAATATATAGTTACATTGGAAATATAAATTGTGTCCACATTTGTTTTACTAAAAATTTGTATAATAATAACTTTGGGTTAATGTATACAAATGTTTCTCTATAATTTATGTGTTAACAATATTCCTTTGCTTACATTCTCTTTTACCTGTAGGATAATTTAACTTAAGGAATTAAGTTTGCTTCCAAATTAACAACATAACAGTCACCCAAAACAGCTTGGGTAAATTTAATGAAATTTACACCTTGATTCCTGCCTATACTTTTGTGTACCACAACTGCCTTTGTGAGACTCATGGGTCAAAAAAATAAAAACCTAAAATTAAAAAAGGGGGGAATACAGTTATATATTAAACCTTTTTGTCAAATTTTCAATTAAATCTTAAAAAATAACTATGGGAAAAGATTTGTAGTTCCCACAGTCAAAATGTCACCAACTTAATGGCTGAGAAAGAAAGACACAGCTTTGCATTGGGCAGGATGTACCAAGATATACCAGCTGAGAAGATGGCCCATCTAAACATTAAAAGGAAGAAAAACCTTAGACTGCAACAGGCACCAAACATCTCTGTGGATCCTATTTGTAACAACCGTTTATAATGAGTCTGAATAAACCTTACCTTCCAGGTACCACAAAGTTTTAATATGAGAGACTTTCTTACCTCCTTTTCATAGAACAAAGAAAAACATGATGGTAATGAAGTCCATTCCTAACTGTAAATTAGAGCTGACCATTATAGAGGGTAATCTCTTAAAAAAACCATATAACTGCTTTTCTTTAATTGACTAACAGAACATAGGAACTGTGAAAAGATTATTCTCTATCAAAGCCAAATCTAATACTAAAGTCTTTTTAAGCTGTGCAATTAAGCAAAATATATTAATACAGGAGAGTCTGATATCAGCAATGATTATCTGCCAAGGAGATGTTGGCAGGGGATCCAAGGCCCCCCAAAAGGTAAAGGCTCCTTGCCTGTAAGGAGATACCTGCCAAGAAGAGAGGTGGTAAGACTCTGCTGTTGAAGACCTAATGTAAGCATGGGAAAGATGTATTGAGACCACAATTGCAAGTGTACCGTTGGTCCTGGAATGCAGAGAGTGACTACTAAAGGCCACTAAACCAACAAAGCCAAATATTGGTCTCCTTGAGTAAGCAAGACTCCTCCATCAGCATCAAACTACACCTCATCTGCTGGAAAATACTGTGCAGCAGTGGCAGCCATCATGTCTGATATCCCAAATCAATTGGCTAATAGCCTTTCCTTGGAGGAATAATTCAAGGCTGCTGCCACAAGTCTTACATGTATAAGCCACAGAAAGACCTTGTCATCTTTTACTGAAAAACTATAATTCATTGATTAGATACCATCCAAACACTGTGTCTAACCAAAGTAAACCTACCATAAAATTATATGTTTAAATACCTATATATCTAATTTCTTGTGCTTCATTGGTAGGAAGTAAAGGTTATTCCTAGACAAAACTGTTAACCCATGAAAGGAAACAGCCTGAACTGATCAGAGTCCAAAACAACATCTTCCAGAGAAAGTAGACGTTTTGCTTCTCATCCACCTGTGCCCCTTTGTCAAAGCTAGGGAACAATCTGGAAGAGGGGGCTGTGATGTGATTGGGGTGAATGGTTGAAACTACAAGCAATATAGACTGGACACTATTTGATTGACATGATTGTACATTGTACAAAGCCCCTCCAGCTGGATGGTGGGAGCCTTGGCTGTGTGGGTTTGGCAATAAAGCCTGCAAATTGGTTCTATGAAAGATGCTTGTACTAAAAAAAAAAATAAAAAAAATGAAATAAAAAAAGAAAAATATTCAAAAAAAAAAGAAAGAAAAACAAATTTTAATTAAAAAAAATTTAAAGTTAGCCTCTAGAGAGGAATCTTCAAGCTCAGGGCCATCTTGATTTCTCTATGTCCCCTGACCAACATATGCAGAGTCTTCAGCAACAGAGCTCCACCCATTTGGTGGGAATGCAAGAGCAATGGCAGTAGCCTACACTGTTTTAGGTGCTTCCAGGAGCTTCCTGGCCAACAACTCACAAGGCGAAGTAAGTACCTCACACTTACCACTGGGATTTTTGTTTGAAACTCCATGACTTCTACCTGGTATGGTGGCACACGCCTTTGATCCCAGCATTCAGGAGGCAGAGGCAAGCAGACATCTGAGAGTCGAGACCAGCTTGGTCTACATGGGGAGTTCCAGGCCTGCTGGGGCTATAGTGAGACCCCATCTCAAAAAAATATTAAAAACTACCCATGACTTGTGGAACACTCATGCAGAATATCTATATGAAAACTATTGGTATCACTTTTAGTTAGCTTATATAGCAGTAGATTTCTATATGACTTTGCCTGCTTTATTCTTAGTTTGATTACTTCCTCCCTCTTCTCCACCTCTCATACTCATTGATTGCCCTGATCCTACCAAATTTCCTCTGCAATGCATCTGTCACTTTTTTACACACACACCTCTCTCTGTTTATAAAACATACTAGGTTTATTAGTACTTACAAAACTACAGCTAGCCAGGCATGGTGGTTCAAGACCAGCCTGGTCTACAGAGTGAGTTCCAGGCCAGCTGGGACTACAGGGAGACCCTGTCTCAAAACACGCACACACACACACACACCACACACACACACACAACTTAAAAATATTCAAACAATGAAAGACATAATTTAAAACTCAGATTTCCTGCCAGGCATGGTGGCATACACCTATAGGCCCATTACTCAGGAGGCAGAGGCAGGGGGGATCACCTTAAGTTTGAGGCCAACCTGCTCTACACAATGATTCAGGTCAGCTAGGGCTACATAGTGAGACCTTGTCCTCCCCAAAACAAAAGCAATTCAGATTTCTCTGCACAGCAACAACCATTCATGGACTAGCATGTGGGCACTTACTTTGCATTGAAGATGTATTCTATCTTGAGAGAACAGATTTAATATGCCTTCTTCTTTATAATTGTGATGACCTGAAAACAAGTCTTCTGTTTCCATTTTATTCTCCCCCCAGGTGGTGTCATATCCTGCTAGCATAGCTCTAACTATATGTTTATGCCATTGATAGAAGTTAAAAAAATTTGCAATTGACTAATATCTAAATCACATATTTTTGGTGTCGAATCTGGAGCCCTCGAATGTTTGGTTTATCTTTCACACCTTCCTTAAATATCTGTGAGTCCAAGAGGACGTTTTCTCACATGGAGGTTTTAACTCTACCTGTCTACTTCCTACAATATTAACAAATTTATAAAACAATCAGAAAATTAGCCCTATTTCTTTAGCTGAGGCAAAAGGAATCTGTTTAAGTCAAAAATTAGAATGATTACATCAGACATTTTTAAACAATCATCTTCAGCCACAATGATTAGTAACAAGAGTAGAATAAGTCCAAAGTTGAATAGACAGTGGCTAGGCAGATATTCTTGTAGAACTTTTTTCTACAAGGTTCCTGTGGCCTGAGTATAAGCTGTGCCTCTGTCAGTCTTGTTTGATACTATCAAGCAATCATGCATACGAGCCTCTCCTCCAAAACCTCTTGACTTTATTTCCCTGTTGTTGTTAGATTGACACAAATGATTCCATTTTGATTTTGACAACTTTCATTTTCTTTCACAATATCTCTGTCCACCTCTATCTCTAATAGCTCAAAGCTTTAAACGTTTTAACATTTGATCTTCTGAAATCCTGTAATATTTTGTTTTTAATTTTTCACTTTGTCATTTAGCTCTAGATTTATGGTTTCTGCTTTGGCATACCTGAATTGAGTTTTCACATTATATTTGACACACCCTGATACTGTCCTTGAGTAAGCACTCAATAACCATGTAACTAACTCATGTATTGTTTACATTAAGCAAAGGAAAAGTCACCTCCATTGCAGCTGCTGAACACCACTACTATAACTCTGGTTAGACTGGTGTCAGCTTGGGAGAGTCATTCAATACACGTTTCAATCAAATTAAAATTTTATAGATTATGGTAGTTTATAACATTAAGGTAACTCAGAGCTAATAGTCAATTTAGCTCATTTGCCAAAGCACATTAGTGAGCTTTTAGATATGCAAATGATCAATGTTATTGAATGAATTTTCACCTAAGAGTGAATTTTAATAGATCTTTTTCATTACCAAACACGTCACATTTCTTTCTTAGCTTTCACTGGCAGGGTGAAGTTCTTCAGTTCTCCTAAGCCTTTGGTCACTGGACTTGGCCCTTTCTTTTCCATCTCTTTTCCAAATCAGTTGCTTCTTCATTGAGCTCATGTCTTTCTTGCAATGTCTTACCAATCACAGCCAATCTTGACCAATACACTCTTCTAACATGCTGTTTTCCAAATTTATATCCTGCAGCTACCGGCTCAACAAGTATGAGACTGACCTCAGGTTTTCTTGGGGTAATAATTTTACCAAAACCATTGTCACTGAAACAGGTAGAACTTTAGTTAATCTGCTTGTAATGTCAATTATCTCCAACTCTGCTGCTAAGGCAATGTTATCATATGTTTATTTGATATTTGCACTTAAATCACAGGAATTTAAACCTTAAAAATCTGCTCTTGTTGCTTGCTATAACCTGATTATGCCACCTAAAAGTTCAAAGTTTTGAATCTCAGCACCCAACTCCTGTTAATGGTATTTGGATGAAAGTCCTTTGGCTGGGGGGCTGGAGAGATAGCCAAGTGGATAAGAGCATCAATGCTCTTGCAGAGGACCCGGGTTCGATCCCCAGCACCCACATGGCGGCTGAGAACCATCTGTAACTCCAATTCCAGGAGAACTCCAGTTCCAGGGGAATCCGAGACCCTCTTCTGACCTCCGTGGCATTGCACGACACAGGTGCACAGACCTGCATGCAGACAGTACATTCATTCACATACAAAAATAATAAATTAAAAAAAATTAAAAAAAAAAAGTCCTTTGGCTGGTAATTAGTATTAGACAAAGTGGTGTAGGTAAAGAACCAGTGATAGCATTAACAGCTTTAGAAAAAGAAGAGTGAGGCAAGCTGGCACACTTGCTCTGTCTTACCATGTGATGCCCTCCATCATTTTATAATGCATCAAGAGAGACAACACAAACTGCTTGCTCATGGTCTTGGACTTCCCAGTCTCTACAACCCTGAGGTAAATAAACTTTTATGCATAAATACCTGGTCTCAGGTATTTTATTATAGCAACAGAAAATGGACAAAGACAATTTTCTAGCCTACAAATTCTAAAACTCTCTAAACAAAGCTTATTTGACATGCTGATATGATGCTAGAACAAAATTCTATCCCATCAGGTCATTTAGAACCTAGATAGGCAGAGACTTTGCCATCATCTACATGAGGCTTTCAGGGTTTCCAGATATTGCCAGCCTCTGAAATATGGGTAAGAAAATACAACCAATCATGTTGAAGAGTTTCTGGATCATGAAAATTATACATATAATTTCCCACTGCATAATCTATAGACCAGAACTCTATTACTCAGCCATAAATAACCCCTGAAAAAGTTTAGACGTATAGTCTGACCATGGTTCAGAAGAAAGAGAGCCAAATTTGTAGAATCTTTCACCTTGCCATTGATATGGTGACTCATAGACTTGTAATAAAATTTATAACTTAGTGACTTAAGAAGAAGCATCTTATATTGGAAAGACTGTAGCCTTTGACATCAGACAGACCTAAGCTTAAGCCTCAGATGCTTATGATAACATGACCTTGATTGATTTTATTAACCTCTCTGAAACTTAATTTCCTCATCTGTGTAATGGAGTGGCCACACCTAGTTCGCTGGAATGTGAGGAAAAGTGAAAGGTCAGTAATAGTTTAACAAAGTAACTGCTATAATGAAAATGCTCCAAAAGTATAAGATACTATTAATGTCAGAATTACCTGAGAGTTGCTTTTCTTGCTGCTATGACCAAATACTTGAAAAAAAGCAATTTAAAGGAGTAAAGATTTATTTTGGCTCAGTCTGAGGAAATAGAGTACATTCTGGCCTGAGGCAGCAATGCGAAGCACCTGTTCATATCACATTCATGGTCAGGAAACAGAGGGTGGACAGGAAGTGGGCCTGGGCTATCCTACCTCAAGACCCACCCCCAACAACTCTTCCTCCTAAAGGTTCTACAACCATCCAAAACAGTGTCACCAACCGAGAACCAAGTGTTCAAACACCTGAACCTGTAGGAGGCATGGGGGTGGAATTTGCCATTCAAACCACAACAAGAGTGATATATATATATAGATAGATATAGATATATAGATATATATATCTTTTATTGCTACAGTATATACTGTAGCAATACAAGTTGGAGAGAACAACAACAAAAGAACTGAAAAAAAACTCTGGAAAGACTCAGGAAAAAGATGCAGGACATGTATGGCAGAGTACAGGGACTTGGGTGGGGTGGAGGGCATGGAAAGGGAAGCAACTCTAGATTCAATTGAGAAGTGATGTATGACCTATGGAAAAAGTTTAATAACAATAAAAAAGAATTAGTACAATTTAGAGACTGTGAAATAGTGTTCCTATGTCTTTAAAAGTATGTTTGAGGGCTGGAGAGATAGCCTAGCGGTTAAGAGCACTGACTGCTCTTGCAGAGGACCCGGGTTCGATCCCCAGCACCCACATGGCAGCTGAGAACCATCCATAACTCCAATTCCAGGAGAACTCCAGTTCCAGGGGAATCCGATGCCCTCTTCTGACCTCCGAGGCATTGCACGACACGGGTGCACAAACCTGCATGCAGACAATACATTCATATGCATACAAAAATTAATTTAAAAAATAAAAATTAAAAAAAAGTATGTTTGGGTGACAAATCTCCATAATACTTGTTACATGAATGCTACAGTTCAATATATTCATTCTGTACCTAAATTAAAAGATGCCCTTCAAGATATGCAGGTGCCTGAGTTTCAGGGGAAATGACACCCCATATTACTGCAGTCCTTGGAATTGTTTGATTCCAAGAACAAAACTTCTAGTATTCAAAAAAAAAAGTATGTTTGGTAAATTAAGCTGTAACCTTGAACATATATATGTGCCTGGACATCCTTGTCCCATGAGAAAGTTTATGCAAGAATGCTTGCCTGAGGAGTTATCTCCAGAATGCCTGTACTCCCCTAGTTTCTCAGGAGACACTTTGGTCTCCCAAGAAGGTACACTATGGTGATAATGCTATCTTCCTCATGTTTTACTGAACTACTATATTCTGGCCATTTTATTATTATTCATTGTTCTATGAATATTCAGCTGTGACTCTAATAAGTATGAGTATATA
This sequence comes from Rhizomys pruinosus, assembly GCA_009823505.1. Taxonomy (NCBI): domain Eukaryota; kingdom Metazoa; phylum Chordata; class Mammalia; order Rodentia; family Spalacidae; genus Rhizomys; species Rhizomys pruinosus. The sequence goes on along the minus strand of VZQC01003998.1, from coordinate 143,769 downwards.
AAAGCAGAGATCTCTGTGTCCTTATCACTTGTATGTTGATAGAAAAATAAAAGTAAAGAAACCGCACAAGCCCCCTGGGTCCTTTTTCAGTTCCATGCAATCCTTTCAGGTCCCATGGTTCCCCTTCTTGCAGTCACAAATATGTTTCACTCCTTATTTAAAAAAATAGTTTTAACTTTAGACTCATGTTTGTGAAACTTTCTTTTATCATACATTTCCTTCATACCTTGAAGAAATGATTAGCCGCCAAAAATTCAGTGGAAAACAATTTGAAAACAAATCTTATGTAAACATGAGTCTTGTAAAAAAGTAAATAAATAAACTCCTAAGACATACTTGCATAAGAATCAGGTTTTATAAAACTTTATAGCAGTTGCTACTTAGGCAAGGTTTATAAGGGGTTTAGTGCTTAAAAAAACCTTCCTTATTTCATTTGCAAATAGAAATTGCTAATAGTGCGCAGGAACAGGCCCCAGACAGAACACATTCAGTGCAACCAAAACATCAAGGGTATTTAAAAATCACAAGGAAAAGTTCGTAGCACAAAACTAGACCATATCCTGTCCAGTAACGTGCATCACCAAAGCAGGTTCTTTCATCTTCATTTTGTCATATTTAATTCAAGTTCTTCATTTGGTTAGAAATAGCTCTGAAAAAGTCAAACCAGGCAAAAACCAAAGGAAAAAATGCTGGAATGTCCCAAGCAATCAACTAGAATATGGTATGATGTAGGTATTCTCTTGGCAGAAGCACTTGCAGAGTCAGCAAGCAGCCTCCAGGCCTGGACTCCTGCTGATATCTTGCTTGCCTGTGATACCTGCCTGGCGCCAATTGTCTTTTATTCCTTGGGCAAAGCATTGTCACATTCCCTTAGTTATCTGGAGCATATGGCCTGAAATCCCGCCTGTCCCAACCCCCAATTCTGTATGTCCCAAACCCCTACAAGGTTCTGTATAAAAACCCTGAGTTACAGCAATAAACTGAGTTTCTTCCCTTGTGGAATTTCTCCCAGTCCCGTCTCTGGGTCCATTTCTTCTTTATACTCTCTTGCTCTCCCAGTCTCCTGGGCCTCGCTTCAGAATCCTCACCCTCCCTGCTAGGGCTTAGACCCAGGCTCTAGGAGCCCTGGTCCAGGGAGGAGGAACACCTCATGGAAGGCAGCACACACGTGATACATTTAAAGGAACATCAAATGACAGATGAGTGGTGTATGTACATGTGTGCGTTGTGCGTGTGTCAGTATATGCATGTGTGGAGTGATAATAAAAGGGAAGTCAGTATGCTTATTATAAAATTAATCCAAATTATTGACTTAGGAGTAAAGTCATTTGAAATCTGGAATTTTATCTACTTTGTGGGTGTTGTTGATACATGTAGGTTTTGTTCATCTGGAGTTTTCAAGCAGTTTAGGTACTAGAACTCATAGTTCTTTTTCCCAGCTGTAGTCTGGGCCCACACTTAGTTCTTGATTTTCTTGAAACTTTTTTCTCATCATAGGTACTAGTTTGTTCCATGTGGCAGATAAGGTAGTTGACAAGAGTGCTTGAACCCAGAGGTAGGTGACATGATATTACTTGCTTTCTCTCTCTGTTCATAGATTTTTAGCAAATTCATGAAGTTTGTCTCAGGACTAAAGAGATCATAGGTTTCTCCTGCTTCCTACTCTTTGCTCTAAGAATCACAAATGAAGAGATACTCAGAACAATCTACTAACAATAGTGTCTTTGAAATACTTAAACGTACATGCTTACAGTAAGGAGGATTGATATAGAGACAATGCCCCAGCCATTATAGAACAATTCCAACAGGAACTGAACATTAAGTAGGAAAATCTGGGTCCACAATGAAGGCCCAGATTTTCCTACTTAATGTTCAGCACAGAATGGTCATGGCCTAATGTAATTCTCATACTTAAAGAGTCAACCAAGCTAATGTCAGGCCCATGATCAACACAAGAATATGAAGAGCCTTATAAATGTTGGTTATACACCAAAAAGCTTTTCAGCTAGATGGACCCCGATGCCCCAGAAGATTAAGCTGTGTTGGAGGACGGGGGTTTGGCTCCAGCTCAGTGGACAGGGCAGAGGTTTTTGTTGAGGTGTTTGAGGCCAAAACTGGGAATTCAGCAAACTTTCTTAGGAATACCAGCAACACTTTGGGATAAGCTGATTGTATACTGAATTCACAAGGAAGCTAATAACTGGAGGGAACTAGTTGAACTTGCTGTAAGTCACTTATGAGGACCTCAAACAGGGCACCTGGAGACTGCTCATGCTGTGGAACTTACTGAGAATGAGTACCACTGGATATCTTACACTTAGACCTAGGTCCTAGGTTAGACTCAAGAAGAAGGCTAGAGTTTAATCTAACCTGTCTGTAATCCCAGCACTCACACAGCTGAGGCAGAAGGATCGTGAATTCAAGGTCACCGTGGGCTCCACAGCCTGACCTTTTCTCAAAAACAAAAAAAAGGAAAAGAAAGAAAAAAAATAACACAGAAACAAAAAGAAAAGAAATCAAATTGCAACCAGAATGAGAAGTCTTCTCTTCCTACAGCATCTTTCAGCATTCTCTCATGACGAACTCATCCACCCAGCACAGCAGAAAGGCTTTATGAACAGTTACATGATCACAAGCAGGATAGTGAAGCTAAGCAATAATGCACTGAGACCCATCAGTCAGTCAGTCACTCAGTATAAGGATCCTTATTCTTCCTAACAGTCTCAAGCATATGGAACACATACCAAAAATCACATAAGCCACATAAGCATGTCTTAAAGTTCAGTGAAACTTTTACTGTGTGTCCCTTAGTGTCAACGTTTATCTTCTAGTAACCAAGACCCAGAGGCCCTCGGAGATCATAAAGGCAGAGACAGAAAATGCAAATTTCCCACACAAGCCCCCTTGCCAAAGCAGACCACTCCTCATTCCACTTTTTAATTCCCTTGTCATGTGGTCTGCCTGTTGAGGGCATAGCAACAGATAACAGTCTTTCATGTGGGTATATGACATATCCTAGAAAATGGTGTCTGATCCCCTACAAAGTACTTCATCTTTAAGTTACCACCTCAGTTTGATCCACTTTGAGGCTTCTAAGAAACCTTCCTCTATCAGCAAACCTGGATCACCTCCCAAATTCCATTGACATGACAGAGCCCCAAATTTTCATAAGGTTTTCGCCATTGCTGTGGAGCCCTTGTGTTTTCTCAAGCACTTGTCACTGCTTGCTCATCTGGTTCAGTTACTGTTGTAGTGAACAGATTAAATGAATGTGACTTGCTATAACACCCATAACTTGGGACCATATCAAGACTAATGGTGAAAAAGTTAACATCAATATGATGTGTGTATTCTTTTCTATTTTGTGTGAATAAAAACTGATTCTGAGCCTCTTCTGATAGAGATTTTTAAAACTCATGTATCTTTCTCTTCACAATAGCAAGGAGCTGGAACCAACCCAAGTGCCCCTCAACTGACAAGTGGATAGAGAAAATGTGGTACATCTACACAATGGAGTTCTATGCAGCAGTAAAGAAAGATGACATCATGAACTTTGCAGGTAAATGGATGGAACGAGAAGATATTATGTTAAGTGAAGTAACACAGTCCCAGAAAAACAAATGACGAATGGTATCCCTCATCTGTGAATGCTAGAGCCAAGTATCTCTTGTGCAGAGCTCCTTGAGCTTTAGCCCAAGTAGTTGGGAGTGGTGCATATTAGAAACAACAACAACAACAATAACAACAACAGAAAAGACTGAGTCAAAGAACTGACTGGAATGGTGAACTTCTCAAAACAGTCAACTTCTACATTGAGAATTTTGAGAAAGACTGAAAAAAAGATGAAAAACATGTTTGGCAGAATGCATGAGCTCTGGTGGGGTGGGGGGTAGGGAGGGGGACATGGGTCTAGATATGATTTGTAACAAAATCTTATAATATATATATATAAAACAATAAAAAAGAAAAAAAAGAAAGTTATAAAGATAAAAAAAATCTCATGTATCTTCTAGATAAATGGATTTATGCTCCAAGCCATGGACTATGATAATCTACTTCAACAAAAACTGCCCCATCCAGCAATACAACTGCAGTGGACATTGCAGTAGCTAGTCATCTGGTTTCTGTAGGGATCACATTAATGAATTAAACTTCACTACACTAATGGGACCACACTCTCACATTCTTTTCATTTTTATAGAATCTAAGATTTGCAATGTATTAAAACAAAGAGTACAACCAGGACTACATGTAAGATTTCTGAACACTTATGTTTTATCATTAAGATACGAACACACAGCAAGACTAAAATAAAATAACTTGCATGAATAAATTCTAAATATTTTCATAGTAGAAAAATGATATTACTCCCAAATTTCTAAGTAATTGATCTTTTCAAGCTCCAATTTCCTATAACAAAAGCAAGTGTTTTGTAATGTTCAGTTCTGCTTTCTTCTTAACCCTTCTCCCACTCTTGCTGTCTCTCTTCTCTCCTTTTAGACCCCTGTGTTCTACTTTCCCTTAAGTTGCTGTGATAAAACACTCTGTCCAAAAACAACTTAGGAGGGGAAAGACTTAGTTTAGCTTACAGCTCCAGATCATCACTCTAGGTAGCAACTCAAGGCAGGCCACCTTGCTATTCCATACATTACCTCCAACGAAGAAATTCACATCCCCATCAAAGAAGTACAACACCAACCATGGAGCACACTGCTTGTTACCTTGTTCAGAGGCAGCTCATACTCAGCTAGCTTTCTTATATTCTAGATAAGGTTAAGCATAAGAAAGGATCATCTGTATAGGGATGGTGCTGCCCATGGTGGAGGCTTTCCTACGTTAATTAACAATCAAGATAACCCCATGCATAGGCCAGTCTGATCTGGAAAATTCCTCAACTGAGACTCCCTTCTCAGGTGACAAGACTCTATCTAATTGCCAGTTAAAGCTAAGACATCCTCCCACCCACATGTCTTCATGCGTATGTGTGTGTGTGTGTGTGTGTGTGTGTGTGTGTGTTTGCAAGTCTTCTGCAAGTAACCACATCTGCCATCTACTTTGTGTTCATGGAGTTGATCTTTGTGTACAGTGAGAAGCAGATCTACTTCCACTCTTACATGTACATATCCAGTTTTCTGCAGTACAGTTTGTTGAAGATATTCTTACCTTTTCTACAGTGTGCATTTTGGCATCTTTGTCAAAAATCAGGTGGCTAAAATTGTCTGAACTTAGAGCAGCATCATCTATTCTATTCCAACAGTCAATGTGTTTGTTTTTGTGCTTGTACGGCACTGCTTTTCTTACTATGGTGATAACTAATGTAACTTGAAATAAAGTATGATATGCTTTAGACTGTACTCTTTGTGCTCAGTATTTCTTTGCTATCAGTGGTCTTTTGAACCTCCATATCAATGTGATACATTTTTTTTCTATTTCTGAGAAGAATGTAACTGAACTTTTTATTTGAATTGCATTGAAACTGTGGGTTAGTTTTAGTAGGTGGAACATTTACATAAAATTACGTCTTCTAAACCATGACCATGGGAGGTCTGAACATCCTCTAGTGTCTTCAACAATTTCTTCAATGTTTTAAAGTTTTCATTGTAGAGATCTTCCACTTCCTTAGTTAGATTTATTCAAGGTATTTTTGAGGCTATGATGAATAAGATTGTTTCCTGATTTCTTCCTCAGTTTCTCATTAGTGTAAGGAAGACTATTGATTTTTTTTTTTTTTGTCTTTTTGAGACAGTTTCTCCCTGTAGCCCCAGCTGTCCTGGAACTCCCTCTGTAGACCAGGATGGCCTTGAACTCACAAAGATCTGCCTGCCTCTGCCTCCCAAGTGCTAGGATTAAAGGAATGCACCACCACGCCTGGCTTTCCTTTTTTTTCTTTTTTTTTAAGACTACTGATTTTTATGTTCATTTTGTATCCTGCCACTTTGATAAGAGTGCTTATCAACTCTAAGAATTTTCTGATGAAGTCTTTAGGATATCTTCTTTTTTATTTTTAATTAGGGTCACACTCTCCTCTCACAGACAAGGAAATACTAAAAGACCGATCTTACGAACATATTCCAAACAGTCATTTTTCTCTTAGCATGGACTCATCGCTAAATCACGCAGAGTGTTGTTGCAGAATTCAGTATGCAACGCCACATTACAGCCAACTCTGAGCATGTTTCAAGGCCGTGAGTGAGCCTGAAATGCCAAGACCCCGTTCCTTCTGATTTTGCTCAGAACTGTGTTCCCAAGCAAGGATCAACTTTGTGTTTTATTGAAATGATATCTCCAGCATGAAATGGGGAAATAAAAGTCAGATGGTTATTAGAGGATCATGTCCCTTCTGATCTCTAGACCTAGACCAACATACAGAATCTTACGGAGAGGATATCAATTTTTCTTATCATTTGCAATAAGCAGTACTATATGTAAACTAACACATGTACATTCATATTGTTTGAAGGCAAGGGCAAGAGGATGTCATGAGGGATTAAGGTCATATGTCTGGGTCCCAAGAGAAGCACATGGTTCAGTGAGTTTGTCCACAGTATAGAGCTTAAGATAAGATTACATTTTTGGTTGGTTAAGTAAAAGTCATTTGTCCAGTGTATGTTCATATTTAAAAGTCATCAGCACAGTTCACCTTCTTTGTTTCATAAAAGAAGCATTGCAACAGAAGGCATCTCCAGAAGCATCACCCATACATAGCACAAAATACCATAAGAAACCTGTGTTAAGAAGTTGGACTTAGAGCTGGAGCGATGGCTCAGTAATTAAGAGTATTAGCTGCTCTTCCAGAGGACCTAGCACTCACATGCCAACTAATAACTCCAGTTCCTGGGGATCTGATGCCTTCTTCTGTCCTCTTAGGTCTTTACATGACACAGGTGCACTTACATAAATGCAGGGAAACCACTTATACACATAAAAATTTTTAAAAGAAGTTGGACTTTACCTCTGCAGCTGCATGAGTCTGGAACAGTGCACTGCCCCTCCAGTCTCTGCCTTTTTTGCTTTCAATTAGCGACAACAATGTCTACTTTGTGTTTATGTGTGCACTTACTGCAGAATACACCAATTAAAGTTAGGCTTCCTCTGAGAAAGAAATTTAATTATTGACAAGCCACCAGAAGAAGTTTTTTTTTAAGTAGAGTGCAGCGTGGGAGGGATGGAATACTTTTTTCATTTTTTTAAATTTATTGTTTTATAAATATATATTTTGTACAAGATTATGTTACAAATCGAATATAGGCCAGGCGTGGTGGCGCACGCCTTTAATCCTAGCACTTGGGAGGCAGAGGCAGGTGGATCTTTGTGAGTTCAAGGCCAGCCTGGTCTACAGAGTGAGTTCCAGGACAGCTGGGACTGCAGGGAGACCCTGTCTCGAAAAGACAAAAAAAAAAAAAAAATCGAATATAGACCCCTGTCTCCCTCCCAACCCTCCCACCCCACCAGATTCACCATTTCAGTCAGTTCTTTGATGTAGTCTTTTCTGTTGTTTGCGTTTTGCTGTTGTTCTTTCCAATAGTGCATTAACTCCCCACAAGAAATGTTACAACTAGTGATTGGTGGTATTAGCATCACAGATGAGGTACACCATTCCCATTCTGGGACGTGTTACTTCACTTAATAATTCTTTAGTTCCATCCATTTTTCCTGCAAAGATTTCATGATGTTGTCTTTTTTTTACTGCTGCATAATACTCCATTGTGGGTACCGATGTACTACATTTTCTCTAGATCCACTTTGTCAGTGAGGGCATTTGGTTGGTTCCAGCTTTTTGCTATTGTGAAACAGAGCTGAATAAATATGCTGTGCAGTAGATGAGTCTTGTGGGTATAAGACCCAGGAGTGGTATGACTGGGTCAGGTGGTAAGCTCATTTGAGTCTCTCAAAGTTCTCACACACTGCTTTCAATCTGGCTGTATAGTTACGATTTCCCCAGCAATGGATGAGTGTTCCCCTTTCTCTAAAGCCTCTCCAGCAGCTTGGTCATCATGTTGTTTTCTTGATCCTAGCCAGTCTTATTGGAAGGAGATGATACCTTAAAAGTGGATTTCAATTTGCATTTCCCTATTATTAGTGATGAAGAAACGCTTTTTAAAGATGCCATCTCTATTTCCTACTTGTGAATTCTCTGTTCAGCTCTTTGCTCCATCTCTTTGAGCGATTAGTTTGTTTTCTTATCTTTGATTTGAGTAGTTTATATGATTCTGGAAATAAGTGCTTTGTTCAGATGTATCTGCAGTGAAGGTTTCTTCATTGGTTTTCTTTTTTTTCTTTGCACTTCCTTGTTGTCTCTTTTTGATGTAAGAAGCTTTTTGAGTTAAAATGGTTCCCAATTTGTCAATTGTGACCCTTAATACTTGCCCAGCTGCTGTCTGATTAGGAATCTTTTCCTACTCTAGTGTCTTGTAGTCTTCTGGCCAACTTTCTCTATCACCTCCAGAGTCTGGGGTTTCACGGTGAGGTCTTTGATCCATCTGGAGTTGACTTTTGTAGCAGGGCAAAGAGGTGGGGATTTAACTCTTCATTCTTCAACAAGTCTGGTATCCCAGTTTTTAACCATATCACGAACTGTGCTGGAAGGATGCTGTTTCTCTCCATTGTGTCTCTTCTTGGCCCCCTTGTGTCAATATTGCAGGTGGCTGAAATTGTATGTGCTCAGGTTTGGATATTCAGTTTTTGTTCCATTGGCAACAGGGTCTGCTTTTTGTGCCAGTACGAAGCTGATTTTATACTATAGCCTGAAGTATAGTTTGAAGTCTGGTTATTAAAGATCCCTCCTGTATTGCTCTTTTCACTCAGGGTTGGCTTTACTATTCAGGCGTCTTTTTGTTTTCCAAATGAAATCAAGGGCTTTTTTTGGCAAAGCCTGTGAAGAAACTCCTTGGGGATTTTAATTGGGATTGCATTAATCTGTACAGAGTTTGCGAATAGAATGACATTTTTACTATATTAAATTTCCCGATCCATAGAGCATGGAGAGGTTTTCGCATCTTCTGATTGTCTCCTTAAATTTCCTTCTTCAAGGGTTTAAAATTTTGTTTGGTAGAGATCTTGGTGTCTTTGGTTAGGTTTGGTTCCTAGGTATTTTATTGTTTTTGAGAGCTATTGTGATGTGGGAAGGTCTCTTGAATTCCTTCTCCAGTTGCTTGTTGAAATGGTTGGTGTAAAGAAGGCTACTGATTTTCTAGTAGTTAATTTTGTATTCCTGCCACTTTACTGAAGCTCTTAATCATTTCTAGGAGTCTTCTGGTGGAGTTTTTAGCATTCCCTTAAGTAATGTCATATCATCAGCAAAAAGGGATAGTTTTTTGCTTCTCTTTCCAATTAGAATCTTTAATTTCCTTCTTCTTGCCTTATTGCGCCTAGCAAGTGTTTCAAGCACTATATTGAAGATGAGTGTGACAGGGGCAGCCTTACTGAGTTCCTACCTATAAGGGAAAGCTTCTGTGTTTCCTCCATTAGGATATTATTGGCTGTTCTGGTTTCCTGTATGATGGCTTTGATTACATTGAGGATATGATCCCTCCAATCCAAATTCCCTCTAGGATTTTAAACATTGAAGGGAATGCTGGATTTTTCTCAAAGACTTTTTCCACGTTAAAAAAAAAAGTTTGAGATGATCTTGTGGTTTATGTCTTTCAGTCCAGTTTATATGTTTGAATATGTTATTGATTTTCGTATGTTGAAAGCCTATCCCTGCATTTTCTGGTATGAATCCAACTTTTTTTTTTGTTGTTGTTCTTTTGATGTGGGTCTGGTATGCGAATTTCCAGTATCCTGTTTAGAAGTTTTGCATCTGTGTTCATTAAAGCAGATGGGTCTATGCTTCTCCTTTTTGGTTGTATCTTTTGCTGGTTTTGGTATTAGAGTGATGCTGGTTGCAGTAGAAAGGAATTTGGGAGAATTCCCTCTGTTTGTATCCTTCTAAATAATTTGAGTAATAATGGTTGTAAGTCATTTTGAAGTGTCTTATAGAATAGAATTCTGTCTTGAAACTGTCTGGGCCTGCGCTTTTTTTTAGTTGGGAGGTTTCTTTTTATTCATCTTCAATTTCTTCTAATATTATGGGGTTCTGTTTAAGCTGTCTGATCTCTTCTTGGTTGAGGATTGATGATTCCCAGGATTTCAGATATCTATCCATGGACTATTTCTTTCTTCATTGGTTTTCAAAATTATTTGTAGAGTATAGGTTTTTGAAGTATTTCCCTATGATTGTCTGGATCTTTTTCATTGTCTGTTGTGATATTTCCCTTTCATTGTGGATTCCTATTTCAATTTAGAGGGTTTGTTCCTTCTTTTTTTGGTAACTGGGCTTAGAAGATCTGTCTTTTTCTTGTTTTATTCTCTCCAAAAACCAACGTTTGGATTCAGTGGTTTTTTTGTATGGTTTTCTTTGTTTCTATTTCATTTGATTGTCTTCTTCTGATTTTTGTTATTTCTTCCTGGTCTGATGTGTTAATAGCAGGTTTTTGTTGTCTGCTCATTTGTGTTTTTAGCTGCAGTGTTTTTTTTTTTTTTTTTTTTTTTTGTGCTCTTTCTGTGTTTTTTGTTTTTTTTTTATATGGGTTCATCAGTTGGCTTATATTTAACTTCTCCTCTTAGGACTGCTTGTAAAGTGTCCCATAGGTTTTGTTGTGTTGTATTATCATTGTCATTCAGTTCCAGGAATATTTTTATTTCTTTCTTTATTTCTTCCTTGACCCATTCATTATTCAAGAGAGTGTTGTTTAGTCTCTGTTCTAGTTTGTCTTCCATTGCTGTGACAAAACACTCTGACTGACACCAACTTGGGGAGGAAAGGGTTTATTCAGCTTACATCTCCTGGGTCATGGTTCATCACTTACAGAGCCCAAGGCAGAAACTCAGGGCAGGAACCTGGAGGCAGAAGCTGAAGCACAGGCCATGGAAGAATGCTGTTTACTGGCTTGCTCCCCTGGCCCATGCCCAGCCTGCCTTCTTATACAGTACACAACAACCTGCCCAGGGTGGCACCATCTATAGTGGGCTGGGCCCTCCCACATTGCTCAACAATCAAGACAATACTCCACAGACGTTGCTGCAGGCCTGTCCAATGGAGCCAATTCCCCAGTTGAGGCTCCCTCAACCCAGGTTTGTCAAGTTGACACTAAAGCTATCCAGCACAGTCTCCATGTGTTCTTGTAGGTTGTAGTGCTTATCCTGGTTTTGATAATGAGCTTTATTGCACTGTGGTCTGATAGAATGCATGAAATTATTTCAATCTTTCCGTACTTTGAGTTTTTTTTCTATGTCCCAGTATGTGGTCGATTTTGGAGAATGTTCCATAGGGTGCTGAGTAGAAAGTGTATTGATGTGGTGTTTGGGTGGAATATTCGGTAGATGTCTGTGAGGTCCATTTGGTGTAATCTATCATTCAGTTCAGATGTCTCTCTGTTTATTTTTGTCCTGTTGATCTGTCTAAAGGACTTAGTGGGGTATCAAAGTCCCCTACTATTATTGTGCTGGGGTTAATCTGTGCCTTGAGGTCCTGAAGAATTGTCTTAATAAAGTTTGGTGCACCAGAATTTGGGACATATATATTCATGGTTGTGAAGTCTTCATGGCCAATTGTACCGTTGACAAAGATGCAATAGCCCTCTTTCTCTCTTTTGATTTCTTTTACTTTGAAGTCTATTTTGTCTGATATTAAAATAGCAACACCTGCTTTCTTTTTGGTACCATATTCTTGGAATATTTTTCTATCCATTCACCTTAAGTTGGTGCCTATCCTTGAGATTGAGATGGGTTTCTTGTAGACAGCATATAGATGGGTTTTGTTTCCTAATCCAGTCTCCCAGTCTATGTCTTTTGATTGGCGAGTTTAGTCCCTTAATATTTAAGGTTATGATTGAAAGATGCATGTTGCCTCCTATCACCTTATTATATAGTTGCATTTTTCGTCTCAGTTTCTACTTCTGCAGTTATATTTTTATTAGTTTCTTTTTTGTCTTTTTTTAATTAATTTATTTATATATATTTTTATCAAATCTAGACCCATATCTCCCCCATCCTCCCACCCCACCAGAGCTCATGCATTCTGCCAAACATGCTTTTCATTTCTTTCTCAGTCTTTCTCAATATTCTCCATGTGGAAGTTGACTGTTTTGAGCAGAAGTTCACTGTTTCAGTCAGTTCTTTGATGCAATCCTTTCTGTTGTTGTTGTTGTTGTTGTTGTTGTTGTTGTTTCCAATATGCATCACTCCCAACTGCTTTGGACAAAAGCTCAAGGGACCATGCACAAGAAATACTTACAACTAGGTAATTGGCACTAGCATCCACAGATGAGGGATACCATTCATCGTTTGTTTTTCTGGGACTGTGTTACTTCACTCAGCATGATGTCCTCTAGCTCCAGCCATTTTCCTGCAAAGCTCATGATGTCGTCTTTCTTTACTGCTGCATAGAACTCCATTGTGTAGATGTACCACATTTTCTCTATCCACTCATCAGTTGAGGGGCATTTGGGTTGGTTCCAGCTCCTTGCTATTGTGAAGAGAGCTGAAATAAACATGGCCGTGCATGTATCTCTGTGGTGGGGTGAGTCTTGAGGGTACATGCCCAGGAGTGGTATGGCTGGGTCGGGTGGCAAGTTCATTCCAAGTCTTCCAAGGGTTCTCCACACTGCTTTCCATAGTGGCTGTACGAGTTTACATTCCCACCAGCAGTGGATGAGTGTTCCCCTTTCCCCACAACCTCTCCAGCACTTGGTATCATTTGTTTTCTTGATCCTAGCCAGTCTTATTGGAGTAAGATGATATCTTAAAGTGGTTTTCATTTGCATTTCCTTAATGATTAGTGATGTTGAGCAGTTCTTGAGGTGTTTCTCAGACATCTCTAATTCCTCGCTTGTGAAGTCTCTGTTCAGTTCTTTGCTCCATCTATTGAGCGGGTCATTTGTTTTCTTTTTTCTTTGTTTTTTGAGTAGTTTATATATTCTGGAAATCAATGCTTTGTCAGATGTATCTGCAGTGAAGGTTTCCTCCCACTCTGTGGGATTTCTCTTCACTTCCTTGATTGTTTCTTTTGATGTACAGAAGCTTTTGAGTTTGATGAGGTCCCATTTGTCAATTGTCGACCTTAATTCTTGTGCAGCTGCTGTCTGATTTAGGAAGTCTTTTCCTACGCCTATGTCTTGTAGTCTGCTGCCAACTTTTTCTTCTATCACCTTCAGAGTTTGGGGTTTCACGTTGAGGTCTTTAATCCATCTGGAGTTGACTTTTGTACAGGGTGAGAGGTAGGGGTTTAATTTCATTCTTCTACAAGTGGTGATCCAGTTTTGCCAACACCACTTGCTGAAGATGCTGTCTTTTCTCCATTGTGGTTTCTTGGCCCCCTTGTCAAATATGAGATGGCTGAAATTGTATGTGCTCAGATTTGGATCTTCGGTTTTGTTCCATTGGTCAACAGGTCTGTTTTTGTGCCAGTACCAGGCTGTTTTTATGACTATAGCCCTGTAGTATAGTTTAAAATCTGGTATAGAGATCCCTCCTGTGTAGCTCTTTTCACTCAGGATTGATTTGGCTATTCGGGGTCTTTTGTTTCTCCAAATGAATTTAAGAACTTTTGTTTCCAAGCCTGTGAAGAAACTCTTGGGGATTTTGATTGGGATTGCATTAAATCTATACAAGAGTTTTGGTAAAATGGACATTTTTACAATGTTAATTTTCCCAATCCATGAGCATGGGAGGTTTTTCCATCTTCTGAGGTCTTCTTCAATTTCTTTCTTTAAGGGTTTAAAATTTTTGTTGTAGAGGTCTTTGGTGTCTTTGGTTAGGTTTGTTCCTAGGTATCTTATTGTTTTTGAGGCTATTGTGAGTGGGAAGGTCTCTTTGAATTCTTTCTCCAGTTGCTTGTTCTTGGTGTAAAGAAAGGCCATTGATTTTCTAAGGTTAATTTTGTATCCTGCCACTTTGCTGAAGCTGTTAATCGTTTCTAGGAGTTTTCTGGTGGAGTTTTTTGCATCTCTTAAGTAAACAATCATATCATCAGCAAATAGGGATAGTTTGACTTCCTCTTTTCCAATTAGTACTCCTTTAATATCCTTTTCTTGCCTTATTGCTCTAGCAAGTGTTTCAAGCACTATATTGAAGAGGAGTGGTGATAGGGGGCAGCCTTGCCGAGTTCCTACCTTTAAAGGGAATGTTTCCGTCATTTCCCCATTTAGGATGATATTGGCTGTGGGTTTCCTGTATATGGCTTTGATTACATTGAGGAATGATCCCTCCAATCCAATTCCTTCTAGGACTTTAAGCATGAAGGGATGCTGGATTTTGTCAAAGGCTTTTTCAGCATCAATTGAGATGATGGTGTGGTTTTTGTCTTTGATTCCGTTTATGTGTTTGATGATGTTTATTGATTTTCATATGTTGAACATCCCTGCATCTCTGGTATGAATCCAACTTGGTCATAATGGATGATCTTCTTGATGTGGGTCTTATTAGTTTCTCTTTCTAGGTGCTTGGGGACAGCTGTTCTTCTGTCCTTTGAATTGCTTCAAGTATTTTCTGAAGGTTTGGTTTTCTGGACATGTATTCTATCATCTTCTTTATGTCTTGGAAGATTTTTTTTTCTGTCCTTCAACTATAATGGACATTTTTGCTGGGTATAGTAACCTGGGTTGGCATCTATAGTCCTTTAACACTGGGAATGCTTTGCTCCATGTTTTTCTTGCTTTCATGGTTTGCACCGAGAAGTCAATTGTAATTCTGATGGGTTTCCCCTTATATGTGACTTGTTGTTTTTCTCTTGTGCCTTTCAGAATTTTGTCTTTGTTTTGGGCATCTAGCATTTTAACTATGATATGGTGTGGGGAGTTTCTTTTCTGATCTTGTCTGTTTGGAGTTCTATGTGCTTCTTGTATTTGTATGGGTTTGTCTTTGTTTAGTTTGGGGAAATTTTCATCTATTATTCTGTTGAAGACCTGACCAATACTATTCTCTTGGGATTCTTCTCCTTCTTCTATTCCTATGATGTGGAGGTTTGATCCCTTCATAGTGTCCCATATTTCCTGGTTGTTCCACTTTTATATATTTTTTTTAATTTTTCATAATCTTTATTTAAGCTTTTAGTTGTTCTGTGTTATCTTCCAGGTCTGGTATTCTTTGTTCTGCTTCCTCCATTCTATTTCTGAAGCTTTTTCCATTCCTTTCCTCTTGATTAGATGAGTGTTCTATTTCCTTTTTCATTTCATCTTGTGATTTCTTTAGTATTTCCACTTCCTTTTGGAGCTTCTCATTCTCATCTTGGTGCTCCTTACTTCGCTGGTTGGCTTCCTTTTTCATTGTTTCCACTTTCTTCCAGAGTTTGTCATTTTCTCCCTCTAGTTCTTTTCGGTGTTTGTCATTCTCTCCCTTTAGTTCTTTCTGAAGTTTGTCATTGTCACCCTCTAGGTCGTTCATTCTTTCTCCTTAGTTCTCTGACTTGTTCTTTGTATTCTTTAATTTCTCTGAATAGGTCTGCAATTGCTCTTCTAAGATCTATTTCTTGGGTCACCCCCAGGGGGATCCCACTGTAGCAATCTCCTACAGGGTTGGTAGAGCTTGGTGTGGAATAATCCTGCACCTTACCCATGTTGTCCATTTGTCGTGTCCCTGGCATGTGGGTTTCCCTTTTTTGCCTGTATTCTGATGTGAATCACAAATGCCTTTTCCAGGATATCTTCTAAATAGGACTTGTCATCTGCCTATATGGATCTTTGACTTCTTTTCCTAGTTCTACTCTTTTTTATTTGCTTCTCTTGTCTTATTGCTTTAGTTAAATTCAGAAACTGTATTGAAAAGAAATGGAGGTGGACATCCTTGTCTTGTTCTTGATTTTAGGGAAATATTTCAAGTCTTTTCCCATTTAGCATGATGTTCGCTGTGTGCTTGGCATATATTCTGTTATTTTATTGAAATATCCTCTCATCCCTGATCTTGGTAGATACTATTTTTCAAGTAATTTTGAAATTTTCAAGAGACTTTTCCTTATATACTTGTGGTTTTCATGGGATTTCTGTCTTTAAGGCATTTATGTGATGAACTATATTTCTTTTAACTTTTTATTGAAATTGTGTGAGCTTATAGCCACGTGCTGTATTCTATTCCATCACTCAATGCATTTCATACACCTTGATCATATTTAGATCCCCTCCCCAATCTGCACCCCTCCATAGTTTCACTGCTGTATTTCATGCATTATGTCAAACATGTTAAGTGTCTCCAAATGTTCCTTGGTGTGGGACCATACACTGGAACCCAGTCAACCTACCTAGCATCACTCCCTTAAATTAAAACACTGATCTGTTGCTGATAGCAGCTCAGCTAAGTTGGGGGGCTTCCTTGCCCATTTACCCACTTCTGTGCTGGGTTTCTGTCTAATTTGAGTTGGCAAGGGTCCTGTACATGCTGTCACCATTGTTGTAAGTTCATATAAGCAAGTTCCCAATGTCCTGGAAAATTCTATTTCTTTGTAGTCACCCACCACCCCAGCTCTTACAATCCCTCCACTTCCACAATGGTCTCTGAGGTCTGGGTGGGTGAGGTTTAATACAGGACTCCTATCTAGGGTCATGTACTCTGCAGTGTTTTATTTTCTATATTTTGGCCAGTTGTGGTTTTCCTTATTAATTGCCCTCTGATGCATGAAAAAGCATCATGGTGAGAGTTGAGAAATGCATTAATACTCTCTCTACTCTCCTGTTCCACTATGTTTCATTATGTTCTGTGAGCCTTAGTTATAGAAGTTCTGTTGTAGATGTGTCACGTAAGGCTGGACACCTCATGGTCACTTATTCTCTGTGTTTGCCCAGTTGTAAAACTCTGTTATAGTCTCCATCTGTGGCAAGAAGTTTCTTTGATGAATGGTGAGACAAATACTTGTCTGTGAATATAAGAATACATATTTAGCATACAGTAAGAAATTACATTTGTCTAGGGAATCTGTTAGATGAAAACATAAGCAGCACTCTACAAGAAAGGTGCAAGAAAGGACTTTCTAAATCAGACATCAGTTGCTCAGGAATTAAGATGAGCAGTTGACAAATGGGACCTCATTAAACTCAAAAGCTTCTGTACAGCAAAGGAAACAACCAGTGGAGTGAAGAGGAAGACCACAAAGTGGCAAAAAATCTTTACCACCTACCCATCTGACAGAAGATTAAGATCCAGAATATATAAAGAACTCAAGAAACAAAGAAGCAAGAAAATAAATAACCCAGTTGAAAATGGGCTATGGATCTAAACACAGAACTCTCAAAAGAAGAAATAAAAATAGCTAATAAATATCTTAAGAAGTGTACAACATCCTTAGTAATTAGGGAAATGCTAATCAAAACTACTTTAAAATTTCATATTACCCCAGTTTGTTATGCTCTCTTAAAATTCATTTAGGAGTTTATTCTTGTCCTCTTTAAAGTCACTCAGGAATTTATTCATATCTCATTTGAATTCTGAGATGTTTATAGTTGGGGTTTTTTTGAAATTTTTATCAAAGTATCTCTCATTAGGGGCTACCTCTAAGAGATTGGCAATATTTGTTTTTTTATATTTATTTTATTTCTAATAATATTCTAGCCCCATTAGCAATTACAGTCATAAATAAGTAAATTATGCCCCAGACAATTTATTGTTGGGATCTATGTTAGTAATGTATACATAAAAAAGTGTTTTATAATGATTAAGATATACATCACACTTCCTGCCATTCACATTTTTTGATCACGTAGGAGCAGAATCACAGCCACATTATCAGGCTGCATAACTTCAGAATCGTGAGATTGGCAATTTTCAAGAAGACATAGTGACTTTGTTTTTCCACTTGTTTGTGTTTTTTCATTAGAACTTGCACATCTGTACATCCTGGCTGAATGAACAGTTGGATCTGCACTTGGTGCTCCCTC
This sequence comes from Rhizomys pruinosus, assembly GCA_009823505.1. Classification (NCBI taxonomy): domain Eukaryota; kingdom Metazoa; phylum Chordata; class Mammalia; order Rodentia; family Spalacidae; genus Rhizomys; species Rhizomys pruinosus. Next base: position 125,866 of record VZQC01003998.1, on the reverse strand, counting down.
AGCTAAGCTAGTCTTGCTGGGCTGGAACATGCTTGGAGTTTAGCTATGTGGCTGCTTTGTGATTTATGAAGGGGTGAGTGGTAGCTGAGGTGATTCTCCACTGAAGGGTGGCACTAACTCTGATAGTTCAAAGAGGTTCCATGGAGTGCAAGGGTGCTAGCAGCATAATTTTTCATGGACTCTGATCTCAGGAGACAGGTTTTACAGTGCAAGGGGTGTAGGTTATGGGTCTCTATCTTCACACAGGGTTGTCTGGAATCTTCCAAGTCCCACAAAAGCCTGGAGATGTGTGAGGAGAGACAGTCACATGTCTCTGACCTCATACTTGCCAGAAGGAGTCCACAGATCCAACAGGAGTCTGGAGATGTGAGTTTGAATAGGGCTGTGGCTTGCAGGTCTCTGACCTCATACTTGGTTGTTGGGAGTCCCTGCAGGTCCTGACAGGAGTTTGAATCAGGCATAGGGATAAGATACTGGATTACAGATCTCTGATTTCACAGTAAGACAGTCAGAATTCCTGTAAGTCCTGGAAGGAACCTAGATAGAGGTAGAAATGGTGTCTTCATTTGGCTCCTGGGGGTGGGAGAAGAGGTAGAAAACCAGGTTGTGGATCTGCCAGAATTCCCGCTGAGTCCCAGAAGAAACCTGAAGATGAGTGGGGGCATAGGAAACCAAGTTATACACCTTTGACTTAACTTAGTATCAGAGTCCTTGCAGGTCCCAGTGAGAGTTGGGATATAAGTGAGATGATAGGAGAACTAGTTACATATTTCTAACCTTGCACAGAGTCAATCAGAGCTCCGATGGGTTCTGGTAGAAGCTTGGAAATGAGTGAGGGGATAGTGAACCAGGTCACATACCCAACATCAGTCTGAGTCAGGGTCTCTGTATGTACCAGGAGGAGTTTGGAAATGACTGAGGTGATTAGGAACTTGGTAACACACCTCTGACTTCACTCTGGGTCATTCAGAATTCTGATAGGCTCTGGCAGGAGTCTGGAGATGAATGAAGAGATTCCCATATTCTGAAAGTTCTTGAAGGAATGGCAGCAAGCTTCTCCCATGGACATGGCATTCATTTTGATTTTCTCTCTGAGCCAAGGATAGAGAGTTGAGGGAGGGGCCAGGGTTGGAGGCTTCCCTGTGGCCTTCCCTTCCATGATACGTCTTATTTCACATATGAATTGTTTTGCCAAGTCTTGAGTCAGAGTGCATATTTTAGGGACCAAGGAAATATTACCCATGCAGGTTCACAGACAAGGTAGGCTAATAACAAGCCACGTCGGTGCCAAGATTCCTTTCACTGAGGTTATAGAGACATGTTGAATCCCTAGCTACCAATGAAAGCAAGATTCCATATTGACCCAACCTCAATATCTAGTTTCCCCTCTCCCCAAGGTGCTATATCTTAGTGTCTATAGTCTATTTGAGGAATGTTATAATGATAGCCACTGATAGAGAATTACTACAGTTTTTCAAGGTCTTCCCTCATAGATCCCGGATATGATTTGGAATCTGAGACCTGGCCCAGGTCCAAGAATTGAGCAATGCATCAAGACTTTTATTTGGATTATTGCCCTTATCTTTCTGATCATCCATTATTGGTATATTTTAATAGTATGAAATAAATAGTCTCTTTGTTGTCTGCCTATACATCTGGGCTCCAGTACTATAATACTCCTTTTGGTATCTTCAATAGCTCTCTGGAGAATGGGAAACCTGGTTGCCTCTCTTGCATTTATTCTACTAAATGTTTATCTCTTTCTTCTGGTTATTAAACTGTCAGCTGGACTCTAATATTTCAGACCCTAATCAGCTCCATTATTCTAACAGCATGTCCAACCATCAGCCTTAGAGTTTCTAAATTCCCTGTAATTCTAGGGCCCCTTCCACCAGCAAATTCCTTATTACACTTAGTTAAACTGAGTGCTTCCTGGACTCTACCACAGAATAGTGTCAGCTATTGGGTACCTACTACCTTGTTCCCACTCTTCTGATTCTTTCACCCTTTCCTTCACTGTGCTGGATACTTTCAGTTATCAACCTGACACACCTGACACAATTGGGGAATTACCTCCATTGAACATGTCTGCGGGACATTTTCTTGATTGGTGAGTGATATGGGAAGGCCCAGCACACTGTGGGTGGTGCCAACCCTGGCCAGGTTGTCCTGTGTTGTATAAGAAAGCAGGCTGAGCATGGGCCAGTAGAACAAGCAGTAAGCAGCGTTCCTCCATGGCCTGTGCTTCAGCTCCTGCTTCCTGGTTCCTAACCTGAGATCCTACCTTGGGCTCTGTCTATGATTAACTGTGACCCAGGATGTGTAAGCCAAATAAACCCTTTCTTCCCCAAGTTCGTATTGATCAGTGTTTGTTACAGCAATTGAAAGCAAACTAGAACATTCACCATCTACCTGTAGGTCTTAACTTTTATTACAAATAAGCAACTAACTCAGCTCATTCTTTTTTTTCATTTTTTTATTGTTATCAAACTTTTTCCATAAGCCATACATCATTTCTCAATCAAATCTAGAGTCATTTCCCTTTCCATGCCCCCCACCCCACCCAAGTCCCTGCACTCTGCCATATATGTCCTGCATCTTTTTCTGAGTCTTTCCAGAGTTGTTTTTTCAGTTATTTTGTTGTTGTTCTCTCCAACTTGTATTGCTACAGTATATATACATATATACATAGTTATATATATATATATATATATATATACATAAATATATACATACATACATACATATATCACTTGAATTGGAGGACTTATTTTTCCTAAAAGATGTCATGTTTTCCTAAAGGAAGTGCTCAAAGGCTCCTCCTTGGCAATCCCAAACAACCATCAACCCTGCACTTTTGCTCCACATTGGGGTCTTTCCCTCCCATGGTCCCCCCTAAGTCCAGTAAGCACATGCCCTGTCTTGATGACGATTACCCAGTTGTAAGTATTTCTTGTGTAGAGCCCCCG
>VZQC01003998.1:0-122631 GCA_009823505.1 Rhizomys pruinosus | reverse complement strand
GACGATTACCCAGTTGTAAGTATTTCTTGTGTAGAGCCCCCGGAGCTTTTGTACAAAGCAGTTGGGCGTAATGCATTTTGGAAACAACAACAACAACAACAACAACAACAACAACAGAAAAGACTGCATCAAAGAACTGACTGAAACAGTGAACTTCTGCTCAAAACAGTCAACTTCCCCATGGAAAATATTGAGAAAGACTAAGAGATGAAAAGCATGTTTGGCAGAATGCATGAGCCCTGGCGGGGTGGGGGAATGGGCAGGAACACGGGTCTAGATTTGTTAAAAATAAATAAATTAAAAAAAAAAAAGACAGAAACAGGATTTCCGGGGCTGGAGAGATGGCCTAGCGGTTGACAGTGCTGACTGCTCTTGCAGAGGACCCGGGTTCGATCCCCAGCACCCACATGGCAGCTGAAAACCATCTTTAACTCCAGTTCCAGGGGAATCCGACACCCTCTTCTGTCCTCCGTGTCACTGCATGACCTGGGTGCACAAACCTACATGCAGTCAGTACATTCATACACATACGAAAATAAATTAAAATTAAAAAAATAAATTAATAAAAAAGAAACAGGATCCACCAATTTGCTGAATCTAGAGAAGTCATCCTCACCAACAATGATCAATACCACCTTAGGGATATAAGATAGAAAAAGATATTCCAATAGAATAGAACTGAAAAAACAAGCAGGTGTAGTTAATCAAATATCTGAAGAAATATACTTTAAACTAAAACTAGTCAGAAGACACAAGGAAAGTCACCTCATTCCCATTAAAAGAAAATATACACCCTAAACACCTATGCATCACACACAAGGGTAAGGACACCCTGTTTAATAAAATAATCTCTATTAGATCTAAAATCACATATTGACTCCAACACAGTGATAGCACGTGACTTCAGTGTCACACTGTCATCAAAAGACTGGTTAACCAGACAAAAACTAAAAAGGAAACTGTGGAGTAAAATGACACCTAGAAATGAAGAAAACAATACAACAATCTACAGACTCAATGAAAAGAAGAATCAGCTCTGAAAAGATTAAGGATATTGACAAATCTTTAGTGAAATTAACCAAAAGAAAGAGAGAGAGGATACAAATGAACAAACTCAGATGTTAAGAGGAAAACTTTACAACAAGGCCATACTTTAAAAACCTATATTCCGCCGGGTGTGGTGGCGCACTCCTTTAATCCTAGCACTTGGGAGGCAGAGGCAGGAGGATCTTTGTGAGTTCAAGGCCAGCCTGGTCTACTGAGTGAGTTCCAGGACAGCTGGGGCTACAGGGAGACCCTGTCTCAAAAAGACCCAAAAAAAAAAAAAAAGGAGAGGAATTGTGTGGGGATGTCGCTCAGTAATAGAGCACCTACATAACATGCACAAGACTATAGGTTTAATGCCCAGTGCCACAACAATAAATTGATGAAAATGTTAAGTTCTGTCTGTTTTGCTGCCTTACCAACAGTTCAAGCGGGAGCTCACAGATGAACTGTAGAGTTATTTTGGCATGATTTTTGCAAATAAGGTTGGAATAATAGGTCCAAGCCCAGGAAAAGCACTAATAAATCTCTCTCAAATTCTCAGTGTGGGTTAAGAAAATAAGCTAGAAAAAGACAAAAGGAAGCCCTTGGGGGAAACAGAATGAAATATTATCTTGAATTGCTTGTTGCTGAACTCTGGAGCTATAAACCTTTAAAGGCAAAGTACATTTCAAAGTACTCATTTGATTCCTAAATCACTTTTCTCTCCATTTAAGCTTTAAGAAAATGACATTCCTGGTTTTGGAGTTAATTTTATTGGGGATTTGGAACACTTACATTGCTTCAGGGTTTGGGATATTTGGAATCTGTTTCCTCATTGATATTCAATAAGATACTCATTCTCTGAAAGTAGTAATTATCAAATTTAGCCAACACTATGGGGGACTGTACAAGTATCTTAGCTTTGCATACTACCATTATTAAGGTGCAATAGCTTGGGGACCTTTGACTCCTAGAAAATAAAGACATCATTGAGTAGTCACTATTTCCCCCTGTGCTGAAACAACCAAAGAGGTCTTTGGAAAAACTTAATTAGTAACTATGGCCCTCAGCTCCATATGCATCCCAGTGACACTCAGATTTATCTTTCCCTCCCTTAAGAAATTAGCAGAGAAGATGAAAAATGAACAGCCTTTGCCAAAGGCACAGCTCTTGGAGTTCTCTGAAAATAATTGCTGTGTCTCTAAAATAAGAAGTAGCTGAAGAAGATAAACCAGTTTGTTCCCTACAGTTCCCCTCAGTTTCTCCTTTGTCTTTCAGAATAACACCCATGAATGGAAGGTAGGAAAAGGAATGATTTAGTGTAACATAGGACAGTAGCACACATGCCAAAAATACGTTAATACTCAGACCTAAGACAATTGATTTAATAAAAGTAAAGCAAGGAAGGAAGATTGTCCACCATGTCAAATGGAATGATTTCTTCTTTTAAATCGAAAAGAAATCAAGAAATAGTAATCTGTTCTCAGATTAGCCATCTGCTGATATAAGATCATCAGCTCAATACCTCTAGATCTGGGGTCTATAACATTTCTTGGATATTCCTTAGGGGTTCCCAGTGACTGTTACAACAGAAAGAGATTTCTAACTTTATCATAAAATTCTTTGGTCAAGATTACATAGCAAGGTTAATCCTAGTTGTAAGGGAAGCTACAGAAATGAATGTTTCCTTCCTGCCCTGTCATAGAATATTGCAGAAGACTAGATGGCTGGGGGTGACTGTTCTGTCCATTAATCAACATTCCAATGCATCTGTGTGGTTCCCTCTATAGTTCAGCCATGAGAAGTATACCAAATAATTATCCATCAGAATACTTTTGAGAATGAAAGAAGGAGCTGTTAAGAGCTAACCAAGAAGAACTGGGACATGCGAGCACATGCCTTTAATGCCAGCACTTGGGATGCAGAGACAGGTGGATCCCTGTGAGACTGAGGCCAGCCTGGTCTACAGCAAGTTCCAGGCCATCTGGAGCTCCAGCTCCCTTGAGCTGCCTTTGAACAGCCTTTACCAAATGCATAGCCCTTAGTGTTCTCCAAAAATAATTGCTGTGTCTCTAAAATAAGAACTAGCAAAAAAAGCATAAATTGTTTCAAAAAGACCAAAAACAGGAAAAGAAAAGAAGAGTTAACCAAGAGAGAAAAAGGTAACTGGGCTATCACAGTGAAACTGGCATATATGCTCACCCCATTGTTTGAAGGGAATTGAGAAATCAATGCCTTTTCAGTCAAACATTTGACTAAAGACTAAAAATTTGTTTAAAAATATGTATATTGTTTATTGAATTTTTATCCATTTCATACAATAGATCTTGATCATATTTAGACCTACTCTCTTATCCGAACCATCCCACAGCACACCTACTGACTTTATGCATTGTCACATATGTTAAGGCACCTAGTCAAGTTTGCATACCCAGACGTTTCTCTGTGAGTTTATCCACTGGTGCCCATTCAGCCTACTTAGCATGCATTCTGCCAAACATGCTTTTCATCTCTTTTTCAGGCTTTCTCAATATTCTCCATGTGGAAGTTGACTGTTTTGAGCAGAAGTTCACTGTTTCAGTCAGTTCTTTGATACATCCTTTCTGTTGTTGTTGTTGTTGTTGTTGTTGTTGTTGTTTCCAATATGCATCACTCCCAACTGCTTGGACAAAAGCTCAAGGGGCCGTGCACAAGAAATACTTACAACTGGGTAATTGGCACTAGCATCCACAGATGAGGGATACCATTCGTCGTTTGTTTATCTGGGACTGTGTTACTTCACTCAGCATGATGTCTTCTAGCTCCAGCCATTTTCCTGCAAAGCTCATGATGTCATCTTTCTTTACTGCTGCATAGAACTCCATTGTGTAGATGTACCGCATTTCTCTATCCACTCATCAGTTGAGGGGCACTTAGGTTGGTTTGAGCTCCTTGCTATTGTGAAGAGAGCTGCAATAAACATGGTTGTGCATATATCTCTGTGGTGGGGTGAGTCTTGAGGATACATGCCCAGGAGTAGGTATGGCCGGGTTGGGTGGCAAGTTCATTCCAAGACTTCCAATGGTTCTCCACACTGCTTTCCATAGTGGCTGTATGAGTTTACATTCCCACCAGTAGTGGACGAGTGTTCCCCTTTCCCCACAACCTCTCCAGCACTTGGTATCATTTGTTTTCTTGAACCTAGCCAGTCTTATTGGAGTAAGATGATATCTTAAAGTGGTTTTGATTTGCATTTCCTTAATGACTAGTGATGTTGAACACTTCTTAAGGTGTTTCTCAGACATCTCTAATTCCTCACTTGTGAAGTATCTGTTCAGTTCTTTGCTCCATCTATTGTGTGGGTCATTTGTTTTCTTTTTTCTTTGTTTTTTGAGTAGTTTATATATTCTGGAAATCAATGCTTTGTCAGATGTATCTGCAGTGAAGGTTTCCTCCCACTCTGTGGGATTTCTCTTCACTTCCTTGATTGTTTCTTGGGATGTACAGAAGCTTTTGAGTTTAATGAGGTCCCATTTGTCAANTAAAAATCAATAAAACTAACATTTGCTTTTATCCTCTGGCAAAATTCAAATCATTCCTCTCTGTGTGTCTGCTGGACCTGCTGCTAAAACAAGACCTGGATTTAGGCTCAAGATCAGTTTGTTCCATTGTGATATTCAGCTAGACATTGTCAAGTCAATTCCATTTTGAACGTTCATGAGCTAGCAGTCTAGAGCACCACCAGAGAACATCCAGAATCACCATTCCTTTATTCAATTTTAAGCAAGTAGAAAAACAGATTCCCATAAGAATGTGCAACTAACTCTGTAAATCAGCTTAGAAAACTCTTTTCTGTAAAAGAAAAGTTAGCATTGTAGAAGATGAGCTAAAAGGTACTTTGGGCTAAATGATCTTCATATTCTATGACCTGATCCTGAACACATTTAGGTATTTACATCCATTTTACAGAATCAGTTTCATGGAAAAGTAGGCCATTTCTTGGTTGGTTCTCCATTCTTCAGGGAATTAATCTATGCATTTAAATTAAAGTGCCTTCCTCGAAAAACTAAGGAACATCCCTTTTGATATACGTCTAGCTTTCTTATTTAAAAAGGAGAGAAATTGAGCCGGGCTGGTGGCGCACGCCTTTAAATCCTAGCAATTGGGAGGCAGAGGCAGGAGGATCTTTGTGAGTTCAAGGCCCACTGGTCTTACTGGTGAGTTCAGGACAGCTGGGGCTACAAGGGAGACCCTGTCTCAAAAAGACCCAAAAAAAAAAAAAAAGGAGAGGAATTGTGTGGGGATGTCGCTCAGTAATAGAGCACCTACATAACATGCACAAGACTATAGGTTTAATGCCCAGTGCCACAACAATAAATTGATGAAAATGTTAAGTTCTGTCTGTTTTGCTGCCTTACCAACAGTTCAAGCGGGAGCTCACAGATGAACTGTAGAGTTATTTTGGCATGATTTTTGCAAATAAGGTTGGAATAATAGGTCCAAGCCCAGGAAAAGCACTAATAAATCTCTCTCAAATTCTCAGTGTGGGTTAAGAAAATAAGCTAGAAAAAGACAAAAGGAAGCCCTTGGGGGAAACAGAATGAAATATTATCTTGAATTGCTTGTTGCTGAACTCTGGAGCTATAAACCTTTAAAGGCAAAGTACATTTCAAAGTACTCATTTGATTCCTAAATCACTTTTCTCTCCATTTAAGCTTTAAGAAAATGACATTCCTGGTTTTGGAGTTAATTTTATTGGGGATTTGGAACACTTACATTGCTTCAGGGTTTGGGATATTTGGAATCTGTTTCCTCACTGATATTCAATAAGATACTCATTCTCTGAAAGTAGTAATTATCAAATTTAGCCAACACTATGGGGGACTGTACAAGTATCTTAGCTTTGCATACTACCATTATTAAGGTGCAATAGCTTGGGGACCTTTGACTCCTAGAAAATAAAGACATCATTGAGTAGTCACTATTTCCCCCTGTGCTGAAACAACCAAAGAGGTCTTTGGAAAAACTTAATTAGTAACTATGGCCCTCAGCTCCATATGCATCAGTGACACTCAGATTATCTTTCCCTCCCTTAGAAATTAGCAGAGAAGATGAAAAATGAACAGCCTTTGCCAAAGGCACAGCTCTTGGAGTTCTCTGAAAATAATTGCTGTGTCTCTAAAATAAGAAGTAGCTGAAGAAGATAAACCAGTTTGTTCCCTACAGTTCCCCTCAGTTTCTCCTTTGTCTTTCAGAATAACACCCATGAATGGAAGGTAGGAAAAGGAATGATTTAGTGTAACATAGGACAGTAGCACACATGCCAAAAATACGTTAATACTCAGACCTAAGACAATTGATTTAATAAAAGTAAAGCAAGGAAGGAAGATTGTCCACCATGTCAAATGGAATGATTTCTTCTTTTAAATCGAAAAGAAAACAAGAAATAGTAATCTGTTCTCAGATTAGCCATCTGCTGATATAAGATCATCAGCTCAATACCTCTAGATCTGGGGTCTATAACATTTCTTGGATATTCCTTAGGGGTTCCCAGTGACTGTTACAACAGAAAGAGATTTCTAACTTTATCATAAAATTCTTTGGTCAAGATTACATAGCAAGGTTAATCCTAGTTGTAAGGGAAGCTACAGAAATGAATGTTTCCTTCCTGCCCTGTCATAGAAGATTGCAGAAGACTAGATGGCTGGGGGTGACTGTTCTGTCCATTAATCAACATTCCAATGCATCTGTGTGGTTCCCTCTATAGTTCAGCCATGAGAAGTATACCAAATAATTATCCATCAGAATACTTTTGAGAATGAAAGAAGGAGCTGTTAAGAGCTAACCAAGAAGAACTGGGACATGCGAGCACATGCCTTTAATGCCAGCACTTGGGATGCAGAGAGAAGGTGGATCCCTGTGAGACTGAGGCCAGCCTGGTCTACAGCAAGTTCCAGCCATCTGGAGCTCCAGCTCCCTTGAGCTGCCTTTGAACAGCCTTACCAAATGCCTAGCCCTTAGTGTTCTCCAAAAATAATTGCTGTGTCTCTAAAATAAGAAACTAGCAAAAAAAGCATAAATTGTTTCAAAAAGACCAAAAACAGGAAAAGAAAAGAAGAGTTAACCAAGAGAGAAAAAGGTAACTGGGCTATCACAGTGAAACTGGCATATATGCTCACCCCATTGTTTGAAGGGAATTGAGAAATCAATGCCTTTTCAGTCAAACATTTGACTAAAGACTAAAAATTTGTTTAAAATATGTTTTGTTTATTGAATTTTTATCCATTTCATTACAATAGTCTTGATCATATTTAGACCTACTCTCTTATCCGAACCATCCCACAGCACACCTACTGACTTTATGCATTGTCACATATGTTAAGGCACCTAGTCAAGTTTGCATACCCAGACGTTTCTCTGTGAGTTTATCCACTGGTGCCCATTCAGCCTACTTAGCATGCATTCTGCCACAACATGCTTTTCATCTCTTTTTCAGGCTTTCAATATTCTCCATTGTGAAGTTGACTGTTTTGAGCAGAGTTCACGTTTCAGTCATTTTCTTGATACATCTTTCTGTTGTTGTTTGTTGTTGTTGTGTTGTTGTTGTTTTCCCATATGCATCACTCCCAACTGCTTGGACAAAAGCTCAAGGGGCCTGCACAGAAATACTTACAACTGGGTAATTGGCACTAGCATCACAGATGAGGGATACCATTCGTCGTTTGTTTTCTGGGGACTGTGTTACTTCACTCACAGCATGATGTCTTCTAGCTCAGCCATTTTCCTGCAAAGTCATGATGTCATCTTTCTTTACTGCTGCATAGAACTCCATTGTGTAGATGTACCACATTTCTCTTCCACTCGTCAGTTGAGGGGCATTTGGGTTGGTTCCAGCTCCTTGCTATTGTGAAGAGAGCTGAAATAAACATGGCAGTGTATGTATCTCTGTGGTGGGATGAGTCTTGAGGGCACATGCCTAGGAGTGGTATGGCTGAGTCAGGTGGCAAGTTCATTCCAAGTCTTCCAAGGGTTCTCCACACTGCTTTCCATAGTGGCTGTACGAGTTTACATTCCCACCAGCAGTGGATGATCCAAACTTGAGCACATATAATTTCAGCCATCTCATATTTGACAAGGGAGCCAAGAAGACACAATGGAGAAAAGACAGCATCTTCAGCAAGTGGTGTTGGCAAAACTGGATCACCACCTTGTAGAGAATGAAATTAAACCCCTACCTCTCGCCCTGTACAAAAGTCAACTCCAGAGGATAAAGACCTCAAAATGAAAACCCAAACTCTGAAGCGGATAGAAGAAAAAAGTTTGCAGACAACTACAAGACATATGTAGGAAAAACTTCCTATCAGACAGCAGTTGCCCAAGATTAAGGTCCACAATTGACAATGGAGCCTCATTAAATTCAAAAGCTTCTGTACATCAAAGGAAACAATCAAGGAAGTGAAGAAAAATCCCACAGAGTAGGAAACCTTCACCCAGAAACATCTGAGAAGGCTCCCTTTCATAAGGAGATTAAAGTGATTAAGGAGAGGCCTACATATTTACAAGTAAACAATGGAAAAAGTGTGATTAAGGAGGGGGCAACAGAAACAGTTCTTTCAGGGCAAGACCACCCAGTTAATCCTCCAACTTTTGAAGAAAAATACTTAAGGGTTTTCTGTCCAACAAGTCCAGGGCAGAGAAAAGTTGCAAATGTGGTTGAAATAGGCCAGGTCCATCCCAAACTTGCACCAAACTAACTCGGCAGTTTCATTCACATGGTGCTGGCTTTAGTTAGCGGCATGAAGTTTGCAAGAGTGAAGGGTGTCTTCAGTTCTCTCACAGTTTCAAGAGCCGGAGGTCAGGCAAAGTGCAGCAGGGTGTCCCTGAATAAAGAAGGCCCTGATAGGCCATTGTGTGAACTGTGAATGTGAAAGCCTGATTGGCAGCAGAGAACCCCAAGAAGACATTCGAGATGCCAGAGCTGTGAGATATTTGCCAAGGAGAACTGCTCAGGGAGTGGTACCAGCTCCGGAAGAGATCCATGTTGCATGCAATCCTGGAAGAGCTGAGCGTCCAAGCCTTTGGAAGTAAATTCCCAGAAGCACACATGGAACTACTGGACTTGGGGTGTTTGTCCTGCTGGTTTTCAGTCTTGTTTTGGTCCAGTATTTCCTCACTATGCCTCTATTTTTCCCTTTTGGAATGGGAATGTATATTCAGTTCCACTGAAGGTTGGGAGTATGTATTTGCCTTTTGATTTCACAGGAGCTTACAGTTAAGAGATTGGCCTGTGTCTCAGAAGAGATTTTGGACTATAGACTTTTGAATAGAATTGAGACTGGTAAAGACTATGGGGACTTTTAAGGTTGGACTAAATGCATTTTGCATTTTATATGGTCAGGAGCCTATGGGGGCCAGGGAGTGGAATGTGGTGGTTTAAATGAGTGTCCCCAATAGGCTTTAAGTATTCAGACATTTTGGTCTCCAGTTGGTGGCACTGTTCTTGGAGGTCTTAGAAGGCGTGGCCATGCTGGACTCTAATTCCCTGGAACTGTCAATCGTAAGCTCAAATAAACTCTTCCTTTTATAAGTTCCCTTAGTCATGGTGGTTTTATCACAGCAACAGAAAAGTGACTAATACACCCCTCTGTTACATGATGAAACTTTGCTAGTGAGAATCGAGGGATGCATTAGTAGTCTCTCTGCCCTCTGATCCACTATGTTCCATGAGTATTAGGTGTAGAAGTTCCATTGTAGATGTGTCACATAGGGCTGGGCATCTCACATACACTTATTCTCTGTGTGTGACCAGTTGTGGAACTCCATAACACTCTCCAACTGTTATAAAAAAGAGGATTCTTTGATGAATAGATATACTTGTCCATAAATATAAGAATAAGTATTTAGCATAGAGTAAGAAATTACATTTGTCTAGGGATATGACAGAGTAGTGATTTCTCTAGGATCTATGACCTGTCCAGCCATGTGTATTTGATTATGTTTATTGTATTACATAGGAGTTCCCTCCCACTGAGGTTTTAAGTCTAATTAGATAGCTGTTGATTACCCCCAAGATAAAAGTGCCACTACTACCAGGCATGCTGGCACACACCTTTAATCCCAGCACTTGGGAGGCAGAGGCAGGCGGATCTTTGTGAGTTCATGGCCAGCCTGGTCTACAGAGTGAGTTCCAGGACAGCTGGGGCTACATGGAGACCCTGTCTCGAAAAGACCAAAAAAAAAAATAAATAAATAAAAGTGCCACTACTGTTACTGTTCCAATATAGCTTGTTGTGCCAGTCGTTGTAGTTATTGGGCTTTATAGTTGAGGGTGAACTATTGACTGATTTTTTTTTCTCCCTTAGCACATTGCATAATATCCTCTAAAACCATGAGAGGCAGTCTTCAAGGAGGAATTTTCCAGATCTGTTCCAGCTCTACTGCACCAAGTCTTCTGTCTGAAGTACGTCTTGTCTTCAGCAATAGGGTCTTACCTTCAAATTCTAGAAGGTAAACAAGGAATAACCTGGGATTATTTTGGGAGTCTCTTGGATGACCCTGAGCAACCGCTTGGAGGTTTCTCTTGTCTGGTACTGTTTTTCTTGTTATATATTAGCCCTCAGCTATATGCATGCACTCAGGTATAGATATTGTATGTGTATGTTTCAGTGGGTTTCGAACCAATACATTTCCCTCTGGTGCTTTTTTTGATGAGTGAAATCTCTCAGGTTGGACCCAGAATATTCTTCTGTCCTTTTTTGGACTCCTCATATATTCTTAGTTGGAAGACGACTTCTTTATGGGAGTGTGTATGTTAAAACCACTTGGAAAACAATGCTCAGGTACCCTTTCTTTTCTTACCACTGGGATCAGGGCTTTGAGAGCACATAGTGTCCCTGCCTGTCTCCAATCTGTCATTCTGCCTTCATCAAAGAAAGTGGCATTTTTACACAAAACAGAGAATATCAGAAATTAGACATTTTTATTTACAGTATGCAAAGGCAAAATTGACCGCCCCCCCCACACACACACACAAAATTCACTTTATACTGGGTTTCTTCTTCAAAATAGACAAGAAGTTTGCCAGTAGATAAATGGAAACCTCCTCAGGATTTTGACTTTTCTGTTTTTACAGTACACTTTTGTTCAAAAACTCAAATAATCTCAAAGTGGAATTTGTCACTGGCATCATAATTACAAGGGGCTAAGGGGGTAAGAGGTTATTTCTCCTCTCATAAAGAGAGTTTCCAATTCCAAAGCATGTCACTAGGAAGCTAATAAATATATGATTCTACAACCTTGAATTCTAATTATTTTAATATGCCCTAACTTCCAAACTAGAAAATTATTTGTTCTCTGAAAGTTCTGGTATTCCAAGATTTTTGCTTATAAAAAACTGTACTTTGTCTTTTTTTCTTTTTTTTTTTTTTTTTTTTTTTTTTTTTTTNTGTTGTTCTTTTACTATGCATCCCTCTCCATGAGAAATATTTATATCTGGGTTGTTGGTACTAGCATCCACATATGAGGGACACCATTTGTCGTTTGTTTTTCTGGGACTGTGTTACTTCACTTAACATAATGTCTTCCAGCTCCATCCATTTACCTGCAAATTTCATGATGTCATCTTTGTTTACCAATGCATAGAACTCCATTGTGTAGATGTACCACATTTTCTCTCTCCACTCATTGGTTGAGAGGCATTTGGGTTGGTTCCAGCTCTTCGCTATTCTGAAAAGAGCTGCAATAAACATGGCTGCACATATATCTCTGTGGTAGGAAGAGTCTGATGGATATATTCCCAGAAGTGGTATGGCTGGGTCAGGTGGTATTTCAAGTCTTTTAAGGGTTCTGCATACTGCTTTCCATAGTGGTTGTACAAGTTTGCATTCCTACCAGCAGTGGATGAGTGTTCCCCTTCCCCACACCCTGTCCAGCATTTAGTATCATTTGTTTTCTTCATCTTTGCCAGCCTTATCAGGGTGAGATGGCATCTTAAAATGGTTTTAATTTGCATTTCCTTAATTATTACCGATGTTGAACACTTTTTAAGATGTTTCTCAGCCCTCTCTATTTCCTCACTTGTGAAGTCTCTGCTCAGCTCTTTATCTTTTGAGTGAGTCATTTGTTTTCTTACTTGTCTTTTGAATAGTTTATATATTCTGGAAGTTAGTGCTCTGTCAGATGTATCATCAGTAAAGGTTCCCTCCCACTCTGTGGGTTTTCTCTTCACTTCCCTGACTGTTTCTTTTGCTGTACAGAAACTTTTGAGTTTAATAAGGTCCCACTTGTCAATTGTTGACCTTATTTCCTGAGCAGCTGCTGTCTGATTTAGGAAGTCTTTTCCTACACCTATGTCTTGTAAGTTGGTGCCAACCTTTTCTTCTATCACCTTTAGAGTTTTGGGTTTCACATTGAGGTCTTTGATCCATTTGGAGTTGATTTCTGTACAGGGTGAGAGGTAGGGGTTTAATTTTATTTTTCTACAAGTAGTGATTGAGTTTTGCCAACACCATTTTCTGAAGATGCTTCTTTCCTCCATTGAGTCTTTTTGCCCCCCCCCTCGACAAATATAAAGTGGCTGAAATTGTATGTGCTCAAGTTTGGATCTTCAGTTTTGTTCCGTTGGTCTATGGGTCTGTTTTTGTGCCAGTACCAGGCTGTTTTTATGACTATAGCCCTGTAGTATAGCTTGATGTCTGGTATAGAGATTCCCCTTGTATTGCTCTTTTCACTCAGGGTTGCTTTGGCGAGACTTTGGTTGTTCCATATGAATTTAAGAATATTTTTTCCAACCTGTGAAGAATGACCTTGGGATTTTAATTGGGATTGCATTGAATCTGTATATTAATTTGGGTAGTATGGACATTTTTACTATACTAATTTTTCCAATCCATGAGCATGGGAGGTCTTTCCATCTTCTGATGTCTTCTTCAATCTCCTTCATCAGGAGCTTATAATTTTTGTTGTAGAGATCTTTGATGGTTTTGTTTAGGTTTATTCCTGGGTATTTTATTGTTGTTGAGGTTATTGTGATTGGGAAGGACTCCTTGTATTCCTTCTTCAGTTGCTTGTTCTTGGTGTAAAGAAAGGCTACTGTTTTTCTAGGTTAATTTTGTAACCCACTACTTTACTGAAACTTTTAATCATTTCTAGTTTTCTGGTGGAGTTTTTGGCATCCCTTAGGTAAACTATCATATCATCTGCAAAAATTGATTATTTTTACTTCCTCTTTTTCTAATTAATATTCCTTAATTCCCTTTTCTTGCCTTATTGCCCTAGCCAGTGTTTCAAGCACTATAATGAAGAGGAGTGGTGACAAGGGGCAGCCTTGTCGTGTTCCCACCTTTACGGGAAATCCTTATAACTTTTCTCCATTTAGAATGATGCTGGCTGTGGGTTTCTTATATATGGCTTTGATTACGTTGAGGAATGATCCTTCCAGTCAAATCCCTTCTAATACTTTAATCATGAAGGGATGCTGGATTTTGTCAAAGGCCTTTTCTGTATCAATTGAGATGATCACGTGGTATTTGTCCTTCAGTCCATTTACGTGTTTTATGATATTTACTGATTTTTGTATGTTGAACCATCCCTGCATCTCTGATATGAATCCAACTTGATCATGGTGAATGATCTTTTTGATGTGGGTCTGTATATGGTTTGCAAGTATTTTGCTGAGAACTTTTGCATCTGAGTTCATTAATAAGATGGGTCTGTAATTCTCTTTTTTGGTTGCATCCTTGCCTGGTTTTAGTATTAGAGTGATGCTGGCTTCATAGAAGGAATTTGGGAGATTTCTTTCTGCTTGTATTCTTCTGAATAGTTTTAGTAATAGTGGTTGTAAGTCCTCTTTAAATGTTTTATAGAATTCTGCTGTGAAACCATCTAGACCTGGGTTTATTTTAGTTGGGAGGTCTCTTATTACATTTTCAAGTTCTTCATATATTATAGGTCTATTTAAGCTGTCAATCTCCTCTTGGTTTAGCTTTGGCGATTCCCCAAATTGTAGATATTCATCCATTTCTCTTAGGTTTTCAAATTTAGTACAGTATAAGTTTTTGAAGTATTCCTGTATGATTGTCTGGATCTTTTCACTGTCTGTAGTGATATTTCCCCTTTCATCATGAATTCTATTGATTTGGAGTTGCTCTTTCTTTCTTTTGGTTAACTGGGCTAGGGGTCTGTCTATCTTGTTTATTCTCTCAAAGAACCAACTTTTAGATTCAGTGATTTTTTGTATTGTTTTCTTTGTTTCTATTTCATTGATTTCTGCCCTGATTTTTGTTATGTATAATTTTTAAGTGGAAATATGTATAACAAGTTTTAATTTTTATTTTTAAATATGTATGGCTGTGTTGCATTATGTGCATGTAAATGAAGTTATTTTCAGAGGCCAAAAGAGGACACATAATCCCTGAAGCTGGAGTTACAGCCAGTTATGAGTTACTGGATACGGGTGGTAGTAACCAAACTCGGGTCCTCTGCACAAGTAATAGGAGCTCTTAACTGTTGAACCATCTCCTCCATTTCCCTAATTTTTTTCACTTAACAGTCTATGAGTATATTTTGTAACATTTTTACAGTATAATTTTTATTAAATTTTTTGTGAATTTCATACATCTTAATTACATTTAGATTCCCTCCTCTAGCTTCAGTCCCCCCTCAGCCCCCCACTAGATTTCACACATTCTGTCATATATATATTGTCATATATATATATATGACAGAATGTGAGCAATCCTGGGGATGCTGAAGCCATCATGGGTCATGGCAATTCTCATAAGAAAAACAGGGAAATTTTGCATGGCTATAGGGAGAAAAGTACTAGAAAATTGTACTTTATAATGTTGCAAAATATGCAAATAGGTTACAGTGTTTGCACATGTAGTATCATTATAAACTAAGTTTCCTCCAAAAATATCTTTCAGAGCAAGAGTAGGATACCTGTGTTGCTATCTTATTCAGTGCTTGGGAAGATAGTCTAAAATTACATTTGGTTGTTTTAGTAGGATAGATGTCACTTCCAGGATCTTTTATTGTTAAAAGCAACAACAAATGACCATTGTGTAGGATATATTTATCATATATATTAAAATACTAAATAACTTACTCTTTTAAGTAGAATGTTAGTACTCACACATAACTGACATTTTCTCTAAAGAACACACTGTTGTTTTGACATTTCCATTTCTTTATGGGTGGAGCTCAGTCATAAAACATGTGCCTAGCCTCCATGAGGTTCTAGGTTCTAACACCATGTCCTAGTTTGTCTTCCAGTGCTGTGACAAAACACTCTGACTGACTCCAACTTGGGAGGAAAGGGTTTATTCAGCTTACATCTCCCGGTCACAGTTCATCACTTAGGGAGCCCAAGGCAGGAACTGAGGGCAGGAATCTGGAGGCAGGAGCTGAAGCACAAGCCATGGAGGAATGCTGTTCACTGGCTTGCTCCCCTGGCTGATGACCAGCCTGCCTTCTTATACAGTACACAACAACCTGCCCAAGGTGGCACTGCTCATTGTGGGCTGGGCCCTCCCACACTGCTTGACCATCAAGACAATACTCCACAGATGTGGCCACAGGCCAATCCAATGGAGCCAATTCCCCAATTGAGGCTCCCTCAACCCAGGTGTGTCAAGTTGACACTAAAGCTATCCAGCACACACCAAAAGAAGCCCAGTTTGTTTGTTTGTTTAGTTGGTTTTGTTTTGTTAGCCTTGTGGTTTTTAACAGCATGAACTAATTAATGAGATCAATTTCCCTTTATAGCTTAACCACCCATCCAGTTTTCAGTTTACTCATAGACTTTACACTCCCTTAGAATTTAGAAATTTTTCCTTGACTACATTGCAATTATCTAATTATTCTAATAATTCATATTTTCTAGAAAGATATCTATGGCAAAAATATCACAATTTCATTGTATCTGAAAGCAACTGTGCTATTATAATGTGAATCTCTTAATGGGCTCTAGAATTGACCTACTACCACTTGTATTCACACAATGTAATTACCATATATGGGTGGAAGATATGTATTCATATTCTAAAAAAAAATCACATTTTCTGTAATTCTGAATCCCCCCCAGCTCCAAAGCATAAACTACCTAAATCTGAAATGTATGTTTTTTGGAGCTGATTTGTGTCTTTCATTGGAAGATAATCTTTCTCTTAAGTTGATGTTAAGTACCTGACAAGATATTTACTTACTGTTACACAGCACAGCAGAATTTGGGAATCAAAACTTATAATCCTTAAGGGATCAATTTGGGTTCAGAATATCTTCCAACAATAATACGGTTTTGTGAGAAGCCTGGATTTACTTTTTAATCCTTTCACTTGTGTCACCCAATCACCAGTAATTGAAAATGAGACACAGACACAAAAGCTTAATGATCAGTGTCTGTGAAAATCTATACTTACCCTCCAGGGTAGCAGTTCCTAAAATGTGGTCCCCAGATCCCTCAGAATTGCCATGAAACTCCAAGAGACTTTGCCAAAGCACTTTCAGGGGTCCACAGGTCAGAACTATTTTCATGATACTAAGGTATATTTTCTTTCTCACTATGTTGATATCTGTATTGATGTACAAAAAACAATGGCAGGTAACACTGACAGGGGCTCACAAAACTCAGGCAGTGAGCAACACCAAACTCTGTATTCTTCAGCAACATAAGGAGTGCCAGTGTCACCTGGGAAGGTCCAGGATGAAGCAATACTTTGAATCATATTAGAAGTCAGACCTCGAGCATACCTTAGTACTCTATGTACAAAGACTGGAACTACACCCAGGATAATAGCAAAGGAAAAATATCTACAACTATCTGAAAAGTGTATGAAAGGTCTCTCTTTTTTTTTTATCTGGGCACAGTGGTATGTACCTATAATCCTAGCTACTTAGGGAGGCTGAAATAGGGATATCACTTAATCCTAGGAACTCAAATCTAAGCAGGGAAGCATAGCTGAAATTTGACTCAAAAAATAATAATAATAATGAAGAAAAAGAGAAAAGCAGAAATATTCAGGGCGGGGGGTGGAGAAATGCCTGTAATTTCATCATTTGAGAGGCTGACAGAAGGACCTCAAGGTTGAGGTTCAGTGAGACCTGCATATTAGTCACTTGTTTCCTTGCTGCAACAAATACTTGACAAAGGCAACCTAAGGGAGGAAAGGCTTATTTTGGCTTACAGTTCCAGTCCATCATAGCAGGGAGGTGTGAGGGTGGGAGCAGGAGGAGGCTGGTCACATTTGCACCACAGTCAGGAAGCAGAGAGCCATGGAGGCTTGTTCTCAGCTTGTGATCTCTGTCTTCTTCCATCCCATGAAATGATGCTGCCTACATTTAAGGTGAGTCTTTGCACCTCAATTAACCTAGATAATCCCTCATGGACTTGTCCAGAGACTTGTTTCCATGGTGAATCTAATTCATATTGAGTTGACAACGAAGATCGGCCATCACACCCTGTCGAGAAATGAAAGGGAAAAGAAAAATATTTTATGCGAGATGCTTTCTGTGCCTTTAGAATGGAATTCTTTACCTTCTTTTATGCCCAAGACTCTCAGATTTGGTCTTCTCGTAATGTCTGGAAATATTTTGAAAGCCCCACTTCTTATTCATTATATGAAGTCACCTTTTATTATTTATCTTTGCCTTGTTGGAATGTTCCAATTACTCTATCTTATCTTCAGACTCAGACAGTCTGTCCTTTCCTTGAGGAAGAGTAAAGAGACAGCTTATAGAATGATACAAAAATCTTTGTCAGCTATACATCTGACAGAGAATTAACATCTAGAAAATATAAAGAATGCAAAACCTAAACAAGGAAATAAACAACCTGATCAAAAAATGGGCTGTGGAACATGGAGATCACAAAAGAACAACCATCCATCAATATTTTTTAAAGTGCTCAACATCCTTAACCACTGGGAAAATGAAAACTAAAACTACTTTGAGACTTCATCTCACCACTGTCAGAGTGGCTACTATCATTGAGGAAATAAATGACAACAAAGCGGAGGAAGAGTGTAAGAGGAGCCTAGCCACTGTTAGTGAGATATAAAAGTAGCTATTGTGGAATGAGTGTGGATGTTTCTCAAAAAGCTAAAAATGGAACTGTGATGTAAGAAGGGGCTTCCACTCCCGGGCATTTACCCAAACGATTCTGTAACCTACTACAGACATACTTGTTCATCCATGCTTATTGCTGCTCTATTCACAACAGCAAGGGAATGGAATCTGCCTAGATGTTCATCAACTTACAAATGGACAATGAAAATGTGACATATATTCATATATATGCTCAAATTTTTCTTCAGCTATAAAGAAAAATGAAGTTAAGAAATTTGTAGGAAAATAGATGGAACTGGAAAATACATTAGATGAGGGAACCCAGACTCAGAAAGACAAACATTGTCTGTTCTCTCATATATTAGTTCCAAATTTTATATATGTGTATTGATGTAGGAATGTGGGTAGATACCAAGAAACTATAAATGGGCCTGTGAAAGGGAAAGGAGGCTTTAAGGAACAGCAGTAGAGAGGGTAATAGAATACTCATGATATTAAAGTGAAAGGGAAAATACTGGGGGAGGAAGGGTCTAAGCAGGGAGGGGAGCAGGGAGCAGGAGAAGGAAAACAGAGGACACTATATGCAATGTCGCCTTGAAGGCTTGTTTCAACTTTGGCCCTCAAGTGACCCCCCTTATTAAACTTACGGAACTGTGTATCCTTCAGTGTCCTCATCTGTTTGCCTCATCTCCCTATTCCCATTCCCTGCACATGTGAGCACATGCATGCACACACAGGTTCATTCAACAACTATGATAGGACTACATTTTTTTATTTCATGGTTTGTTCACTCACTTGATATTCAGTTACACATCTATTCATATACTTGATGGGTTTATACTAAGTCTACACAATTAAGAAACAACTTGGAGCTGAAGAGATGCCTCAGAGGTTAAAAGCACTGGCTTCTCTTACAAAGTACCCACACAATTCAGTTCCCAGCACCCACATGGAGGCTGACAACAACCTGTGCCTGCAGTTGCAGGAGATCTGATGCCTTCTCCTTGCCTCTGTGGGCGCTGCATGGACATGGTGCATCTACTTATGTGCAGGCAGAATATTCAGATGAATCAAAAACAAAGAGGTAAGAAGACAAATGACCTACACAAAAGATGGAGTAAAGAGCTGAACAGAGACTTCACCAGTGAAGAATTAAAGATGGCTGAGAAACATCTTAAAAAGTGTCCAACATCATTAATAATTAAGGAAATGCAAATTAAAACCACTCTCAGATATCATCTCACTCCAATATGGCTAGCTAAGATCAAGAAAACAAAAGACACCAAATGCTGGAGAGGTCGTGGGGAAAGGGGAACACCCATCCACTGCTGGTGGGAATGTAAACTTGTACAACCATTATGGAAAGCAGTGTGGAGAACCCTTAAAAGACTCAAAATGGGTCTTCCACCTGACCCAGCCATACCACTCCAGAGTATATACCCATAAGACTCATCCTACTACAAAGATACATGCATATCCATGTTTATTGCAGCTCTCTTCACAATAGCGAAGAGCTGGAACCAACCCAAATGCCCTTCAACAGATGAGTGAATGACAAAAATTTTGGACAGCCACACAATGGAGTACTATTAAGTGGAAAAAGAAATATGACATCATGAACTTTGCAGGTAAATAGATGGAACTTGAAGCCATTATACTAAGTGGAGTAACACAGTCCCAGAAAAACAAATGGCAAATGGTTTCCCTCATTTGTGGATACTCACACCAAATCTCTAGTTGAAAGGCAAGCCAAACATTATTGTTATGTTTCTATTTTATCTAAAAGCAACTATATTGCTATAATGTAAATCTCTTAAGGGGCTCTAGAATCAACCTACTACTTATCTTCAGACTCTGTAATTACTGTATATGGGTGGAAGGTATGTATTCATATTTTAGAGTAATATAAAATTAAAGGGGGAAAATGTGAATTCCTAAACATAGATAAATAAATAAATAAATAAATAAATAAATAAATAAATAAATAGGGGGCTGGAGAGATGCAGTTAAGAGGGCTAACTGCTCTTGCGGAGGACCCAGGTTCAATTTCCAGCACCCACATGGTGGCTAAGAGCCGTCTTTAAGCTGGGCATTGTGGCATATGCCTTTAATCCTAGCACCCTCAAAGGAGAATGCTATTTTCTCTTTGCTTACTTCGTTCAATTCCCAACAAATTAGGAGGGTATAGTTGCCCTCATCCTATCCATTTTAATCCTCAGGAGGCAGAGGCAGGCAAATCTCTGTGAGTTTCAGGCCAGCTGGGGCTATAGGGAGACCCTGTCTCAAATAAAAAATAAAAATAAAAATAAAAAAAATAAATGCTTATTGCCCCCAACTCAGATTCTAATGTCTATCATACAATTTAATGTTTGTTGATTTACTAACAATGAAGTAATTGACTGACAAAAAATAATTAATTACTTAAATAATTAAATTTTAAAAGAAACAACTCCCTTTTTCTTTTTTTTTATTTTAAGTTGAACTTTAGAGTACACACAGCATCAAAGTAACAAATAAAACTTGTGATACCAAAAAAAGCATCAAAATACAGTGATACTTTAACTTGGAAATTCCATTTTTTTCTCCAACTTGTATTGCTTCAATACATACATATGTATATATACACATACACGAATATATACATACACAAATATACACATACATTCACACACATATCACCCAAGTTAGAGGATCTTTGGCCAAAAGATGTCATGTTTTGAAGGTTCCCCCTTGGCAAGCCCAAACAACCATCAATCCTGCCCTGTGCTCCACACTGGGGTCCCTCCCCACCATGGTCACCCAAATGAGGTCCAGCAAGTGTGTGTCCCTGTACTGTACATTGATCCTCCTGTACTGGCCTCCATGATACAGCCTGGGTAGTCCAACAATGGCAGTTTGCACTCTGAAGAGGCTACAATCCCAGTAGCTGCTCAGTTCACAAGCTGAATATCTCAATAATCCCCATCTGGCCTTGAGGGTCTGGAGGATTCTCAAGTTTTATATCTGAAGTACAATTTCTCAGTCCCCACTGATTATTTATTTCTGGTTATACTTTTCCCCTGGATGCTTAAGGCCACACAGTTAGCCCAGATTAACCAAGGTTTTTGTTTTCTTGAGGTCAGTTGAGGATCTGGTCCTCAAGGGCACTCAGGTTTCTTCTTTGGCGGGAGGAACCCCTGGCTCCCTTTAGCTTTTCAATCACCAGTTCCATCCACTCGAGGGCACAGTTAGGTCTTGCTAGGCCAGGCTTCCCTTTTTGAAGCATGAGCAAACTTTTCTCTTTATAGGCTGGACACTGGCTGAAGTCCCATTAGTGGATCTCCAAGACCTCCCTGCACAGGAAGAATGGTGACTCACATTTGCAGGACATTTCAAGAGATGCCCCCATACATAGTCCCCTGAGACTTAGTTGACCTCTGAGGGCAAGGAACAAAGTTATCCCTTAGGTCCCTCTGCCAAATTGGTATGGGTATTAAGTATGGTCATTAAGCACCCAGAAAGGCTAAGTTACACTAGCCTGATACATCACACCTATACTAAAATTGTATCTTCTGAAACAAATTGCACGTTATTTCCATATCATATTTCTTGATTCATCTTTTTCCATTTTAACTTCATGTTACTCTAAAATATGTTTACATGCCCACCATCATATATGAAAAATCCATAGTCTGAAAATAAATGGTAGGTTAGTTCTAGAACCTAAGGATTCACAATATAAGAGCACAACAACTCCCTTTTTCTATCAAAGTTTGTGCTGCCTAATTAATGGAAGAAAGGGGACACTAGATCAATAATCAGAATGTATAAGATCTCCTGGCATATCTTGTACATATTAGGCTCTCAGTGAGTACAAATCAGTCAGGTATGCCTGGTATAAGCAATTGTTTTATTAAATGTAATATTATAATTACAGTTGTCAGATTACATGTGACAAGAGGTATTTATATCTACCAATTTGTTACTCATTTTGATTATGAAATTGCATACCTATCCTATGTTTTATCTCATAATCTCAGACCATCCTGTATGTTAAAACATCCATGTTAATTACATTTAATGATATCCTTTCTTTTTTCTTTTTTTTTTGGTCTTTTCAAGACAAGGTCTCCCTCTCCCAGTAGTCCCAACTGTCCTGAAACTCACTCTGTAGACCAGGCTGGCCTTGAACTCACAAAGATCTGCCTGCCTCTGCCTCCTAAGTGCTAGGATTAAAGGCATGCACCACCACGCCCGGCTAATGATATACTTTCTACAACATATGGTTAATAATATTCTGGGAGTAAAATTGTATTGTAATTTATGTCTTTTTCAGATAAGTGATGACAGAATTTTACCGAACTTTTTACTATAAGTAGGGTAAAATGTTTGTTAATATGGAAAATATCAAACTTAAAATTAGGTCGTAATAATACATTTATTTTTATTGAATATTTATGAATTTCATACAATATAGTCTGATCATATCTAGATACCCCACTTATCTGCACCCCTCTTATAGCACCCTCTGGATTGCATGTGGTCTTGTCATACATATTAAGGCCTATCATAGAAACGTGGAAGTCGGTAAGAAGCCCTGATGTTTTCTCAGGAACTACTGGCAAACAATAACTACTGGGAGAGGGAGAATAGATTTTATTTAAGGGTACGATGCCAGATAGGTCAACCAGGCTCCACTGGACAGACACATACTGAAGGACATTTGGAAATACAAGCTTGACTCCATAGGCCTTAATAATAAAAATTTCTTAAATTGGTTAGCAAGGAGAGAAACAAAAGAATAAGAAGAGTTTTCTACTTCCATTTTTTTACCCTTAAGCTACATGAGCTTGGATTTTCTTCATATAATTCAATCATAATTTATAGCAACAGACTAACTATACCTGTGAGAATCCAATTGCATCCTACTTGAGAAATTTAAAAGATTTGCAAAACTAAAATACTACTTGTTTCACATTTTTGTCCCTAAAATATAGGCTTTGGCTTAAAGAAAATATGATTTATAGTGACATAAAATGACTTCATTTTATATATCTTTTTTCTTTCTTTCTTTCTCTTTGAGATAGTATCTCACTCTGTAGCACTGGCTGCCCTGGAACTCACTATGTAAAACAGGAAGGCCTCAGTCTCACAGAGATCTGCCTGCCTCTCTGCCTCCTAAGTGCTAGGATTAAAGGCATGCACCACCACACCCATCATTATTATAATTATAATGAACTAATGAGAAAATATTTTAATTATCAGCTTTAACTTTAACATAGTATATATCGATAGGCATAATTTCTGGAAACAAAAGCTCTTGGAAACTTTCAATAATCTTTTTTCCCCTTATTTTGTGTATGTGAGCATATTGCCTGCATATGTGCAAGTGTGTCCATGTCATGCAATGCCCATGGAAGTCAGAAGAGGGTGATTTATTCAGCATTTCAGACAGTTGTTAACCACCAGCCATGTGAGTACTAGGAATCAAACCCAGGTTCCTCTTCAAGAGCAAACAGTGCTCTGAACTTCTGAGCCCTCTCTCCAGCCCCTTCAATAATCTTTAAGAGAATAAGAGGTTGTAACATTTTAAATGTCGAGAAATACTGCTCTAGTAAAGTATCCATAAATGTGTAAGGGCAAACAAGCAATTTCATGAAATAAGGCAGGAAACAAAAGTTTTAAAGAATCAAGTAAGTGTTGCTGTCTTTTCCTCATTATGATGGGTTGATACATGTTTGTTGGGAACTTGCTGCTTCGACTTCTGTGTACATTGTATAACAGCCAAATCAGTGTAAACAGCAGATCTCTTTCCTTCAATTTTTATCATTTCTTGTGACATCATTCTATGACTCACTCTAGATTCATTTCTTTTGGTTACAAACAACCACTGCCATTGTGACCTCTTCCTTTCTGCTCCAGCAACCATCAACTGATAACTTCCCTGTGGATTTATTAGTTTAAATTCTGGAGAGTTCGAAACTGTTTTTCTCAGCTAAAAACCACCATGTCTAGGGAGATCTTCCATCTGCAACCCTGCCACAGTTTCTAGTTAATCTAGGATGATTCTGCATAGTTCTACTAGTGGCCATACTGGGTAAAAGAACAGCCTTATGTTGTTCTAGAGAGCAGAGGACTTTAAATGAGGCTCATTAGAGCCATAAGGAAAAATATAGTGTAACAGGAAAATGAGTTAGACGCCCAAAGCTTTGCTTTATCTCTTAATGATAAGTTACTTAAACTTTGTCCAGACTCAAAATTAATGCCATACCTAGAACAGAACCCAAGTCTCAACTTACCTTCCAGAAAACTTGCAATTCCTTCATGATTTTCAATTTTTTCCAGCATCTGATACAGGAAGGGCCATTGATTCCCCTGACTCCATCCACACTAATGTCCACCAGCCTTGCCACTGAATGCCCAGAGCCACCTACCTTAATCCACTTTGTCCACTGCTGTTCCTCTGAACATTCTAGGACATTTCAACTCACCTAAGTTGGAGGTGGTGAGGCAACACAGATAAGCCTAGCTCCTTCCTTCCACGGGCCTCTTGTTCTCCACTCTTCTCCCTCCTTCTCTTCCATCTTCTTGAAAATAACTTAGACCCTCCTTGATGGCTGCAAAGCAAGCATACGTACATACTGGCAAATCAATATTGGCAAAGAAAACTGTATTGGCTAACAAGATTGTAAGTTCCTCGGGGGGGGGGGGGGAGAAAAGAATCCTACTGTAGCCAAAGTATTCCCCAAGAGCATTAAAAGTAAGTTGATGGGCAGCCCAGAGAAAGCCCCAGTCAAAGCAGATCTCTGAGATGTTCAATAATTGACAGCTGGCGCTTCTGCAGTGAGGTCGGGGAGATTGGAGTGTCTGACCTTGGGGACTCTCTTTTTCATTCACTCCTTTGCAAAATACAAAATTGCTTCAATTTAATTCTAAGTCTTAACAAGACAAAAGTGAGAGGAAAAGAAAAAAAAAGCAAACAAAAGAAAAGTCTTTTAAGGACTTAGCGTGACGCCAAAGCTTCTAAGTGCATTTCTAAATGATGCATGAGCCCCTGTTGACGACTCGCACCTCTCCGGTTTACCACTTCTGCTTCCTTCTCTCAGCAGCAGAAACCACTAGGACTAAGCATAAATTGCTCTAGGTTTTGCAATGTGGTCCAATGAAGGGCGTGTATGTCTTCCTCTGAGCACCGCCCAGCCCAGTGTCTGGCAGACAGTAGAATAATAAATCTGTCTTGTAGTATAAGAAAGAATTTGAGTATCATTCGTTCATATTTACTCTAGAGTTTATTGTCATCAAACCAAATGGGATAAAATTACACAGAAGACACACAGGGAGTGTTTGAGCTTTTGTTGTTGCTTAGTTTTATTTCTTTGGATAAAGGAGCTCCTGGAAACTAACAACATTTTAATTGAAAAACATTTTAATTTACCCTGCTAGAGCTCAGCTTGCTCCTTGGTTGTGCTGCCTACATTGTTGTGACATGTGAGCCTCTTGTGCTGTTTCAGTGCACACAGAACCATGTGTCCCCAGGTTTCCTAAGGTTGACCAAATTACATGGAAGTGCCTTATTTTCCATACAGTCAAAGCGCCTAACAGGCAGTCTACTGCTGTTTAGTATTTACCTTTATTGGGAATTTATTTTAATTCAAAAATTGGGAGAGTTCTGTAAACTATTATTAAGGGCCTTTTTCTCTTGTAGAGTAACTGGCACCACATAGAGCAACTGTTCACCATGTTCATTGCTTATTCGCTTGTTTGTTTGAAATAAGGTCTCTCTCTCAGTACAGGCTGACTTGGAACTCACTGTATAGCTTAGGCTGGCCTCAAACTCACCACACATTCTCCCTGTCTTCACCTTGCAAGTCTGGAATTATAGGTATGAGCCACCACAGTGGGCTTCAGCATGTTTATTGCTTCCTAGGAAAGGAACGAACTCGTTGCCAAATTTATTATAAGGTGACTTTTCTAACAATGGAAAAAAATCATAATTAAATTTTTCATTTGAAAGTACCTGTTGTGGTTTGAATGAGAATATGCTCCCTGTAGGCTCCAACTATTTGGACATTTGGTCCCCAGTTGGTGGTGCTGTTTGGGGATGTTTCAGGAGGTGTGGCCTTGCTGGAGGAAGCACATCACTGGGGATAGGCTTTGAGAGTTCTAAATCTTTGCCGTATTTCCAGTCATTCTCTACTTCCGGTGCCTGCTTGAAGATGTGATCCCTGGGCTTTCTGCCCTGGCCACCTCTGCCGCATGCCTTCTCCACCATTATGGAGGTGTTTTAGCAGAGCAATAGAAAGGTAACTAATACAGCACCCTCAAGGAAGATAAAACTGCATAATAGCTTTTTTGTCTGCTCAAATCTGAGATTCGATAGCTAGTTTACTTTTTTAATTATATTTTTAGCTTCGGAATTTCTTTTTGATTTAAGGGGATTTTTAACTCTAATATTTTCATTTGTTCATGTCATTTTCTTAACATTCTTAACATTCTTCCTATCTTCACTTAGTTATGTGAAGACTCAAAAGTCTCTTCAGGTCTTTTTCTGATGCTGAGCTTATCTGTGGGCATAGTGGTCACTTTTTGGTTTTCCCAGCCATTGGAAAAAAAAAAGGCTTATTAATTACCTCTTTACTATCACAGTCTGTAACAGATGTCTGATTCTCAAAAGGAAAAAACAAAACAAAACAGGAAAATGGCCTCAAAACCTCTCCATATCCAAGAATCACCTTAAACTCCCAATCTTATTGCTTTTATGTTCTGAATGCTGGGGACTACAGTCATGTGCCACAATGCCTGGGAATCAATCCCCAAAGTTCATACACACTAGGCAAACACTATGGCTGAGTATGTGTTCCCAGACCTTCCATATGAATTTTAGAGTTATTTTTTTAGTTCTATGAAGAATGTCATTGGAATTTTGTTGAGGATTACATTGAATCTGTGAATTACATTTGGTTATACAGCCATTTTCATAATACTAATTTTACCAGTTGAGGAGCATCAAAGTTCTTTTCCAGCATCTAGTGTCTTCTATTTCTTTTCTGGATGTCTTAAAGTTTTCATTATAGAGGTCTTTTACCTTTTGTTTAAGTTCATCTATAGGTTTTTTTCAAACAATTGTGATTGAGATAGTTTTCTAATTTCTCAAAACTTCAGCATTGGATATATAGTAAAGCTACTGATTTGATATGTTGATTTTGTATCCTACAACTTTACAGGAAGTGAAAGTTCTCCAATGGAGTCTACATGATCTGCCAAAGGACCAATTGTACTTCAGAAAGGGGTCAACATCTAAAAGATACAAATCACTCCAAAAATTGAAAACTGAAAAACCCCTAAAACAACTGGTCAATAAATGGGCTAATGAATTGAACAGATAGTTCTCACAAGAAAAAACACAAATGGCCAATAAATATTTTTTTTATGTTCAACATCCTTATCCATCAGGAAATGCAAATTAAAACTACCTTGGTTTTTTTTTTCTCCCCAGTGAGCATGGATATCATTTTATTAAAAAAATAAAAAAGAAGGGGTAACAAATGATGGTGCGGATTTGGGAAAGAGGAACACTAATTCACTGCTATGGAAGTGTAATCTAGTATAGCTATTATGGAATTCAGCATGGAGGTTTCTCAGAAAACTAAAAAAATTATAACTATCATATAACCCAGCATACTACTTTTGGGCAAATCCCAAATGGCTCTAAATTCTACCACAGAGATACATGCCTATCCATTTTCATTGATGCTTCAATGTCCTTCAAAAGATGAATAGATAATGAAAATGTGGTACATATATACACTGGAATTTCCTTAGCCATAAATAAAATGATTTTTTTTAATTTACAGGAAGGTGGGTAACTCTGGAAATGATTGTATTAAGTGAGAAAACTCAAACTTAGAAATACAAATATTGCATGTTCTCTTTCATATGCAGCCATAGCTTTTAACTTTTATTTGTGCATATTTATGTGGAAGTAAGTGTGGGTATAGACCATGAATCTAGAAAGGGGATGGAGGGTTCAGGAAGGAGGTAGGGAGAGTAATAGAATACATGTGACATGAACATGGAAAGGGGACTGTTAACAGAAGGGGAAATGGGGATAGGAGTCGGGGAGGAGGACCAACCAAAGCAAAATATATATGAAACTATCTCAGTAAGGTTGGAGAGATGGTTCAGTGGATAAGACCTGCTGCACTAGAATAAAGACCCGAGTCCAGATCCCAGCAAAACTCACACAAAGCCACAGCACTTTAAAAGGCAAAGATGGGGCTTGCTGGACTTCCTAGCTCCAGGTTCAGAGAGAAATTCAATCCCAAAGCAATACCAGAGAGTGGTAGAAAAGAATGCCTTTTGTCTTCCTTTGGCCTCCATATACATGCACACAGGCACATTTTCATACACATACATACATACACACACACACACACACACACACACACACACCACATTCACAAGGTATCTTTTTGAAACGTTAAAATTAATCAATAATAAAAACATTAACTGTGTATAACATCAAAAATAATGGACAGATGTGGATCTAGGAAAACGATGAGGGGACACAAACAAATATATAGGGCATCTACGCCACAAAAGAAAATAAATGGATCAGAATCAGAAACTAAGCTAATCTCTAGAAAAGCATACCAGTAAATGCAAATACCTACATTGCCTAAACTCTTGATTGGCAAATCTTGTTCTTCACTTATAATGTCAATCTTATCAGAAATTCAGTTTCTATATATATAAGATTTATATGTTTGTTGTACAAACATCATATTATTTGTCTTTATATATTTAAAATATGCTTAAGAATTCCTTAATAGCTTAGAACACTGCTTTATAACATCTTTAAATCAATAAAGACAAATATTTGGCTGATTTTGAGACAAAAAATTATGCATATAAAACAGGACAGTATTACAGAAGAAATAGTTTGACTATGTAAAAATGCTTAAACCTCCATATAGAAGGGAAACGTACCCCCAAATAATCAGCTTCCATCCACTAGGCCCTCATGGGTTCAATCTGAACCAAAATAATATACATTTTAAAATACTCTTCATTTACCATGTGGCCAATGAAAACGTAATAATCATATTTCCGGGTGGAAACATTGACATGGGCCTGTTTAGAAACTGTGCCTGATAGACACGCACTGGTGCAGCTTCTCTGGAAAACAATTTGGCAATTCATATTAGGAACCTTAAAATGCCAGGCACTTTTACCAGAAGACTCAATTCTTCCTCCAGGATTCTAGTCTAAGGAAATTCATGTCAAACATTAGCAAAACTGAACCTTAGAGATGTTTATTTAAACACAGAGAGAAAGGAAATATTTCTCTTTTTTTAGATTTCTTTAATTGACGTTTTGTGTATTTCATCATTACTCAGTCCAATTTAGATGCATTCCCCTTTCCATGCCCCCACCCCACCCCTGATCCTGCATTCTGCCATATATGTCTTGCATCTTTCTCTGTCCTTTTTCAACATTTTCCCCTTTAACTTTATATTACTACAAAATAGGTGTACATATCCTCCCCATATACCAATATTATAAAATCTGAATGTAAGTGGTAGGTTAATTCTCAAGCCGATTAAGGGATTCACCTTTTAACCATACTGCTGAATTCATATAAAACCGGTAAAACTGCTTTCTTTAATTGACTACTAGACATGGGAACTGTGGAAGGGATTACTCTCTGTTCAGAACCAAATATAATACTAAAGTCCTAGGGCTATGCACTCAGGCAAAATATATTAATACAGGAGCTCTGACATCAGCAATGGATTGTTCTACCAGGTGGATGTTGGCCAGGGGATCCAAGGCCCCACAAAAGGTAAGGGCTCCTTGCCTCTAAGTTGGGATACCTACAGGAGGAGAGGCAATAAGACCCTGCTGCCGAAGACCTGACGTTAACATGGGAGGGATGTATTGAGACCACACATGCAAGTGTACAGATGGCCTCTGGAATGCCAGAGAGTGTTACCAAAGGCCACTAAACCAATAAAGCAAATATGGGTCTCCCTGAGTCAAGCAAGACTCCACCGTCAGCACCAGCTACACCTCACCTGCCTGGAAATACTGTGCAGCAGAGGCAGCCATGTGCCTGTATATCCCAAATCTAATTGGCTATTGGCTCTCCCCTTGGAGAAATAACCCATGGCTGATGCCACAAGCTTACATCCTCTACAGGTTAGCAAATGGGGTAACAAATGATGGTGCGGATTTGGGAAAGAGGAACACTAATTCACTGCTATGGAAGTGTATCTTAGTATAGCTCTATTATGGAATTCAGATGGCGGGTTTCTCAGAAACTAAAACAAATTAATATCATTATAACCAGCATACTACTTTTGGGTCAAATCCAAAGGCTCTAAATTCTACCACAGAGGTTACATGGCCTATCCCTTTTCATTGATGCTTCAATGTCCTTCAAACAACAAGATGATAGATAATGAACATGTCTGTACATATATACACTGGAATTTCCTTAGCCTAAATAAATGATTCTTTTTTACTATTTACCAGGAAGGTGGGTAACTCGGAAATGATTGTATTAAGTGAGAAAACTCAAAACTTAGAAATACAAATATTGCAGTTCTCTTTCATATGCAGCCATAGCTTTTAACTTTTATTTGTGCATATTTATGTGGAAGTAAGTGTGGGTATAGACCATGAATCTAGAAAGGGGATGGAGGGTTTTCAAAGGATAGGGAGGTAGGCGAGAGTATAGAATACATGTGACATGAACATTGGAAAGGGACTGTTAGCAGAAGGGGAAATGGGATAGAGTCGGGGAGGGACCCCAAGAATTTGATTCCTGGGGTAAAGATGCACGATAAGACCATAAAATAAAAGAGTCCATCCACCTCACCCAGCCCACACTTTTAAAGAAATGGCTTGCTGATTTAGTCTCCATTTCAGAGGATGAAGTTACCCGTTTTGCTGGGTATGCAGGTGGTGCAATACAAGACCATTGACGCGGACTAGCAATCGCCCTATAAAACCACAGAGTCACAGCATCGCCCAGCAAAACCACCACCAAAGACCTAACAGACATTTGCCTTTTGCCTTGCTCCATATAATGACACACAGCAATTATGAAACTATGACATGCAAAACCGACTCCATCCTCACTTCCAGGTTCATTGATAGTTAAATAAAATTAATAAAAACATTACGTATAACCAGAGAGTGGTACAAAAGAGAATGCCTAAAGGTTGTCTTACTTGAGAAAACCCCCTAACCGGCACATTCAACAGTGACCCAGCATCCTTACATGCACGGCTAGCAACACACTCAACACACATCCCCATTCCACAGTTCTTTTGACTTTCCAAAGTAACATCTAACTTGTATAACACAAAATAACTGACAGATGTACTAGGAAACATCCAGCGACACACACCATATATAGGGCATCTCCGCCACAAAAGAAAAATAAATGGATCAGAATTCAGAAACTAACAGACCCTGCAATCTCTCAAGGCAAACAAACGCATACCAAGCTGTAACCCGGCATATGCAAATAATACCACTCCACATTGACTAAACTCTTGAATTGCTGCAATTTGTTCTTCACTTATTAAATGTCAATATTATAGAAATTCAGTTTCTATATATATAAGATTTATATGTTTGTTGTACAAACATCATTATTTGTCTTTATTATTTAAAAATATGCTTAAGAATTCCTTAATAGCTTAGAACACTGCTTTGATAACATCTTTAAATCAATAAAGACAAATATTTGGCTGATTTTGAGACAAAAAATTATGCATATAAAACAGGACAGTATTACAGAAGAAATAGTTTGACTATGTAAAAATGCTTAAACCTCCATATAGAAGGGAAACGTACCCCCAAATAATCAGCTTCCATCCACTAGGCCCTCATGGGTTCAATCTGAACCAAAATAATATACATTTTAAAATACTTCTTCATTACCATGTGGCCAATATGAAAACGTAATAATCATATTTCCGGGTGGAAACATTGACATGGGCCTGTTTAGAAACTGTGCCTGATAGACACGCACTGGTGCAGCTTCTCTGAAAACAATTTGGCAATTCATATTAGGAACCTTAAAATGCCAGGCACTTTTACCAGAAGACTCAATTCTTCCTCCAGGATTCTAGTCTAAGGAAATTCATGTCAAACATTAGCAAAACTGAACCTTAGAGATGTTTATTACTTGTCGGTTTGATTCGGGTTACAAGACCAGCTTTCCGAGACTTTTGAGATCAACGGAAATACTTTCTCATTTATCGGTAGATTATTTTTGAAGGTGGATTGTTCTCGATCATTATCTGCACTTGCAATAACCCTACAGTCACTTACCATTTGATTAAGTGCCTCAACTAATACCCATGACTACCATCATCCACTCACAACCGCATTCCCTTCTCCCCCCAACACCCCTTGATCTGCATTTCTCCATATTGTCTTGAGTCTTTCTCTGTCCTTTTACAACCATTTTCCCTTTAACTTTATATTTACTTCACAAAATAGGT
Source organism: Rhizomys pruinosus (assembly GCA_009823505.1). Taxonomy (NCBI): domain Eukaryota; kingdom Metazoa; phylum Chordata; class Mammalia; order Rodentia; family Spalacidae; genus Rhizomys; species Rhizomys pruinosus. Next base: position 90,061 of record VZQC01003998.1, on the reverse strand, counting down.
GGTACCTATCCTCTCACCCTTATACCAATTATTATAAAATCTGAACTGTAATGGTAGGTTAATTCTCAAGCCGATTAAGGGATTCACACTTTAACCATACTACTGCTTGAATTCATATTATAATACCGGTAAAACTGCTTTTCTTTAATTGACTTATAAGGACATGGGAACATGTGGAACGATTACTCTCTGTTAGAACCAAATATAATACTAGAATTCCTAGGGCTATGCAACTCAGGACAAAATATATAATACAGGAGCTCTGGACCATCAGCACACGGATTGTTCTCCCAGTTGGATGTTGTGCCAGGGGTCCAAGGCCCCACAAAAGAGTAAGGGGCATCCTGCCCTCTAAGTTGTGGATACCTACAGGAGGAGGGAGCGGACCAATAAGGACCACCTTGCTGCGTAAGGACCTGACAGTTTAAATGGGGGGATGTTTTGAGACCCACATGCAAGGTTACAGATGGGCTCTGGAATGCCCCAGAGAGTGTTCCAAAGGCCACTTAAAACCAATAAAGCAAATATGGGTCTCCCCGAGTCAAGAAGGAACTACCACCGTAGCACCAGATACACCTCACCCGCCTGGAAATAATGTGCAGCAGAGGGAGCCATGTGGGGTCCTTATATCCCAATCTATTGGCTATTGTACTACTCCTTGCGAGTGAAAAACTCATGGTGATTGCCACAAGCTTACATCCTCTACAGGTTAGATTGTTATAAGCACAGTAAGACCCTGTCAGTATTTAACAGGGGGGGAAAAATTGTAATTCATGATTAACTATCAAAAATGTGTCTTTGCTAATTAATGTAACCTCCATAACGTATCGTGAGTGCGCTTAAATCATACTATATATCTAATTGCTCTGTTCAATTCCATTAGTAGGACTTCGAAAGGTATTCACACATGGACCAAAAACTCGTCGCCATGAAAACAGGAAACAGCCACAGACATTGACCAGCAGTCCAAGTCAACAGCATCCAGAGAGGTGGACTGTTTTTACCTCTCATCCACCCTTGCCCCTTTTCTAAGCCTCAGGTGAAACCTGCGGACAAGGGGGGCGTGGTACATTAGGTAAGGGCTGCGATTGGGGTGAATGGGAAAACTACAGCAATTGTAGTCTGGACACTCATGTTTGATCAACTTGATTGAACATACAACCTCCTCACCCCCACTGGAATGGTGGGGCTGTGGGGTTTTGGCACAACAGACTGCAGATAGGTTTTGCATGAAGGATGCTTTACTCGATGGATTTTTTAAAACACATTAAGCTAAAAACATGAAAAAAAAAAACTGAGAGAAAGATTGCAGGACAGTGATGGCCAGAATGCATGATCTGGGTTGGATGTGGGGGTTGGGGGGGGGAGAAAAAAAGAAAAACGGAAAAAAAGTGAAACGAATGAAAAAAAAAATAGAAAAGCAAAAGATTCATAAAAAAATTAATTTAAAAAAAAAAAAAAAAAAAGAAGGTATGGGACTGGAGAGTGGGCCCTAGCAGTTAAGAGCGCGCCAGGACTGCTCTACAGAGGAACCGGGTTCTATCAGTCCCCACATGCACCCCAGATCCGTATGGCGGCTGAGAACCTCAAATCCATCCAGGAGAATCCATTCCAGGGAGGCGAATCGAACCCTCTTCTGACCTCCGCGGCATTGCACGACCAACGGGTGCACAGGACCTGCTTCGCAGACGTACATTTATACCCATACAGAAATAAATAAAAAATTTGAAAAAAAAATTGGAAACAAAAAAAAAAAAAAGAAAATGTAAAAACATAGCCCAACTGTCATTTGCTTTGCAATAGTGATTTTAGTGCTAGCACCTCCACAAACTGGCGGACACTCATTACATCGTTTTACTTTCTTGGGACGTGTTACTTCACTTAGCATAATGTCTCGAGTTCCACCTCCATTTACTGCAAAGCTTCATTGATGTCATCTTTCTTTACTGATGCGTAGAACTCTATTGTGTAGATGTACCACATTTTCCATATCCACTTGTTGGTTAAGGGACATTTGGGTTGCTTCCAGCTTTTTGCTATTGTGAAGAGAGCTGCAATAAACATAGATATGCACGTGTCTTTGCAATAGGATGAGTTTTGTGGGTATATACCCAGGAGTGGTATGACTGGGTCAGGTGGTGGGCTCATTTTCAGTCTTTATTATTTTTTTTTTGTATGCATATGAAGGTACTGTCTGCATGTAGGTTTGTGCACCCGTGTCATACAATGCCGCAGAGGTCAGAAGAGGGCATTGGATTCCCTGGAACTGGAGTTAAAGACGGTTCTCAGACACCATGTGGGTGCTGGGAATCAAACACGGGTCCTCTGCAAGAGCAGTCGGCCCTCTTAATCGCTAGGTCTCCAGCAGCCTCAATTTCAGGCCTGTAAGCGTTCTCCACACTGCTTTCCATAGGGGTTGCAAGATTTTGCATTCCCACCAGCAGTGTATGAGTGTTCCCCTTTCTCCACAACCTCTCCAGCATTTGGTGTCATTTGTTTTCCTAATCTTGGCCATTCTTATCAGGGTAAGGTGAAACCTTAAGCTGGTTTTAATTTGCATCTCCTTAATTATTAGCAACATTGAACACTTTCTGACATGTTTCTGAGCCATTTTCACTTCTTCATTTGTGAACTCTCTATACAGCTCTTTATTCCATCTTTTGATAGTGTCATTTTCTTTCTTGATCCTTTGGTTTTTGAGTAATTTATATATTCTAGATATTAATTCTCTATCTGACATATCATTGGTGAAGGTTTCCTCCCACTCTGTGGGTTTTCTCTTCATTTCAATGATTGTTTCTTTTGCTGTACAGAAGCTTTTGAGTTTAATGAGATCCCATTTGTCTATTGTTGACCTTGTTTCCAATGTCTGATTTGGAAAGTGGCAGGTTACAAAATTAACCTAGAAAAATCAGTAGCCTTTCTTTATACCAACAACAAGCAACTAAAGAAGGAATACAAAGAGAACTTCCCAATCACAATAGGCTCAAAAACAATAACATACCTAGGAATAAACCTAACCAAAACCACCAAAGATCTCTACAACAAAAATTATAAACTCCTGAAGGAGATTGAAGAAGACATCAGAAGATGGAAAGACCTCCCATGCTCATGGATTGGAAAAACTAATATAATAAAAATGTCCATTCTACCCAAATTAATATACCAATTCAACACAATTCCAATTAAAATCCCCAGGACATTCTCCACAGGCTTGGGAAAAAAAATTCTTAAATTTATATGGAACAATAAGAAACCCTGAATAGCCAAAGCAACCCTGAGTGAAAACAGCAATACAGGGAAAATTTTTATACCAGACTTCAAACTATACTACAGGGCTATAGTCACAAAAACAGCCTGATACTGGCAGATAAACAGACCCATAGATCAATGGAACAAAACTGAAGATCGAAACTTGAGCACATACAATTTCACCCACCTTATATTTGACAAGGGGGCCGAAAAGACTCAATGGAGGAAAGACAGCATCTTTAGAAAATGGTGCTAGCAAAACTGGATCACCACTTGAAGAATAAAATTAAACCCCTACCTCTCACCCTGTACAAAAGTCACCTTCAGATGGATCAAAGACCTCAATTTGAAAACCAAAACTCTAAAGGTGTTAGAAGAAAAAGTTGGCAGCAATTTACAAGACATAGGTGTAGGAAAAGACTTTCTAAATCAGACAGCAGCTGCGTAGGAAATAAGGTCAACAGTTGACAAGTGGGACCTTATTAAACTCAAATGTTTCTGTACAGCAAAAGAAACAATCAGGGAACTGAAGAGAAAACCCACAGAGTGGGAGGAAACCTTCACTGCTGATTCATCTGACAGAGCATTAAGTTCCAGAATATATAAACTACTCAAAAAACAAAGAAGAAAACAAATGACTCACTCAAAAGATGGAATAAGGAGCTGAGCAGAGACTTCACAAGTGAGGAAATAGAGATGGCTGAGAAACATCTTTAAAAGTGTTCAACATTGGGCTGGAGAGATGGCCTAGTGGTTAAGAGCACCCACTGCTCTTGCAAAGGACCTGGGTTCGGTCCCCAGCACCCACATGGCGGCTGAGAACAGTCTGTAACTCCAATTCCAGGAGAACTCCAATTCCAGGGGAATCCAACAACCTCTTCTGACTTCCACAGCATTGCACGACATGGGTGCACAGACCTACATGCAGACAGTACATTCATACAAATAAATAAATAAGACAAAAATAAATAAATAAATAAATAAATAAAAATTTTTAAAAAGTGTTCATCATCTCTAATAATTAAGGAAATGCAAATTAAAATCACTTTAAGATATCATCTCACCCCGATAAGGCTGGCTAGGATCAAGAAAACAAGTGATACCAAATGCTGGAGAGGGCGTGGGGAAAGGGGAACACTCATCCACTGCTGGTGAGAATACAAACTTGTACAACCACTATGGAAAGCAGCTCGGAGAACCCTTAAAAAAGACTCAAAATGATCTCATTTTGCTTTCCATAGTGGTTTTACAAGTTTGTATTATCTTCCTCAGTTTCCAATAATATAATAGAGGACAGCAAAGATGCACATCAGGGGACATCCATTCAAGAAATCCCATCCCTCCAAACCCCTTGAGAAAGAGCCTCTCGTATATTCAGCCTTGTGTTTCAAGCACAGGAACCTGTAACTACAGCAGGGTAGAGCCTGAGGACAGATAAGCAGTTTTTGCTGTTAAGAACATTAATACCTGTTTTGTCATACAGGCAAAAGATTTGATCGAGAAATGATGTGTGACCTACGGAAAAAGTTTAACAATGGTAATAATTAAAAAATGGAAAAAATAAATAAATTTTTTAAAAAGACTCAAATGAGCCTACCACCTGACCCAGCCATGTCACTTCTGGGTATATATCCATCGGACTCTTCCTACAGCAGAGATACATGTGCAGCCATGTTTATTGCAGCTCTCTTCACAATAGTGAAGAGCTGGAACCAACCCAAGTGCCCCTCAACCGATGAGTGGATACAGAACATGTGGTACATCTACACAATGGAGTACTATGCAGCTGTAAAGAAAGCTGACATCATGAAATTTTTGGGTAAATGGATGGAACTAAAAGATTTTCTGCTAAGAGAAGTAACACAGTCCCAGAAAAAACAAAAGACAAATGGTATCCCTCATCTGTGGATGCTAGTACCAAATACCTAGGTATAAGACAAAATGAGCAACGCTAGTGTTATATTTCTCACAATCTAAAGACAACTGTGCTTTTGTATTGGGAATCCCTACACAGGTTCTAGAGCTGACCTAACACTTATTTTCAGACCTTGGATTTTTAGTATACGATGGAGGGTATGTGTGCATCTTTTAGAGTAATATGGGATTAAAATGGAAAGATGCAAATCAAGAAATATGACATGGAAATAACACACAGTTTGTTTCCAAAGGATACAGTGTTAATATAGATGCAATGTAACAGGCTGGTGCAACTTAGCCTTAGACATCCATACCAGTTTGGCCAAGGGGCCTGGGAGATAACTTTGTTCCTTGCTCTCAGAGGTAAACCAAGTCTTAGGGGATTATGCATGGGGGCATCTCTTGAAATGTCCTGCAGAGGTGGGTCACCATTCTTCTTGTTCAGGGTGGTCTTGGACAGCCACTAAGAGGACTTCAGCCAGTGTCCAGTCTATAAAGAGGAAAGTCTGCTCATGCTTCAGAAAAGGAAGCCTGGTCTAGAAAGACCTGATTTTGTCCTCAAGTGGATGGAATTGGTGGATGAGGAGCTGAAAGGAGCAAGGGGCCCCCACCGCCCCCCCCAAAAAAAACCCTGAGAGACCCCTGAGGACCAGATCCTCAACTGACCTCAAGAAAACAAAGCCTTGGTTAATCTGGGCCAACTGTATGGCCTTAAGCATCCAGAAGGAAAGTACAACCAGAAATAAATAACCAGTAAGACCAGAGAAACTGTACTGCAGACACAAAACTTGAGATCTTAGTAAAAAGAAAAAAGAGAGCACTGTTGTTTGGCCTGTCTTCACTTCTTACAGGCAGCTACATCTGCTCTGTGGCTGCCACTGCTTTTGGCACTCCTCAAGGACATGAGACACAGCTTTTTAACCTCCCAATGTGGACTGAGGACTGCTGAGATACCAGCTTGTGAACTAAGCAGCTAATGGGAATTCAGCCTCATCAGAATATGAGCTGCCATTGTTGGACTACCTGGGCTGTATCATGGAGGCCAGTACAGGGTGATGAAGATAGGACGTGTGCTTACTGGATTTCACTTGGGGGACTATGGGAGGGAAAGACCCCAAAGTGGAGCACAAGTGCAGGACTGATGGATGTTTGAGCCTGCCAAGGAGGAACCTTCGAGCACTCCCTTAAGTAAATATGACATCTTTTAGGAAAACAAAAGTCCTCCAATTCAAGTGATATGTGTATGTATGTATGTATGTATGTATGTATGTATATATTTATGTATACATAACTATGTATATATGTATATATACTGAAGCAAAACAAGTAGGAGAGAACAAAAGCAACAAAAGAACTGGAAAAACTCTGGAAAGACTCAGAAAAAGATGCAGGACATGTATGGCAGAGTGCAGGGACTCAGGTGGGGTGGAGGGCATGAAAAGGGCAGCAACACTAGATTCTATTGAGAAATGATGTATGACTTATGGAGAAAGTTTAATAACAATAAAAAAAGAAAAATAAGAAAAAAAGAAATACCAAAAAAGTCTTTTCCTATGACTATGTCTTGTAGTTTACTACAAACATTTTCTTCTATTATTTTCAAAGTTTCTGGTTTCACATTAAGTTCTTTGATCCATTTGGAGTTGATTTTTGTGCATGGTGAAAGATAGGGGTTCAGTTTCATCTTTCTACAAGTGTCAATCCAGTTTTGCCAGCACCATTTGGTGAAGATGCTGTCTTTCCTCCATTGGGTCTTCTTGGCCCCCTTATCTAATAGGAGGTGGCTGAAATTGCATGTGCTCAGCTTTGGATCTTCAGTTTTGTTCCATTGTAACTTGTCTGTTTTTCTGCCGGTACCAGGCAGTTTTTAGTACAATAGCCCTGTAATACAGTTTGAAGTCAGGTATGGTTATCCCCCCTGTGCTGCTCTTTGTGCTAAGGGTTTCTTTGGCTATCTAGGGTCCTTTGCTTTTCCATATGAAAGGAAATATTTCTTTTTCTTTTTTTTTTTTTTTGGTCTTTTTGAGACAGGGTCTCCCTGTAGCCCCAGCTGTCCTGGAATTCACTCTGTAGACCAGGCTGGCCTTGAACTCACAAAGATCCGCCTGCCTCTGCCTCCCAAGTGCTAGGATTAAAGGCGTGCGCCACCACGCCCAGCAGGAAATATTTCTGACAAAACCCAAGAATAAGTAATATAATGTACATATCCTAAAGCAGTACTATATTTCACATATTTAAAAAATATTTTTTTATTTTATTTATTTCTGTATGTGTATGAATGTACTGTCTGCATGTAGGTTTGTGCACCCATGTCATGCAGTGCTGTGGAAGTCAGAAGAGGGTGTTAGATTCCCCTGGAACTGGAGTTAAAGATGGTTCTCAGCTGCCATGTGGGTGCTGGGTATCAAACCCGGGTCCTTTGTAAGAGCGGTCGGTGCTTTCAACTGCTAGACCATCTCTCCATCCCTATTTCACATATTTTTAAGATCTGGTTTTCTAGGAAGTTGCAAAGCAATGAGATTTCTTGCCATATAATACAAGTTAACACCAAGCCAGATAGTTAAAGAAATCATGATAAATATAGAATATGTACACATTTTTAGATATTAATAAATGGTTATATCTAGAAATTAGTCTTAAACCCAATTTTATTATAAATGTCTCTTGCTCACATTTTTTTACAGTCTGTCTACATTGCTTTTAAAGTCATAAAAAATGTAAATACTTTTTATCTGATGAAAAATTATAATTATAGTTTCAGCCCCACATGGCTGCACCCTGTGACTGAGTCCATGTGAAATTCATTACCCCAATGTGACAGCTAATTTTTCATCAAGCCCACTTGTGAATAAGCTTCCATGACTTCCTCCATTGTGTTCCACACAATTTAGCACTTGATTAGATGCCATTTGGTGTGCCATTGGGGTTTTTTTTAATTTTTCCTGAATCTGTTAGTATCACTGAATCCTGGAAACCCATAGGACACACCCATTCTGTTGCAGGCTCTGTGGTGTGCTACTGTTTGTTTACTTTTTATTTCATCATCACAACAACTTTTACACGCTTGTAGTCTCAACCAATTCTTAGAGGTGTTAAAAGTTAAGTGACTTAATCAAACTCAGACTGGCAGAACTGAAAATTTAATCATAGGTTTCATATTTCCAGTACTGCATGGTTGTTGCACTAAATAGCTTTTGTTCTCTGAGAATCAGTGTTGCATCTTTCACTGATTCTTCCCATCTAAGGTGACCAGAATACTTAGCACAAAGCGTTATAGATTATTTAACTTATTAGTGGAGGTTACTATACAGAAGTAGTGTCATGACTCCTCTATTTCCCAGTCTATGTATAAAACTGAGCAATGGTTCTCAAACTCTACATTTCCACTGCTGTGCTTATACACCCACTCAAAGATTCACCTGAAAAATGACCGGTGCATTGAGTGTATGGCAGATGCAAGCAGAAGTACAGCAGTGATAAATTGAGTCAACACCTCAATACGCAGGGCAGGCAGGAAGAAGATTTGGGGGCTGGGACTTAGAAGTAGGATGAGTAGGATGAAGCACGCATTTAGTTCTCCATGCTGTCAACTCATAGAAGAGTCTGTCATGTGCTTCAGGACTGGCATCCCTGTTGTTCATATAGAACCAAATAAAGGAAGTCTGAAGAGCAGCTATGATAGAGCTTGCATGCCACCCACTCTTGACTCACCTGTCTGTGCTACTCTTAACTGGAGCCCTGGGGAGGTGTTCATTTCTTTTTGCTTCTGGAGATCTTTTCCTCCTTTTTTAATTGAATTTTTGCAATTTTTATACAATATAGTTTGATGGCATTTAGGAACACTCCCCTCTCCACCTCCCCCATTGCCCTCCCTCAATTTAATGAACTCTCATATATAATATGGCCTATAGAGCATGATTTGTGTCCCCCAATGTCCTTCAGTGTGGATTCATTCACTGGGCCTGCCAACAGTCCCATCCCTGTAAGACACTGCCTCTCTCCCTCCCAGCAACCATCAATTGCCAAAAGTTCCTTAGGTTAGGGTGGGAATTTTTCTGGCTTGAACTCACATAGGACTTGTGTGTGCTGTCACCATTGCTATGAATTCAGATGAGTAAACAACCAGCTGCTGGAAGACTCTGTTTCCTTGTGGTCGTCCACCAGCTCTGAGTGTTACAGTCTTCCACAATGACCCCTGAGCTTGGGAGGCAGGGGTTTGAAATAGCTGTCCTATTCAGGAGTAACCACTCTTTGGCCTTTTGTTTTTTGCACATTGGCTAATTGTGGATCTCTCTGTGTTAAAACAACAATAACCGGCCCAGCAAATGATCTCTATCAGTGCAGTAGTGGCACTTTTTCATGGGGGTAATCAACAGATAGCTAATTAGAATTAAGGCTTGCTCACTGGGAAGGATCTCATGGTACTTTTTCATTTGTTTGTTTGTTTCTTTTTGAGAAAGGGTCTCCTTTTAGTCCCAGCTGGCCTAGCACTCACTATGTAGACCAGGTTGGCCTTGAACTCACAGAGATCCTCCTGCCTCTGCCTCTAGAGTGCTGGGATTAAACATGTGCACCACCATGCCTGGCCTAAGGCGGTTCTTAGCTGCCATGTAGGTGCTGGAAATCAAACCTGGGTCCTCTACAAAAGCAGTCAGTGCTCTTAACCACTGAGCCATCTCTCCAGCCCCCATAGGTGGTACTTTAAACATAGCCAAATACACATGGCTGAGAAGTTGTAGATCCTAGAAGAAAATCTACTTTTGTCACATCCCTAGACCATTTCATTCTAAATAGGTATCCTATATTTACAGACAAGTGTACCTTTCCCCCCTCATCAAAGAAGCTTCTTTTTGGAACATCTGGAAACTATTGGAAATTTCCAGAACTGAGCAAGCACAGGTAAGTGTCTGTGAGATACTTAACACTGATACATCTTCAATGCAACCTCTACATCTATGATGAATGCAACTTTTTAACAATTTTTTTATTTATTATTTATTTATGTGTATGAGTGTACTGTCTGCATGTAGGTTGGTGTGGTGCACCCATGCTGTGAAATGCCGCAGAGGTCAGAAGAGGGTGTCAGATTCCCCTGGAACTGGAGTTAAAGATGGTTCTTAGCTACCATCTGGGTGCTGGGAATCGAACCCGGGTCCTCTCCAAGAGCAGTCGGCGCTCTTAACTGCTGAGCCATCTCTCCAGCCCCAAATGAATGCAACTCTTTGAACAGAGAAGTTTCTTTTTCCTCTTTTGAACAATGTCATTACCCAAGCCCAGCCTCCTTGATACAGAATCATGGTCTGTCTGCTCAGTCAGCCTTCTTTCAGGATCCATGTCCTCTTACCCAGGTTCCATCCTTGCCTACCTATTGGAATGCAGCTATTTTCTCTTAGAATCTTCAAAGCTGATCACTGCCCAACCTATCACTGTGCTTTGAACAAGCCTTCAAAACATTGCCCAACCTGTGATGGTGGTCCGTAGTGTCTACCTCTCACTCCCTACCAGACTCTCATAAGCCCACCACCAGACTACCTGCCCTTATTAACACATAGAACTAGTCTACCTATCTATACTCAAGATAAGCAGCCTGGACCTCCTTAGGTTTGTCAAAGTCACAGATGGTTTTGAGAATCTGACAATATCCTTCATTTCTTTCTTCATCTTCAGACTTCCAATCCAAACACTCTTATTATAGAAACAATGGAGATTGTTTTGTATATCACAATTAAATATCTATGTATGTGTTCAGGCTTGATATTTATTTCAGGATTCCATTTAAAAGTCATTTTCAGTTAATAGTATTTTTCTTCTTCTTCTTTTGGTCTTTTTGAAACAGGGTCTCCCTGTAGCTCCAGTTGTCCTGGAACTCAGTATGTAGACCAGGCTGGCCTTGAACTCACAGAGATCCACCTGCCTCTGCCTCCCAAGTGCTGGGATTAAAGGCATGTGCCACCATGCCTGGCCCAAGTTAATAGTTTCTTAAATGCTCATATTTCTCAAACTTTTGGATTTGATTGGCTTCTTGAACTGAAAACTTCTACAAGAAGAAAGTTTTCCCCAATTGTGGGAGCTTCTCTTGCTATGAACAGGTACAGCACAGTCCTGCTAAGGGAAGGGGAGCACAGTGCTTGCCTGCGGCCACTGCAGGAAACTGACCCCTCAGCGCAGAGGTCACTAGGTTACTTCTGTAACCTGACCTGAGAGGTACTTCCAACTCAGGTCTTTAGCCATGCTTTCACACCTGCCCAAAGACTACTGGTCTCTGGACAGAAATTTCAGGCTGATGGCTGATTGCCTATCTTCATCCTTTACTCACAATTCACTTCATATCTGGCAATCTGATAGATCTCCTTCCAGCCTCACACCAGCTTACCAGGTTGGTGGTCTTGATGGACCATCATCCAACACACTGGCTGCAACACTCAAAATTCAGCCTGCTTCAGCCTGTATGTGCACAGAAATAATGGCCAGCCAGGAATTCTGTATAATGATGGTAATGGAGAATTCACTTTATTGCCTGCTACACTCGCTTTTTTTTTTTTTTTTTTTTTTTGTCTTTTTAAGACAGGGTCTCCCGGTAGCCCCAGCTGTCCTGGAACTCGCTCTGTAGACCAGGCTGGCCTTGAACTCACAAAGATCCGCCTGCCTCTGCCTCCCAAATGCTAGGATTAAAGGCATGCACCACCAAGCCCAGCATTACAACTCGCTTGTATAAGCAAAATGACCTCAGCTCCCAGAGCCAATCACAGACTCCCAGTTACACACCACCGTATACTACTACTCTGCCTAACATTATGTGCCTGGGCCACATTGCTTGCTTCTTCTTGGGGCAGGGTCAGAGGAGCCCCATGACTCCCACATGGTGCCCCGAGGGGTGCCAGCTGAGAACTAGCCCCTAATTCAAACTGGATCTTCCCACACCCAATGCGGCAGCCGCTTTACTTTCATCTAATCAGACTCCAGCCAATTTCTATTTCTGCAGTGATACCAGACCTTTTCAACAACTTAGTTGCTAAGTTTGATAGAAACAAACTTTCTTTCGTTATTTCTATAGTGAAGAAAAATGTTTTTTCATCTGTGTACTTTCTAATGCACCTTCTTCAGAGTGATCTGAAGCACTTTGTCCACTCATGCTAACTGTTAAATTAATTTAGTACAGGTAAAGTGACTGACCATCCCACCTTGCCTAGGATAGAGGGACTTCCTGAGACCGGGACTTCCTGAGACATGGAATATTCCATTCTAAAGGTAGCACAGTCCTCGGTAAATCGAGAGAGTTGACCACCTTAGGTTTATAATTCATGAGAGGGTAACCACCTTAGGTTTATAATTCATGAGAGGGTAAACAAACAAAAACAACATCAAAAGTTTATATTAAACCAAGCAAGTTGGGGAGGTGGAATCCTATCAGATGGAACAGAAAGTAAGTTCTAAGAATGGGGAAAAGGTTAAGACTGTACCCAGCTCACTCAGAATCTAGCATCCTCAGCTCCAGGATCTTAGCTCTGAGACCTGGATAAGGCGGTTTTTAAGAGTATCAATGCTACAAAACAATTGCAGGAGGTAAAGTAGAAGAACTTGACCTTTCTTCCCATTTAGTTCCTTGATAAGTGACAAGCTTTTAGGACCACTGAGGAATGATGTGGGTTAGCTGCAATGGAATAGAAATGTCAGCATGGGATGTATGTACAAAGCCTGAAATACTACCCCATGTTGAAGCTAGCTCTCAGGGACTAAAGATTGGGGCTAGGAAGAAGATCTGGATAAGAAAGTTGTCTGTAACCACATAGAGAGTAGAAGACTCAGGTAAAAATAGGCACAGTAAGCAGAGGATGATGACATGGGGCCAAAATCCAGAGATGAGCCAGGGCTCAGCAAGAGCCAGCAGAGAAGGACAGCACTTGCATGGAGGCATCCTCTCTACAGTGAGGCTTCTCCACCACCAGATGCTGAAGTCGAAAGGAAGGAGAGGGGAGACTTTTTGAAGCAGAGATTCAGCCCTAATAAGGAAATTGGGGGGCTGGAGAGATGGCCTAGTGGTTGAGAGCGCCGACCGCTCTTACAGAGGACCCGGGTTCGATCCCCAGCACCCACATGGCGGCCGAGAGCCGTCTAAAACTCCAATTCCAGGAGAACTCCAGTTCCAGGGGAATCCGAGACCCTCTTCTGACCTCCACGGCATTGCACAACACGGGTGCACAAACCTGCATGCAGACAGTACATTGATACACATACAGAAATAAAAATAAATAAATAATAAATAAATAAATAAATAAATAAATAAATAAATAAATAAAGGAAATTGGTAATCCCCACTTGCTGCTGATTAGAGAAAGGTTTGGGTGGGGTTTTTTCCATACTAGCAACAAAACTAAGGGTCCTAAATACCTTTTCCTTCCTCTCCCAGTTGTGAGTAGATTAAGGAAATCATTTATCATACACATCTAAGCAATGTAAGAAATTGAGCTCTGTCATAGTTCCATGGTGTTCTTTCCATACCCTTTTTTCATTGTTCCCCATACTAGTTCCAAATATCTCCTTCAAGTGGGGTGATTTCCATCCTCCACACCCCTGTGAATTCTTGAGACTGGAAAGATCATATCATAAAAATAGTAACACCAATGACCTTGACTATCAGATTCATCATGAAATTGGAAGACTTACCCTTTCAAAAACATTCTTGGCATCTATCTTATAACTGACATGCTTAACTTGGAGCCTAGCTTTTATTCCTATTCTGAGTTAAAGCTAGAAATTTTTTCCTGTAGTTTTGGCATAATTTTAAATACAGTACTTTAAGGACATTCTAATTTTAGAAATGGTGTGCCTTTTAGTACATTTTAGAGAAAGATGTTTTTCAATAGATGAATCTATGTTGCCCAAACCTTGTGACCTAGGAAGGTATTGAATTGGCTCATACTTAGGCCGGAATGTATGATTGTGTTGGCAGGAAACTAGAATTTCCTTTTAACAAGGACTGGATTAAAAGTTCGTATAGAAAGAACACTCACAATGGTACTCTGTTCAAAGTCGTGTCTGTGCAGGTGTGATTTGGTAGGATCAAAGAAGACATTGTTGTGATTGGAATAGTCTGATTCTGATTGTACAGGGGGGGTTTCTTACGCACTCAAGCAATAAGGACTATAATTTATGAAATATCTTTGTCAAGACGCACTGATTCCTTCTCCAAATAATGAAGTTTGAAGTTCATAAATTATCCCAGAATTAATCTCTACCATTCTGCTATCTCGGTTTGCCCATACTTTGAGGCTTGCACTGATTCTCTTATTTTAGCCACTGATAATTACCCAGAAATTTGCTTCTAATTTAGAGTTTTACACATACGGTTCAGGTTCTGAGGCCTAAATACTTCCTCTGATGAACTGTCAGCATTTACTCGACCATGACCTTCTTCCTTATGCAGCATTTCCCCAGGGAAGTGTTCAGCCAAACACTACTGGAGAAAACATCATACATTCTATGGAGTATGGAGTATCCACACAAAAATGAGAACAGGAAGAAAATACTTTTTTTCATCTCTGTATTACAATAAGGCCAGTAACTCTGACTGAGGTAGTATTTGGTTAATAGTATAGAGAACAGAGGTCGACACACTAGGGTTTATGGACTGAATCTACCCTGATGCCTGTTTTTGTAAATACAGCTTGATTAGAACACAACCACTATCATTTTCTTTCCCCTTGAGCGTACTTTTTATTCTTCTGGCTGCTGCCACACTATAATACTATGGGTACTTGGAGATATTATTGTATGCTCTACAAAGTCTGAAGTATTTACACTCTGGCCTTTCACAGAAAAAAAGTCTGTTTGTCCTTAGATAGTGGGCCCACTCTACAGTGCTATTACTGTTTCCTCCTAACATCTCTAATTAACAAAACCTTTCTTCTCATTGAAATTGATAGGACCTCAGAATACTTAATAACCATTCCAAGTTTCTATCTTCAGCCTGGACTTAAAAACTCCAGGCAACATAAGCTATCACCAGCCTGAAGTCTAAATCCAGGTTGTCTAACTCCTCATTTTCTCACATCTCTATGGAGTTATATGTGCTACTTTTCTAAGTTAGATCACTGGAATCTTTTTTTCTCTCCCTTCCTTAAGCCTTTTAGGCTGCTGTAACAAAATACTAAGGACTGGGTACCTTATGAACAACAGAGATTAGTTGCTTACAATTATAGAGATTGGAAAGTTCAAAATCAAGACTCTAGCAGAACTGATGTCTGGTGAGGGGCTGGCTCATAGACAGCATCTCTTTACTTTTTCTTCTCATGACAGAATAAAGAGGCTCCTCTGGCTTCTTTTTTTAATTAATTATTTTTTCAAAGCCAATTTTTATTGAAGCTTTGTGCATTTCATACAAAATTTCAAATCAAATCTAGACCTGTGCCCTCCTTCCCGTCCCCCCACCCCACCAGAGCTCATGCATCCTGCCAAATGTGTTTTTCATCTTTTTCTCAGTCTGTCTCAAAATTTCTCTGGCTTATTTTATAAGGGCACTAATCCATTTATGAGGGTGCCATCTCTATGACCTAATTAGCTCCCAAAAGTCTCAACTCCTAACCTAGATACTGGAGATTAGGTTTTCAACCTCGGAATTTTGGAGAAATACAAAAGTTTACTCTGTGGCACCTTCTACCTTCCAAGATTCCCTGGAACTTGGCAACCATTCCACTAATAACTGAACTAAACCATTTCTAGGAATTGCTATGAAGTTTTTAATCATTAGTGAAGGAGTCACCTTCTATAGCAACCACAGACTGTCTAATGAATCTCATTATTTATTTTTCCTTTATTTTTTACAACTTCAAACCAATTTCATCTTTCTCTGTCATTGTAGAAAGGTCATCATTCTCAGGATTCTCTCTCTTAATTAATTGCCTTGCCACAAAGACATTTGTCTTTAAGAATCAGGCTTGCAAGGAGGTTTTTAATACTAGTGCTTCCTGGTTGAGGGAAAAAATGTATCATTATATTTTTCTTTTACTATCTCCCTTCCTCGGAGTATATCCAAAGGAAAAAAAACACTACAGGAGATATACTTCACAGTCAAGTCTTAAAATGGGGCTTCTCCAGCAGCTACTTTATTCTTCACTAACTAAATGAGAAAGCACTTAACAAAAGCACTTTAGAACACCATGGAATACCCATGATACAAAACAAATTATTTGCCCTCCACTTAAGTATCACATAATGATATATTAATAGATGAAAATTGATCTACCTTGGAAATGACAAAGCTCAAACCTCTCTCCTACAATAATGAGGCTCTCTCTCTCTCTTTCTCTTCCTCCTCCTTTTTCTTCCTCTTCTTCTTCTTCTTCTTCTTCTTCTTCTTCTTCTTCTTCTTCTTCTTCTTCTCTTCTCTTCTCTTCTCTTCTCTCTACCATCCCATAATTGGAAAACAATTTCACTTCAGATAGCACCAACAGTGTAAATCAAAGGTTTAATGGCTTAACGGCTCTCTAGTGATACATTTTGCTGTATCAAATTATAAACATCTGAATCAGTGAGCGTTGAAGGTTATTAAAGGTCCCCAGAGTTCCCAGCATAACTGAATGTGCAATAATCACTGGGGAAATGATATTGCTTCATTAAACCTTTGTTCACAAAACTAATGATAGCAATAGTTAAATTAGCATGAGTTATTCTTATTTCCTCATAGTCTTTATTTCTTTTTTTTCTTTAATAGAGCTTTTCAAACCTCAAGCTTAAGAATGCAAGACACATTCTTAATAGGCAACAAATGGCACAAGGAAGCTAATGTTGTGAGACTTTGAGACTCAGACTTTGAGATACTTAAACTTGAAACAATATGGAAATTGGGATTTGTGTTTTAAAGTCCAAAATACCTCTTACCTAAGCATCAACTATGCACCACCTACTAGGAATTGTTACACGGCTTAGTTCTCTGCCTCAACATAGTTTTCCCTTTCCTTACATGGAGGAGAACTGAAAAGCAGGTAACCCCCATGGCAAGACACAATGCTGTTAAAATATCTGAGTGGTAGTTGTTGTTGTTGCTGCTGCTGCTGCCGCTGCCACCGCCGTTTTGAGGGAGGTGTGCCGTGGTTTGCTCATCTACATTTTATCAGATGATGCAAACATCCTTGCACCTAAAATCCCACCATGATTCTAAAGCAATGATGTTCAAAGGAAGAGTTCATCTAAGAATCATTGCTATTAGAAGGCAAGCCCAGGGTAGGGAGGGGTGATGACTCCGAATGACTGTTGAAGGTCACAGAGAAGGTTACAAAGCAGGGACCACAGTCCAGTATTTTAGGCATTTGTCTCCACACTCTGCGAACCTGTCCTCTGTTTACTGTCTGGTAACTATTGACCAGAGAAAACAGCAAACACTGGCAGTCGAACACCACAGCCAACAAATTATTAAATATTCCACAGCAAAGAATTAGACCGTGGATGGGTGATTAGAAAGAGAAATACAGACAGTTTAGTAAGAGAAAGCACTCCTGAGAGTGGGAGTCAGCTAGTGGGCTACTGGGCTGAGGAAAAAGCTCAAAAAGCTCTGGGCTAAGCAGCCCGTGGCCCTTTTTAGGTCACTGCGTAGCACCCCAGTCTCCTACATTTGCACAAGCTTCTTGAGCATTTTGTACAACTCTGCTACTTACAGAAAGTCCAGGTGGGAAGGTCT
Source organism: Rhizomys pruinosus (assembly GCA_009823505.1). Classification (NCBI taxonomy): domain Eukaryota; kingdom Metazoa; phylum Chordata; class Mammalia; order Rodentia; family Spalacidae; genus Rhizomys; species Rhizomys pruinosus. The sequence continues at coordinate 72,219 of VZQC01003998.1, read as the reverse complement.
CCTAATCTTTCTCTGCCAACTGGCCTTTTAAGAAATATGCTAATCTTATTTATTTATTTATTTATTTATTTATTTATTTTATGTGTATGAGTGTCAGACATGCATGTGTGTAAGTGCACCCATGTCCTGCAGTGCCCATGGAGGAGAGGAGAGGATGTCAGATCCCCTGGAGCAATGGACGGTTGTTAGCTGCAATGTGGGTGCTGGGATTTGAACTCAGGTCTTCTACAAGACTAGCCAGTGCTCTTAACTTCTGAGACATCTCTCTAGCCCTAGAATATGTTAATCTTGGTGTCTCTCTTCATCCCTTATTCTCCTGCTATGATATATCGGACAAAAGAAAATGCATTCTTCTACTTCCTTCCAATGTTACCTAGAATATCAACTGAGAAAAAATCCTTCCTATTTCCATTCTTTTTTTTCCCAAGTATTCTATTGTAAAGCACACATATAAATTTCAAAAAAATTGATTCTTCATGGTCAATGAAAGCTTCATGGTTGAAATCAAAAGTTTATCACTTTTCCAACCCCCCCCCCCGCCTTTTCTGCATTAGGAATCATTTTTACTGTATTATTTTTACTCTATTGCCAAAGAAACAAATGTAGTGTAGAGAGAAACCCAAGGAAATCTCGAAATTCTCAGTCACTGAATTCTCCTTCCTGCATCATCAAACTTTCCCTCGCTGTGATATTACTCCTTTTGACTGTTCTTATTTCTCTCTTCTTAGTAAAGATGAAATAAAAAGACAGACTGAAAACCATTCCCACGACAACCACAGCCATATTCATTTGCAAAACTCTTCAAAAGTTGTCTGAACTTGCTACTTCACTGACTCCCATGTGTCTTCCTCTTCCCCCATTTACCTTCAGTTATCTTCTTTATGGCTTTCATTTTCTGTCAAGTCATACAATTGCTTTTGTTTACAAAACTCACCAAACATCCCCACACCAATGCTCGGCCTCCGGGACTTGATTTACCAGCAGCTCTTATGCACTGCACTCCCTCCCCTTGGACAGGCTCTCCACCTGGCTCCCAGGCCCCTAGCTTCCAGAGTCTGTCCTACCCAGCATCCTCCATCACTTTCGCTCATTGCCCCTCCTTGCTCTGATCCCCTTTGCCTCTTTTCTATCTTTAATTACTCCCTGGCTTTCTTAACAAAACCCACAGCTTTAACTCAATCAATATGTGTCAGCTCTCAAGTTATCACTTCAGGAACATAAGTATCTCTTCAACTCCACACAAATTTCTAATAGATACCACAAGTTTAAAATATCCCAAATCAAACCCTTACTTTTTGCTTGTCTTCTGAACCTGGTCTATGTGCACATCAGCACCACATCTGTCTGTGGCAACATTCTTCCACTACTCCAACCCACACCCTTGGAGCCATGATCAACTATTATCTTCTCTTACTTCTGTCAGGAATTCCAAGCCACGTCCACTCCCAGCAGTCAGCACTCCATTAAGTCAATAATGCCCCTGCCTTTGCAACATACCAACATCGTATGCAGTCTCTCTTCCTATTGTCTCCATTTAACTGAGGAAAAAATACTGATGTTATTTTGATAATCAGCAAAGCTCTAACAGCCAGCCATCCCCCAACCCGTGAATCTCCTCCGCTCCCTGCCATTAACTCTCAAAATTCATCTGCCTCTCTTTCCTGTCTACTCCACTCCAGCCACCCTGGTCCACTGCGCCCTCAAATGCACCAGCCATGCTCCTGCCTGTAGCCTTTGCCCTGGTTATTCCCTCTGTCTAGAGAGATCCTTACAGGTTATCTTCCAGCTATCTTCCTTCCTCTCCCTCCCCATCTGTTCAGATACCTCCCAATGGAAACCTTCCCTGGACTCTCTATTCAACAACCTGATGTCCCTATTCTTCTCTGTTCCTTCTCTCTATATTTACCTGAAATTCCAACTTTTTAGTTAATTCACTTTTATATTGTTCATTATATGCTCCCACTGGAAAGCAAGTACCATGAAAAGAGGGAAAGTTATTCACTGTGTTCATTCATAGGCCCCAAACACCCAGAGAAAACTTGGTATGCGATTAGGGCCCAAGAAATGTGCTGAAAATGAAACAATCAGAAAATGAGCCAGAGCATAGACTTTGTGGTTGTCTATGATGTGGGTTAAATAGGATCGTGTGAGTCCAGCCAGTGATCTTCTGGGAAGTTATGGAAACTTTGGAAGGTGGGACCTAACTGGAGAAAGCAGGGCACTTGGGGAGGGTTCCTGGGAGTATACTGTCCCTGTTGCTTCTTAGCTCTCTGCTTCCTGCTTGGTTTTCTCCACCACATCCTCATACTGCCAAGATATCTTGCTCCAGCATATGGGATTAAGAGTCACCCCTAGATACTACTGTTACCCTCCTACTGTGTATATTTTATATATTAAATTTTGCCATATATGTGCATGTATAGAAAAATCATAGCATAGCCAGATGTGGTGACTCATGCCTTCAATCCTAGCACTTGAAAGGGAGAGGCAGGTGGATCTCTGTAAGTTCAAGGCCAGCCTGGTCTAGAGTGAGCTCCAGGACAGCTGGGACTAAAGGGAGACACCATCTCAAAAATACCAAAAAAAAATAATAATCATAATATAAATAGATATTATCTGCAGTTTCAGGAACTCACCATGGGTCTTGGAGCACATTCTTCATAGGTAGGGAGACTATGTACTTTTACATTCTTTTTATTCAAATAACAAATACTCTGTTTTATATAGATCTCATTTTGCAGGCTACAAGATCTTCCATCAAGTTGATACATATGTTCTTTTGTTACTGTCTTTGTTGCTCCAAATAATGGCATTGAGAACATTGTTGCATTTCATCTTATTTCTGTTAAATTTTATCCTCTTGACTGGAGAAGATACTTCGGCAGTTAAGAGCAAGGGCTGTTCTTGCAGAGGACCTAGATTCAGGTGGCTAACTTTAACCACTTCCAGGGGATCCAATGGCTAACTCTGGTCTCCATGGACATTGCACAATATGGGTGCACTTACATATGTGTAAGTAAAACACTCATACATGTAAAATAAAAATAAATCAAATAATTTTTAAAGGGGCTGGAAATATGGCTCAGTGGTTAAGAGCACTGACTGCTCTTGCAGAGAACCTGAGTTTGCTCCCCAGCATGCATATGGTGGCTAACAACCATCCACAACTCCAGTTCCAGGGGATCTGACACCTTCTTCTGACCTCTGCAGGCATCGCACAACCCGGGTGCACTTATATACATGCAGGCAATACACTTATACACATAAAATAAAAATAATAAAATATATAAAAAATAATTTATACTTGTAAGTTCCTATATATGTAGATGTTGGGTAAAATTACTTTTTTGTGATTTTTTTGAATTTCTGTGTTTCATACAGAACATCTTAATCGTCTTTATACCCCTTCCCACTGGCACCCTTCCGTATCGCATGCGTTCTGTCCATTGTGTTAAGGCCTGTCAAGTCAAGTTAGTATCCCCAGACATCCCTCAGTGCAAGTTCATCCACTGAAGTCTAATCTGTCTATCTAGAGTTACTCTCTCTAAGAAAATCAGCTCTTTCTCACCCAGCAGGAATCAGGTGCCAATAGTTTTTTGGCTAAAGTGTGGCCCACTGCCCATTTCCACATTTCTATGCTGAGATTTTTCTGCTTGAGTTCACATGGGTCTCCTGCATGCTGACACCATTGCTGTTCATATGAGGTTCACATGAGCAAGGTCCCAGGACCCTGTAGGACTCTGTTTCCATATGGTCATGCACCTCCTCCCTTGTTCTTATGATCTTTCTGCCCCCTCTTTGACAATGGTCCCTGAGTCCTGGGTAGGTGGGGTTTAATATAGGAATCCAGTCCAAGGACTACTCTGCAGACTTATTCTCTATGTTTTAACCATTTGTGTCCTTTTGTGTTCATGGTCCTCTCTTGCATGAGGGAGCTTCATTGATGAAAATTGAGAGATTCATCTCTACCCCTTGTTCTACTATGTTTTGTGAGCTTTAGGTATAGAGGCTGCATTGTAGATATGTCACTTAAGATTGGACAATTCATAGACAATCTCTGTGTGTGACCAGTTGTGGAACTTTAAAGTAATTCCCATCTGTTACAAAAGAAGCTTGTTTAATAAGTACTGCCTGGAGTACTTGTCTGTAAATATAAGGATCCACATTTTGCACATAGTAAGAAATTACATTAGCCTAGGGATGTGACAGCCTTGGAGTTTTCCCTAAGATCTACGACCTCTCCAGCCATCTGTATTTGGCTATGTTTACAGTACCACACATGCATTTCCTCCCACAGAGTGGGCTTTAGGTCCAATTAGGTAGTTGTTGATTACCCCCAAGATAAAAGTGCACTACTGCCCCAACATAGTTTCCTGTGCCAGTCATTGTGTTTATAAAACCTTAAAGCTGGGGTTGAAACATCAATTGATGTTCTGCCTCAGCAGCTTGCACAGTGCTCTCCAAAACTTCAGGGGAGGTAGATTCCAGGTCAGTTCAGCTCCATTGCTCCAAATCCTATGTCCAAAATATGTCCTGACTTTAGCAATAGGCAATCAAGCATTGGTGGCAAAAGTCTGTGTCATTTGGGGAGTCTTCTGGACTGGCCAACAACTCAAAGGGAGGTTTCTCCTGTCTGACACTGTTTTTTTATTCTGTAGCCTTGAGCTATACCCATGGATTCATGAAGAGATATCATATGTGTAGGTAGGTTTTTGGACTAACATGATTCCCTCTGGTTTTTTACACTAGCTAGGCATTGTTTCCTGTCCTCTCCAGCTCTCCCTGTCTAATCCTCAAAAGAAAAAGCCTGTAGTGAACCTTTTGAAACCATGAGGAAAACAAATCTTCCCTCCCTTATGCTGTCTTGTGAGAGAATTTGATTACAGCAACAGAATAGAAACAAACACAGGCAGCAATCAAATGATGTTTTAGAAAAAGAACTAACCCTTCTCCAAATTTGATTTTAAGTCTTACACTGGAGCATCCTCTCTTCTTCCATGAGCTTCCCAATCATTTTCTTCCATAAACTTTCCATAAACCTAAACATTAGGAACATTTCTCTTGGCCAAGTAGGTGACAATGTACACTTGTACTCTCTAGGGCTGAGGAATTTGTCCAGGAGGCAAGAAATTTCCTCTATTCCAGGGTCTTTAAACAAATGAGAAGAAGCTGTACAGTGAACTTTTCTAGTTTACAACTTAAAATAGTATTTCTTCTCATCATTAAATGAAAACTTTTTTACCCTTGACAATGAAAAACAAAGTGTATTTGTAGTGTCTGATTTCAAAACTTCAAGTATTTATAAGTGAGCTAGCTGATCATTCACATATAGAAAAGGACAAATATTGGAACAGAAAAGTAGTTTCCAGGAATAATGTAACTGAGCACATTAAAGGCCTGAGGCATGAATCAATAGACAAAGCCAAGTAATGCTCTCAACCAAAGTTACTCTTCCTATTGTTAAAAACCAGATAGCTCAAAAGTGCAATTAAACACGGTGATTTATTTAAACAATGGAAACTGATCAATTTCCTCTTTTTCCCCATTGAACCAGCAAGCATGACTCATTCAGCTGAGATAAAGGTGAAATTAGGAAATTGACCTGAATGGTGAAGCAGCTTTATACTCTACAAAAAGAAGTGAAGCCACCTGAGACTGAAAATTACATTTCACTTACCAAACTGTCATAGCAAGCAGTGGTTGGGACAAGAAGGAAGGTTAATGAAGAACAGTGAAAGGATCTTGTGCAATCAATTGTGAAAAAAGAAAAAAACATCATTCCTAATATCTATTTGCTATAGATATTGTATGTGTTATGTCTTTATTTTTTTTCACCTGTACTAGGTATCTTTTGATGAACACATATTTTGTTTTAATGTTAATTTCATATAAAGGTCACAATGTCTTGTTCTTTTCTGTGTTATTTTATTAAATTCTTTCTTACTCTGAGATCATAGATATATTCACTCATATTTTCTTCTAAATATTGAACTTTCAAAGCTCTGCCTTTGCTTCCTGTCTAGGACTGTCACTTTCTATGGCAGTATATACAAATCTACATTATGGTCTCCCCCAGCCAGGAAACCATCCAGCACCATGTATGGAATAGCTCACCTTTGCCAAGTGATACTCGGTAGCAGCTCTGTCATAAATCAGGTTTCCAGATACACTTGGATCTGGTTTGGGACTCCAGTTCTGTTCTATCAATCTGTTATATCTACTCTGTGCCAATATCACACTATTTCTATCAGTTTGGCTTTAACTAATTCTCGCCTCCTATTAGGCCAGTCCTCACCTCCTATTAGGCCTGTCCTCATTGTCCCCATAAATCCTACCAACACTACCATTGGATTTATCTTCTTTGGAGAGTATCTTGAATCTTTTCACTCTTTAGTCTTTCATACAAATTTTAGAATTCATTTGTTAAATTCTGCAAAAATCACAATACATTTTTATCCAATTGCTTTAAATGTACAGATCATTTGAAGGAGAATTGATTCTTCTATAAATATATCTTTCGATTTATACAAGTTTTCTGTAAGTGTTCCAACAAAAATATATATCTTTTATTGGAATTTTCTGGTACTTCACACTCCCATTGCTATTGTACAGAACAACATCATTTTCATTGTTTCCTCTTTGAATGTTCTATTTAGAATTAAATTCGCTTTTTAAAAAATGTTGATCTTTTGCCTAGACAGGCTTGAATTTCTCAGTCTTTCTTGTAGTTGGTTGTAACCATATGTTTGAGCTCTAGCAAATGAATACAGACAGAAGTAAAATAAGCCACTTTCATCCTATCTCATATAAACTCCCCATGAGATCTCCCAAAAAGTTCCCTTGTCTACTGGCCAGAGTTTGAAACTCTATGTGATCATGGAAATTGTTGAGACCATCTGTTGTCCTGGCCCTCTGCATGACCATATTGCATAGAGGCTCTACACACTACCCCACATTACTTCTGACCAATTAGGAACCCCTCTTTTTGACTGCTTATTTAAACTTAGATTGTCTAGAGCAATTTTAAAGGTTATAACAAATATATAGTTCAAATCATCTTGTACTTTCAGTAATTACATATTTAACATTTTGTAGAGAAATGTTTAAAAACTCAATTTTTGCATCTTCCATTTTTTTCTCGTGGTGTATAAATTTTATTTCATATATTTCAAAATTATATTATTGAGGAACATTCAAATAGGCTGTTATATCTACCTACTCACCTGAATGTTTATCACCGATGATTCCTTTGTCTCTAGAAATGTTTTACAACTCAAAAAAACCTGCTTTGTCAAACAAATATAATTATGCCAGCTTTGAGGAAAATAGTAATATTCTCCTGGCATCATGTCTTCCCATCTTTGACCTATCACTTCTGCCCTTGTTTTTACAATGTTTTCATGAATAGTCTGTATCTCAGTTTTCTATGTCTTTAAGTCTTAGAGTTTTGTCTTCTAAATGCAGAGTTTTGCTCATATTGCCTGTGATTAGAAATAATCCATCCTATTTTGTGGCTTTTATTTTGTTGTGTTTACCCCCAATTCCTTATAGCCTTCTTTTGGATACACAAAGGTTTGAGTGTTATTAGCCATATTTTTTCTACTTATTTGAATATTATTCCACCATATTTCTTTTTTAAACTTATTAGCCTAAAAGTTTTAATATTCTTGGTTAAAATATATTTAATATTAAACAATACCAGAATCTTGGAAAAATTTTCGCTCCAACTACTACTTTCTCAGTTGTTGCCCAGGATTTTATTTCTATTTTATTTTCTAGCCCTATAAAGTCTACTCGTGTCCAACATCTTTATTTCTTGCAATCATCTCAAAGATTTGGTAAATATTTTTGTAAACCAAGAAAGAGCAAAATGGAACTGAGGAAAGAAATAATAAACAAAACACAATTTGAGATAATCTCATAGCAATTTTCACTTCACAGGGAAAGCAGTACATGAAGAGAGGAAGAAGAGAAAAATGCATATGCCTGGCAGCTTTGCATCTCCTGATTATTTGCAGTAAACGTCAATATATTAGAAATGAACCTTTCCTGCACTTCCAGATTTCTTATCTGGCTTCTGAGTGACACTTTGAGATAGGAATTCCATACTCCACCACGCAGTGTTTAATCCAAATCTGAAAGTGAGAGAAATAGTCAGAGACTCCAGACATATAGCTGGTTATCCCAGAGGCATGGCCACATCTGTGGGGAAAGAAACATGGCTATCCCTAGGCAAAGAGAAGTCCCTAAGAGTGCCAGCTGTTGATGTGGACCAATGGCAGGGTTTACAAAGCAAGGGGAGTTAAGGGAACCTAAAGAGAGACTTAAGATGTGAGTGATAGAGATGAATAAATAAAATAATGTGTTATACATGCACAATGGGGTTTTATTCAGCCATAAAGGAGAAGGAAATTTTGTCATTTGCTAGAAAATGGATGTAACTTGAGATCATCATATTAAATGAAGCAACTCAAACTCATAAAGATAAACATTGCTTGTTTGCTTGCATTTGTGGATTCTAAACTTTATATAGAAATTTAAAACTGTTATTCATGTTTGTGGGTATATCTGCTATATACAATCAAATATGTATGATATGAAAGCAGAAGGGAGATGAAGTAATAGGAGGCTAGCAGGAAAGGCAGTAGTTGAAGGGGGTGGGGTGACCCAACCCAGGTATATGATGCACTTGAAAGAAAATGTCTCTATGGAAGCAAGCACTATGTATAATACATACAAATAAGTAAATAAGAGTCTAGACAATGTGGGCAATGTGTAAGAAAGAAAAATATGTTGTTTGATCCCATTTTTTATGTGGAATCTAAAATAGTCAAACTTGTAGAAGCAGATACTAGAATGGTGGTTACCACAGATGAGAAGATGAGGGTCAGAGAGTATAACATTTTAGCTATGTATGAAAGAATTTGGGAGATCTAATATCTTGCATCATGACTATATTTAAGATTATTGTATACTTGAAATTTTCTAAGATGCTAGATCTTAACTGTTGTCAACCCCCCCCCAACACACACACAGTACCTAACTGAAGCACTGGATATGTTAATAACCCTTATTAGCATGTTCACATAATCGATAGATCAAGTTTTGCTCAATAAGTATATATTATTTCTGTTTGCCAATGACACTGCAATAAAATGGGAAAACTAAAAATATAAAACACCCCACTATGTGTAGAACTCCAGCCAAAGTAATTCATAAGTAAATATATTAGCACAGAAATCACTCTGGCTTTTCTCATACAGCACGACTACTAACTCCTGGGCATTTCTCTCAGAATTGCCATCTGTTCCAATGTTAATGTAAATGATATGAAGGCAGTTGCTCTAGACTAGGTATTCCTTTTCTTTTGAGTTGAGCAATTGCCACATTTGAAAGGCAATTTTCCTAGCTGTTTCCATTTTGACACCCCTCCAACCCTCTTGGCTACCACTATGTTTCTCAGAGCTTCTAAAATCACAATATTAAACAAAATTGTGTTCTCTATAATCAAATGAGCTTATTCTGACAAGCTCCCAATGGCTAACTATCTTTCTAAGTGTGGATTTATGTTATCCCTCTCTTTTTCCAGAAGGTAAAATTATTAGCTCCTTGATGCAGTGATTTCAATACAGTTTTTGGCTCACTGTTCACATGGCATAACTGTGATCACTTGTCAATGCATTTTATTCTAACCCTAAAATATTCAAAACATTTCAGCAAACTGTATAGACTAGAAAGTTTTTTAAATACTTTAAGATAGGAAAAAGGATGTAGCTCAGTAATAGAGTACTTGCCTAGCAGGTACCATGCCCAGAGCACCATCTCCACTACCACTAAATAAGTAAATGGGTATGTACCTAAAACAGGTCTTTGCCCACAACAAAATGGACTTTCTAGTTGAGTGTCCAAATGTACTCTTTTAATCTATAAGTCAGAGTGCAGAATTCTTAAATAGCATGTTTCAAAATTAGGATATGGGTATTATTTCTTTTTTATGATTTCTACCACATTTATTCTGTAAACTCTAAAGTGTTAACATATTGCAAGAATCTAAATGCTTCTAATCAAGTAGTCTGAGAGTTTTCAAGATTTATTAGGAGTCGAATATATAGAGTATGTTTATATTTTATAAATTAATAATGTATCATTGATTATTCTAAACAATTATTAATATAACTAGTAAAACAATATAAAAAAGTAATTTAATGCTATTTTTATTAAAATAATCAGCTAAAAATGTCATACAGAGAATCACATCTCTGTGATACTTGTTCACTGTTCCTTCTTTCAGTTTCTCCATCACCTCTAGTAAGAAAGATGCTAACCATTCCAGAGAATCTGATATCTTTGACATTCTGAACATTTGTATCTAAGTAGGGTAATAATAGTCCATTCTGAAGGTGAGATAATCATGTTTATGCTTTTGTAACCAATAACTCCAATGCCATGCTGCTGAAAATGGAAAAGGCTTATTTCAACGTTCATTATCCACCCTGATGGCTTCAGGAGCTTCTCTGCAGAGCCTCGCCACGGGGAGCATCCACAGTCAGTAGGGAATAGAAAATGGCACTTAGAGAACCCCACCTTGGCTCTAAAAACCTTCTGTCTAGAAAAGACCCTCTGTTATTTCTATTCTGTTGGCAATGTCAAATCACATCTTTGTACCTACCTTAAGTCCCTGCCATGTACCTAGAAGGTGAGTAGACTTACTAGTGAACATCATTAGTGACTATAGTACAGTGGTCATTTCCAGCCATGTGGACTACTCTACTAATGTATCTCCTTCCTTTAACATACTGGCATCCTCCAATACCCTTGGTTTAGATGTATATCTTTCATATACAAAGGATTTATTTCTTAAACTAATGTCTGGAATGCTTCTGCACCTATTTAGATACCATAATTTATCTATACAGCTTAGTCTTATGCATAATGCAGACTTTCTATTTAAATAAAATAAAATTCAAACAGTGTTGACATTTGGTCATAAACATCCTCTTATATTTAAGGAAAGCATTCACTGACAGTTTGACATATTAGTGTATTTTACTACCTAATGGTACTAGCTAAAATTCAGAGGACTTATGGAACAAGGACACAGCCCTGTTGGAAATCAGAATTCAAACTGAGCTAAAATGGACTTCCTGATATCACAGGGTGAGTTGGCAACACAGCCTCCAAGCACGAAGTGTTAAGGTGATTTTTACATTTTTTCCTTCTAAAGAGAAGGTCAAAGCATTATCCTTAGAGGCAAATCCTATTTCACCTCTGAAAGGTTAGTTTTTTTAAATGTTATAAAAGTAGTTCACTTGGAGTTGATCACAGCACATACTGACTGATTCAACTATGAGATCCAGCACCACAAGTACAAAGAGAGCACTCCTCAGTCAATTTTGGAAGCCAAGGAGGGTGATAAAGAATGTCATGTGAAATAGTCACAGAGTTTGAACTCATTTCTACACTCTGCCTTCCTGGTGATAACAGTCTTCATTTCCATCTGTTTTACTTTTACAGTTTATGGAAGCTCTTCCTTCATGTATAAACAAAGATTGTGGAAACCCCAAACTGTAAAGGAAAGTCTGATTCATCATAGCAAATCCTACCCCACACCAATGGAGACAATGCAACTAGAAAATACGTAAACTGTGCTTCTAACAGTTTTGTTTGAAGAAAGGGAGGTTTTTATCTAGAAACTTAAATAGTCCTCAGTGAAATACCTAAGAATGAAATATTGAAATCCAGACAGGCCGAAGCTAAAGAAGGGAGCTGAGGGGCTGGAGAGATGGCTCAGTGCCTAAGAGGACAGCACTGGCTGCTCCTACAGAGGACAAGGGTTTGGTTCTCAGTTGCCACATGGTAACTAACAATCTTTTGTAATTCAAGTTCCAGAGGCTCTGACACCTTCTCATGACCTCTGCAGACACTGCACTCACATGGCCCTTCCATATATGCAGGCCAAACACTCATACACATAAAATAAAAATAAACAAATCAAAAAAAAATCAAAAAGAAACAAGTTGGATAAGGGAATGGGGAAGGCTACTAGAAAGGCTAGGGATAGGGAGGGGAGAATATTCCACATGGAAATACCCTGTAGAAGGTAGCAGAGGTAAAAGGATGATGAGACATACAAGTTCAAGGATACTAAAAAGGCTCAGAAAGGCCAAATTGTAGAGCAGTGAGGAGTAGGGAAAAGTGGCCTGTATTAATCTTCTACAGCTGTTTGAGCTCAGTCAAGAGTTGAATTGGGGGGCTAAGGGCGTACGGCTCAGTGGTAGGATACCACATCGAACAACATAGAGTTGGGTTTAATTTAATTCAAATAGAAAAGAAAACCAATATGGATGCCAACCAGATGTATGGCGTAATTGGCTTCATTGTTAGTTTAATATAAAATGTGAATGTAATATGAGCATGTCTAACTATCCATCTTCATTAAGAGAAGCTAACTGTCTGGTGCTCTACCTGGAATCATCCTTCAGCTTAGGAAGCACTTTCTGCTGTAGTGGAGTCTGAAGGCATACCATCTCATCAGTAGTGAGCTGTGATGCTGCTGACTCCACACTTATACAGCCTGCTCTACTACTGTCAGGGCTTCTCTCATAGTAACTATGCTGAGCTGTTTTTAGCAGCAAAGCTTTGCAACAGTATTCACTTGGTATTCCCTCCATGACATCTATTTGTTTGCTGAACATAATATTGTTTACATTGTTTGTTTGTTTTTGGTCTTTCTGAGACAGGGTCTCCCTATAGCCCCAGCTAGCCTGGAACTTGCTCTGTAGACCAGGCTGTCCTTGAACTCACAAAGATCCGCATGCCTCTGCCTCCCAAGTGCTAGGATTAAAGGCATGCGCCACCATGCCTGGCCTGTTTACATTGTTTCTATTCTCCTTAACATTTACTGTTTTTTTTTTGGGGGGGGGGCTTTTAAAGTTTCAAATGCTAAGCAATGAAAATCATGTGAGTTCTGGTAGTGAGCATATAAACATAAAGAACATAACCCAGGCATGATGCAAACACCTTTAATCCCATCACTCTGAAGACAGAGGCAGGTGGATTTCTGAGAGTTCGAGGTCAGCCTGATCTACATACTGAGTTACAGGCCAGCTGGGGCTGTAGGGAGACCTTTTCTAAAAAAAAAAAAACCAAAAAAGGAAGACATGACATAATATTGGGGGCTGGAGAGATAGTTCCGTGGTTAACAGCACTGGCTGATCTTCCAAAGGACCCAAGTTCAGTTCCTAGAGTGGCTAGCCACGATCTGTAATTCAAGTTCCAAGGAAAAGGGCAGATGGTAAAAGAGTTCATCCCGTCAGCAAGCTTTAGCAGCACATTGATAGTTTAGACTAAATTGTCGCCATGGGGGGACTGTCCTGGTCACCAAGCCTACTCACTAGACAGCAGCAGCAACCCTACTGTTATGACAACCAAAAGTGTCTTTGGGGAATAGGGAGATTATTTAGTCTGTCAATCAAGTGCTTACCACCCAAGTATGTGGACCTGAATTCAGATCCCTGGCACCCACAAAGAGGCCAAGGTCAGCCTTGAGGTGGGAATGGGACAGAGAAAAAGAAGGAGCCCTGGGGCTCACTGGCCACCTAGAGTAGTCTGTAAGCTCCAGATTCAGTGAGAGATCTTGTCTCAAAATAATAATGATTATTTTTTTTAAGGAAAACATTCAGTGTTGGCCTCTATCCTCAATACCTGCACATACACCCCCTCCCACACAGACACACACAGAAACACATACACATTGACTATAATACATACATACACACATGCACACATGGACTTCAGGTATTAACAAATGTCCCTTAGTTACTGAGAAGCACTGCCCCAGACCAGTTAAATGACTAATGCAGTCACTACACTAGACAACTTAGACTCAAGAGTGGCAGCAGGCATGGAACAGAAAGGTAAGTGAGCTGAGAGAAATCCCCAGGAGGGAAGGTATCCATATTGGTGACATAGAACAGAGGTTATGCTAAGAGATTAAAGTTGACTTTAGGGCTTGTGCCAAGGACAAATGCATGGCACCACCTACTGAGTTCAAGAAAAGTAGTAGGATGGGGCTATTGGTGAAGAAATTGTGAATTTAAGTTCTTCAGCTTAAAGTTGATCAAAATCAAGAATTCTGTTTAAAACATTTAAGAATCTTATTAAGAAGAAATTTTCGGACAAAATAATTGTTATGTTTAATTTTTTTCACATGGGCCCTGGGCTATTTCCTAGGGATTGCTGACTGGTCTTCTACCCCTAGTTATCTATCTCTGTCAATGCAGTAACTATGGGCATTACTGAGAAGGTGCTTTTCAGACCTCTTCTCCATATGCTATCATTCATCCTTAGACTTTAAGTAGAATTCATGACATATAGCATTATAGCTCCTCCCTTCCTTTGAGTAGTTAGCTTTCCAGGTGGCACATAACACAACACACAAATATATACACAAATGTACTCACATACATGCATACCCCTTTCTTAGAATACCTGGACAGGATTCGTGTATAGATTAGGTATTTTGTTAAACAGTCTTCTCTCATTTAACAAATACATGAGAAAACAACAGGAAGAAAATATATTCTGGCTCACAGTTTTAGAGGTTTGGGCAAGGATCAAATGGCAGGGCAGAGCAACTTCACAGTGGCCAGGGATTGGAGAGAACGCCTAAGCTAGCTGACTTTCTTCTTTCTCTTTATTCCTTGTGCTCCCCCAGCCCAGGGCATGCTTCCCCACATTCAGAATGAGTCATCCTCTTTTTATGTATATTTTTATTGGACTTTTGTGAATTTAATACAAAACATCTTAATCATCTTTATACTCTCTCTACCATCCAGACCCACCCATAGCCTGCCCCATTAGATTTCATGCATTCTGTCATATATGTTAAGGCCTGTTGAGTCAAGTTAGTCTACCCAGATGTCCCTCGGTGCAAGTTCATCCACTGTGGTCTAGTCAGCCTATCTTAATTAACCCTCTCTAGAAACACTATCATTAACATTTCTAGATGTGTGATTTACTAATATATAACTTCATGTTGCTAATTGTGGTGGTATGAATGAGAATATCCTCCATATGATCCTAGTATTTAGACAGTTTGTCTCCAGTTGGTGGTGCTGTTTTAGGAGGCTTTATGGGTGTGGCCATGCCAGAAGAAGCACATCACTGAGGGTAGGCTTTTACGGGTCTCCCTGAGTCAAGCAAGACTCCACCGTCAGCACCAGCTACACCTCACCTGCCTGGAAATACTGTGCAGCAGAGGCAGCCATGTGCCTGTATATCCCAAATCTAATTGGCTATTGGCTCTCTCCTTGGAGGAATAACCCATGGCTGATGCCACAAGCTTACAGCCTCTACAGGTTAGGAGATGTTATAAGCCACAGTAAGACCCTGTCATATCTAACAGGGGGTAAAAATGTGATTCATGGATTAACATATCATCCAAACATATGTGTCTATGCCAAAGTAACCTACCATAACTATTAGTGCTGCTTAAATACCTATATATCCAATTGCTTGTGCTTCATTAGTAGGATCGAAAGGTTACTCCTGAACAAACTGTCAGCCCATGAAAGGAAACAGCCAGAATTGACCAGAGTCCAAATCAACAGCTCCAGAGAGAGTGGACTGTTTTACTTCTCATCCACCTATGCCCCTTTTCTAAGCCTAGGGAACAATCTGCTGAAGAGGGGGCGTGGTAGAATGTAAAGGCTGCGATTGGGGTGAATGGTGAAACTACAGTGATGTAGTCTGGACACTCATTTGATCAACTTGATTGAACAAACAACCTGTCACCCCCCACTGGATGGTGGGACTGGGGATTTGGGCACAACAGTCTGCAGATTGGTTTTGCACGAAGGATGCTTGTACTCATGGATTATCACTTATAGCTAAAAAATGGGAAAAAAAAAACCTGAAAGATACAGGACAGTTATGGCAGAATACATGATCTGGGATGGGGTGGGAGTTGGGGGGGAAGGGAAAGGGAAATATGCCTGATCTGAATTGGAAAATGATGTACGAAATGCACAAAGCATCAATAAAAATTAAATTAAAAAAAAAAAAAAGAGTTTTTAAGCCTTGCCAGATTTCCAGTCTCTCCCCACTTCCTGTGCTGGCTTGAAGATGTGATCCTCTGGCTTCCTGCTCCTGCCACCATGCCATCCCCGCCATTATGAACGTCAATCCTCTGGAACCAAAAGCTCAAATAAACTTTCCTTCTAGATATAGCTTTGGTCAGTGTTTTAATACAACAACAGAAAAGTTAGTAATACAATGATCAATATTAACCATCGAAGGCATTTTTCCTAAAAATTATAAGAAGTTTAGCTAACATAAAATACTCATAATACTAAAATTATGCTAATGGACTCCACTTAAGATGGTCTGCAAAATCTAATTGCTAAATTTAGAGTAATTCTTTAATCCTTCCCACAGCAAGGAGCAGTCATTATCATCAAACCCCAACAATCCATTAGTACAGCTAGCTCTATCCAGGTTGTGGGAGAGATATAAAGTCTTTTTTCTACAAGCATCAGATCCCTGGCATCCACATAAGAAAATCTGAGCATGGCAGCACCAACCTGTAATCCCTGCACTATGAAGTGGAGTCAGGGGCATCCTGGTGGCTTGTCTAGCCAATTGGGAAGCTCTAAGTTCAGTGAGAGGACCTAACATAGGATGGAGAGCAATAGCAGAAGACAGCCACTGTCAGCCCTTGGCCTTCACATGCACACGAGCTGGTGATCACAACTCTTCCCCCCACTCACAGGTATACACCAAACACATACACACACAAAGAAAATGTGTCTAGAATTCCACTAATTCTTACCACAGCCATTGCCACCAAACTATTATGCCAAAAGCCAAGCCATTCACCAAAGCCAAGAAGTGAATTCGACACTTGAATGAAAAGCATCCTATCATAAGACAACCTACAGAAGGTCAAATCAATGCATTTAAAGAGCTTACCATAATTATCTGCTCACCACACACCGACTTCTTACCATCAAAGACAACATCTGGCAGAAACATCCCAAATGCTCTCTTCCCTTCTCTGCACTGAGGCCACTATAAAGAGGGAGCTGTGTATGTTTCTTGAATGTTGGGCACCAGTTATAAATGCACATAGTAGACACTAAACTCACAAGTTGCATTATCTCAAAAGATCACCTATAAAATAGCTACAATTACTCTCTGTATTTCAAGATAAGGAAAGAGAGATCAAACGTCTTAAGTAGTTTTCGAAGGCCACACAGTAAATATCAAAGGCCAAAATCAAATGGAAGTCTGTGTGATTGCACAACTCACTTGCTTAACCAAATACTATATTGCTGAAATGTGAGCTTTAATATTGAAAGGTATACTTTGAGTCTTGACTGACTAATTCAGGATACTTGTACATTTTCTTTTCTTGAAAATATCCCTCACATTAAAGAGAAGTACCCATTTTTAAATAGTTGTTCATGTTTTCAAGGAGAACTGTACAAATATCTGAAAACCTCTGATTTTGAAGTATGTTATCAAAGATAATATTTGTTCCAAATATAAAGTGAC
Source organism: Rhizomys pruinosus (assembly GCA_009823505.1). Lineage (NCBI taxonomy): Eukaryota > Metazoa > Chordata > Mammalia > Rodentia > Spalacidae > Rhizomys > Rhizomys pruinosus. Next base: position 54,663 of record VZQC01003998.1, on the reverse strand, counting down.
TATTATATTTAATAGTAACAGTACTGATACACTAAACTATCCTTTATGATTTAAATTCATGAAGAATATAGTTATAATAACATTTAAAAGCTCTATAATAAAAGTCTTGCTAAATATTTGTACTGTTTTCTCAACACCACTTTCAAAATTATCTTAGCATCAACTATGCAGTTGTCCCCCATATGTACACAATAATAATAAATTCATTACTTAAACTATTTTTTTTTCATTTTCTATTTGTGATTACTGTGAAGACAACTGACTTTTGCATCCCATCAATGGCAAATCAGTCATTGGCAATGGAGAGCCTATAATTTTCTTTTCTCATGCTTTTCTTGTCAGAGTGTGTTGCCAAGGCTATGGTAGCTTTGGTATAATTTGGTCAGAAGACAAAATTTCTTCTCTAGTTTATAAATATATATTATAAGTATCATATAAACATCATAAAATCTTTTTAATGAAATAGGATCATTTTAGTGAGACAAATAAATACATACAAAGGACTCGTTTTATGTAAGACTTGCTAGATCAATAATGGGCAAAGATCAATACCTGTGAGCATATCTGCTAGAGAATTATAAAAGCACATTGAACAAGGCAAGAGAAAGGAATGTGGATTCCAAAGCTGAGGAGTTATGGGTGAGGAAGAGTTGAGCTTCTTAAAAATATAGGCTGACTAGACCCTACTCAGTGAACATGCACCAAGGGATGTCTAGGGACACTAACTTGATAAGATAGGACTTAAAACAAATGACAGAATATATGAGTTCCTGTTTGGGGGTGGCTATGGAGCATGCCATTGGGGAAGGGAACATAAAGAAGATTAAGATGTTCTGTATGAAATACACAATAATTTAATAAAAAATGATCCTAAAAGGAGCTATTTTAAGGTATGCCTATTATTCCAATATGTGGAAGGCAGAGGCAGGATGATTTTCATACGTTTTAGGCCAGCCTGGGGCACATAGTGGATTTTGGGCTACAGAGCGAGAGCCTGCCTCCACCTCTTCTCTATCCTACACCTGAGCTACAAGAGCTATTTGATAAGACATGGGAGTATATTGGGTAGGGAAGATGGGGATAGCTCAGCTTTTAGAGTAGCACTTGAGATCTCATATCAACACCAGGAACTTTACAAGAAGCCAGGCACTAGGGAACAGAAACTTGTGAGTTTTCTGTGGGCATACTGTGCTTGGGGGCTTGGCTGCTGCCGAGAGACACAGAAGTGGCCAACAAACATTTCAAATCTGGAGCTGGCCGAAGATAGGTACATATGAGGCTTGTAATGCCATAGGACTTAGGTGTGCACAGTACCTCTCCCCAAGTTTACTCTACAGTGGAGCAAAGTTCAATGTTCACAACAGCTATTGCATGTTCTGCTATGATGCAGACTCTGCTTTCTGTGGGTCAGGGTTGGGTCCAGTGTTCTGCATCTCAACAAGCTCCCCACTGGCGAGATGCTTCTGGCTCTCGTATTACTTTTTATTGAATTTTTCTATTTTCATACAGTACAGTTTGATGGTACTTAGATTTCTCTTCATACCTCTCCCCACCTCCCAATTTAATGTTATATATATATATATATAATCCTATAAAATCCAATTTATGTCCCAAAATGCCCTCAGTGAAGGTCCAGCCACGAGGTCAACCAATAGTCCTATCGATGTAAGACACTGTCTTTCCCCTCCCAGAAGCCAACAATTGTCAAACGTTCCTTAGGTTGTGTGGTGTTTTGAATGAATACCCCCATAGGCTCCAAGTAGATGGTGGCTCTGTTTTGGGAGGTCTTAGAAAGTGCAGCCATGCTAGAGGAAGCATGACATGAGGGGACAGGCTTAAAGAGTTCTTAAACCTCCAGTCACTCTCAGTTTCCTGTGCCTGCTTGAAGATGTGAGCATTTCCCTTCTGCTCCTACCCCAGCCACCTCTGCCAACATGCCTCCCCACCATGAAGAACTCTTACCCTTTTGGAGCATAAGCTAAATATCTTTCTTTTATAAATTCCCTTGGTCACTGTGATGGTTAATCCTGTGTGTCAACTGGACTAAGGGACAAATAAGAGAAAAGGGATATTTGGATTGGACCACCTCAACCCAGATGGCCCACCCCAAATGTGGGCGTTACCTTCTGCCGGCAGGCAGTGTAAAAGGCAATGGCAGAAGGAACTGGTCCCTTTTCTCTTGCGGCTTGCCTCTCTCATCTGGTGAGTTTGTCTTGCTGCTGTGATCAACCTTTTGGATCCCAGAGTTTACTGGGACCGGCAGATCTCCTGGAATCCATTCAGGCCTTCAGCACTAGATTGGGACTACTGAGACATCCAGCCTTGTGGACTGAGCAGTTCCCTGGATTCTCTCGGCCTTTCCAGTGTGGTGCAGCTACTGTTGGACTCCTTGAACTCTGTCATGTGAGCAAATCAATAAATTGTATATAGCTATATATTCGTCCTGTTACTTCTGTTTCTTTAGAGAACCCTGACTAATACAGTTTTGTTCCAGAAGTGTTCTAGAGAAACAGAAATTGAAAGGATATTTCTTTAGTGGGCTCTTTAGTTCTGGAGCCCGCTCTCCAACTCAATGAAGCCTAGAGTTACTGAAGGCTTTCCTGGTGGCATGAAGAAGAATGATAATCCTTGGTGCAGACTATTTGAACTAATTATGAAGATAGATCATTTGACTCACCTAATTCACCTCTTGTGAGAAGCAAGGAATTTAGCGACTCTATATATAAAACGTTCGAGAAATTGCGGAAAAATAAAGGAAAATAATGATGTTACCTTGTAGCTCCTAGCATGTCTGGATAAGTGATAGGGAAAATAAGGAGCTCCAGTGATAAAAATGACCAGCTTCTGGATTCGCAAACAGTTTAAAGGTTTCCAAGTGTGCTCTGGAAGAGAATCTTTCTCTCCAGCAGCCAAAGAGCAAAGCAGCAGAAAATCAAGCTGGAGTCCTTATTATACGTTTGGCTGATTTACAATGCAAATTTAATTCCCAGCCACAAAGAGTGTCAGCAGTTAAAGTGAGAGCACTGGTGGGGAAAGGGCGGAACCCTGAAACTTGGATGGAGATGTGTGGGAGAACATATGATGAGGATTTTGAACCCTCAGATTCTGAGGGATTTTCTTTATCTGAGGAATTAATTCTCCCCCCCTCAGCAGAGAATCCAACACCTGCAGATCCTACTCCCCACCCTTGCCTGAGGAAACTAATCCCCCCCCCAGTGGGAGCTAATGTCCCTCAGGCCCAACAATTGTTGCCTCTAGACCTATAACCAGATTGAAGCTAAGCAAGCCCCTAAAGGGAGATAAAAGTGTGGTCACGAGGAGGTCACTACACCACTAAAGAAAATTAATGAGTTTGCTGATTCATTCCGGCAGAAGCCTAAGGAATATGTGTGGGAATGGATTTAAGGTGTGGGATAATGGTGGAAGGATATAAAATTGGATCATACTGAGTTGTCTTGATATGAGCCCACTGAGTAGAGATTCTAGGTTTAACATGGAAGCTCGAGCAGTTAAAAAGGTGTTAAAAGTTTATTTGAATGGTTGGCTGATGTATTTATATAAAACATGGCCTACTATCAGGAGTTAGAGATGCCTGTATTTTTTGGCTTAGTATTGATGAAGGGAGTTGTGAGGGTCAGGCAGATGGGCATGCTCAAGTAGATTTGAAGTGTAAAACCACATTCCCACAATATGAGACCCATGAGGACATGCCTTCACTGAATTTCATAAGATGGAAAGTATTGAGAGGAGCACCAGAACATTTGAAGAGCTTTGTTTTTGCTCTATTTCTTATGCCAGATCTTACAGTTAAGAAGTTGTTGCTCACTTGCATAAATTAAAGTGTACACATAATAGTTTAACAGGACCTCAGGGTAGGCATCAGGTGGCAGCACTGAATTCCGACAGCCAGATGAGCGTAATTACCGTAATTATCATAATGGCTCGCAAAGGTAAAACAATACCTATAATGTCATGACCCAAATGATCTTTGAAACTGGCTAATTAATCATGGCCTTCCCAGGAACCAAATACATAAGAAGCCTAATAAGTTTTTATTTGATCTTTTAAGCAAGAAAAGCTCTAGAACAAATGACGGAAGTCAAATTGGATTTTAGAGTAGCGATCCCACCAGTTAACCAGTTTCCATGATTGAGACAGTTCACAGACACCAGAAACCCTTGAATGAAGGGTGGCCGGTTCCAATGAGGAAGGACCTTGTCACAATACCAAAGAGTTATGCTGTTTGCTTCCTCCTGTCCTTCCCAGAGGGACTGAGGCCTTTTACTAGGGCAACTGTACACTGGGGAAAAGGAAATAATCAGACTTTTCGAGGCCTATTGGAATACTGGTTCTGGTTGACACTGATCCCAGAAGACCCTAAAAACATTGTGGCCCTCCGGTTAAAGTAGGGCCTATGGAGTCAGGGGATAAATGGAGTTTTGCTGAAGTTCGTACTCCACGGTGGGCCAGTGGGTCCCGAACTCATCCTGTGTTATTTCCCCAGTCCCAGAATATTATAATTGGGATAGATATATTAGAAATTGGCAGAATCCCAACATTGGTTCCCTGACCTGTGGAGTGAGGGCTATTATGGTCAGAAGGCCAAATGGAAACCATTGGTGTTGCCTCTACCAGGGAAAATAGTGAACCAAAACAGTATCGTATCCCTGGAGGGATTGCAGAAATTAGTGCCAAAATCAAAGATTTGAAAGATGCAGGGTGGTGATTCCTAACATCTCCATTTAATCTCCAATTTGCCTGTGCAAAAGAAGATGGATCATGGAGAATGACAGTTGACTATCAAAAACTCAACCAAGTAGTGACACCCATTGAAGCCACTGTACCAGATGTGGTGTCCTTACTTGAGCAGATTAATATTCTCCTGGTACTGGTATGCGCTATTGATCTGGCCATGCTTCTTCTCAATACCATTTCATAAGGAACACCAGAAGCAATTTGCTTTCAGCTGGCAAGGCCAACAGTATACCTTTACTGTCTTACCTCAGGGGTATGTAACTCTCCAGCCTTGTGCAATAACTTATTAGAAGGGATCTTGATCCCTGACTCTTCCACAAAATATCACACTGGTCCACTATATTTGATGATGTTATGCTGATTGGACCCAGTGAACAGGAGTAGCAGCTAGTCTAGACTTGTTGGTAAAGCATATGCACATGAGAGGTGGGAAATAAATCCAACTAAAATTCAAGGACATCCTACCTCAGTGAATTTCTAGGAGTTGTGGTGTGGAGCATGCAGAGACATTCCTTCTAAGGTAAAGAATAAGTTGTTGACCTGGCCCCTCCCTCACCAAGAAAGAAGCACAAACGTTGTGGCCTTTTTGGGTTCTGAGGCAGCACATTCTCATCTGGGTGTGTTACTACAACCCATATAATCAGGTGACTTGAAGGCAGCAAACTTTGTAGTGGGGCTTGGAACAGGAAAAGGCTCTTCAACAGGTCCAGGCTGCAGTGCAGCTGCTCTGCCCTAGGGCCTATGATTATCCAACAGACCCAATGGTGCTTGAGGTATCAGTGGCAGATAGAGATGCTGTCTGGAGTCTGTGGCAGGTCCCATAGGGGAATCCATTAGGAGGCCCTTGGGATTTTGGAGCAAGGCTCTACCTTCATCTGCAAACAACTATTCTCCCTTTGAAAGACAGCTCTTAGCCTGCTATTGGGCCTTAGTGGAAACTGAAATTGACAATGGGCCACCAAGTCACCATGTGACTGAGCTCCCATCATGAAGCTGGGTGTTATCTGACCCACCAGACCTAAAGTAGGACGTGCACAGCAACAGTGCCATTATCAAATGGAAGTGGACATACGTGACAGGGCCCAGGCAGCCCTGAAGCACAGCAAACTTACATGAAGAAGATTGCCCAAATTGCCTATGGTTCCCACTCCTTTACAATGCCTCCTCTTAACATGCACCTAGGCTTCATGGGTTTGCCTATGATCAGTTTGACTGAGAGAGAGAGAAGACTAGGGGCCTGGTTTACTGATGGTTCTGCACGCTATGCAGGCACCACCCAGAGGTGGACAGCTTGCAGCATTACAGCCAATTTCTGAAACAACCCTAAAGGACACTGGTGAAGGAAAGTCTTCACGAGTGGGCAGAACTCGGGCAGTGCATCATGGTTGTGCATTTTGCCCAGAAGAAGAAATGGCCAGTTAATAATCATTATATACTGATTCATAGGCTGTAGCCAATGTTTGGTGGATGGAAGGGACTTGGAAGGAGCATGACTGGAAAATTGGTGAGAAAGACATTTGGGAAGAAGAAAGATAGAGTTGATAGAGCTCTCTGAATGGTCAAAGGATGTGAAGATCTTGTGTCTTCATGTAAATGCTCATCAAAAGGTGATCTCAGCAGAGTATGAGTGTATTAGTCAGGGTCTCTAAAGAAACAGATAACAGGACGATATATAGCTATATACAATTTATTGATTTGCTATGTGACGGAGTTCAAGGAGTCCAACAGTAGCTACACCACACTGGAAAGCCGAGAATCCAGGGAAACTGCTCCAGTCCCGCAAGGCTGGATGTCTCAGTAGTCCCAATCTAGTGCTGAAGGCCTGAATGGATTCCAGAGATCTGCCAGTCTCATACAGCTGGGATCCGAAAGGTTGATCACAGCAGCAAGACAAACTCACCAGATGAGAGAGCAAGTCGCAGGAGAAAAGGGACAGCTCTTCTGCCATGGCCTTATACTGCCTGCCGGCAAAGTAACGCCCACATTTGGAGTGGGCCATCTGGGTTGAGGTGGTCCAATCCAAACATCCTTTTTCTTATTTGTTCCTTAGTCCAGTCAAGTTGACACAACAGAGATTAACCATCACAATGAGTTTAATACTCAAGTATAGATTGGATGACTCGTTTGTGGATAGAGCCTCTTTCTCCAGCTATCCTGTTGTTGCTCAATGGGCCCATGAACAAAATGTCATGGTGGCAGAGATGGAGGTTTATGCATGGGCTCGACAGCATGGGCTTCCACTCACCAAGGCTGATCGGCTACAGCTGCTGTCGAGTGCCAGATTTGCCAACAGCAGAGACAACACTGAGCCCCTGGATATGGTGCTATTCCCCCGGGTGACCAGCCAGCACCTGGTGGCAGGTTGACTACATTGGACCACTTCCATCATGGAGGGACAGCGTTTTGTCCTTACAGGAATAGATACTTATTCTGTTATGGATTTGCTTTCCTGCACATAATGCTTCTGCAAAACTACCATCCAGGGACTTACGAATCTTTATCCACCATCATGGTTTTCCTCACAGCATCGCTTTTGACCAAGGAACTCACTTCAACAGCCAAAGAAGTGCGACTGTGGGGGCCCATGTTCATGGTATCCACTGGTCTTACATGCTCCCCACCACCCAGAAGCAGCTGGCTTGATAGAATATGGAATGGCCTCTTGAAGACACAGTTACGCCAATTAAGTAGCAATATCCTGGAGGGCTGGGGCAAGGTTCTCCAGCAAGCAGTTATGCTTGAATCAGTTACTATACGTACTGTTTCTCCTATAGCCAGAATTCATTGGTCCAGGAAACCAAGGGTGGAAGTGGGAATGATTCCACTCACTATCACCCCTAGTGACCAGTTAGGAAATTTTTGCTTCCTGTACCCACGACCTTGCGTTCTGCTGGTCTAGATGTTTTGGCTCCAAGGGGAGATGCTTTTTGCCAGGAGGACACAGCAAATGTTCCTTGAACTGAAGCTAAGACTTCCCCCTGGTCACTTTGGGCTTCTACTGCCTTTAAGCCAACAGGCTAAGGAAGGAATCAGTAGTAGGAGGAGTGATTGATCCAGACTACCAGGAGGAAATTGGACTTTTTTCCACAATGGGGGCAAGGAAGATTTTTCTGGAAGGCAGGAGATGCGTAGGGCGCCTTCTGGTGCTACATGTCCTATTGATTAAGGTCAATGGGAAACTCCAACAACCAAACCAGACAGGACAATAAATGGCCAGACCCTTCAGGGATGAAGGTATGGGTCACTCCTCCAGGAAAGAGCCAAGACCTCAAGGTGCTTGCTGATGGTGAGAGAAATACAGAATGGGTAGAGAGAAGGTAGTCATAAATATCAGCTGAGCCGGAGGACCAGTTGCAGAAACGTGGATTATAATAGATATTAACTTTGTCCTTTTGGTTAAGAATGTGCTTGTTCTATATATGTATGTATATTAAGGGAATACTTGTGTTATTCTCTTTTAATGTGCAACTGAGATAAGTGTTTTAAGTGTTGTCATATTTAGGTTATAGATACTGAAGGACTAAGTGTTCCTCAAGGCCATTACCACCTACTCAAGTATAATGCTTTGCATTGCACATGAGACACTATAACATGTTAGGTGGAATTATGACTTGCCATTGTTTGCGATTGACATTTAAGCATAACATAAGGAGCGGCTATTTATTGGTGTCAAGTTGACAAGGGGTGGACTTGTGATGGTTAATCCTGTGTGTCAACTTGACTGGCTAAGGAACAATAAGAGAAAAGGAATGTTTGGATTGGACCACCTCAACCCGGATGGCCACCCCAAATGTGGCGTTACCTTCTGCCGGCACGCAGTACAAAGGCCACAGCAGAGGGAGCTGGTCCCTTTTTTCTCCTGCGGCTTGCCTCTCTCATCTGGTGAGTTTGTCTTGCTGCTGTGATCAACCTTTCGGGGATCCCAGCGTGTACTGAGACCGGCAGATCTCCTGGAATCCATTTGGCCTTAGCACAGATTGGACTACTGAGACTCCAGGCTTTGCAGGACTGAGCAGTTCCCTGGATTCTCTCGGCCTTTCCAGTGTGGTGCAGCTACTGTTGGACTCCTGAACTCGTTCATGTGAGCAAATCAATAAATTGTATATAGCTATATATTTCGTCCTGTTACTTCTTTCTTTAGAGAACCCTGACTAATACAGTAGCGATGTTTTATCACAGCAACAGAAAAATGATTAATACAGGTTGGTTGGGATTTCTTACCCACTTCCTCATGTCTATGCTGGGGTTCTGTCTGGCTTGAACTTCCTCAGAATATCGACATGATGTCACCATTGCTGTGAGTCCATATGAGTAGCAGACCAACTGACTAGAGACTCTGTTTGCATATATAATCTTAATTTGGGGTTTGATCACAATACTGGAATTTAGAAAACTAGATAGCACTTTTTAACTCCATTACTAAATTTCTCCTGAAACACAGAACAGTTCAATTTAAATGATGTGAACATTATAAATACAGTGACAAAATAGCAAATGTAGTAAATGTGTGTGTTTGTATAAACTTGTATACTTTAATTAAATTCTAAATGACATCATAATTTTATTAAGAACACATATGAATAATAGTTTCTCAGGTAAAGCTAAGTTTGCCTAAGAAGTTCTTCAATGGGAAAGAAAAGTGCTCATTTATAGACTTTGTTACTTGCATAGCTGATTTATACAAAAGATAAACCCAGCTGTTTGAAGAAGCTCAAATTTGGGAAATTGTATACTAATAAGGAAGCTATCAAGGAAATGCAAATTAAAATTACTTTGGGATTTCATTCACTCTAGCCAGAATGGCTATTGTGCTGGATAGCTTTAGTGTCAACTTGACACACCTTTGTTAAGGGAGTCTCAATTGGGGAATTGGCTCCATTGGACTGGCCTGTGGCCACATCTGTGGAATATTTTCTTAATTGTTGAGTGATGTGGGAAGGGTTCAGCCCATTTCTGGCAGTGCCACCCCTGAGCAGGTTTTTGTGTAATCGTATAAGAAGGCAGGTTGGGCATTGGGCCACAGGAGCAAGCCATGAAGAAGCATTTCTCCTGCCTCTGTGTTCCCCCCCCCTTAGTTCCTATGTTGGGCTCCCTCAGTGATGAACTGTGACCCAGGAGATGTAAGACAAATAAACCCTTTCCTCCCCAAGACAGTTTTGGTCAGAGTGTTTTGTTACAGCAACTGAAACTACAATAGCTATTATCCATAAAACAATTGACTACAAATGCTGTAAAGGATGTGGGGCAAGAGGAACACTTACTCTCTGTTGGTAGAAGTATAAACTAGGGCATCCACTATTAAATCAGTGCAGAGGTTCCTCAAGAAGCTAACACAGAACTTGTGACTCAGCAATATCATCAGGCATATACCCAAAGGACCTCATATCCTACAATAGAGATACCTGCACATTCATGTTCACTGAAGTTCTATTCACATTAGTGAGAAAATGGAATCAACCTAGAAGCCCATTAATGGATGAATGGATAATGAAAATGTAATACATACCTACAATGGAATTATATTCATTGGTAAAAAAAAAAAAGAATGAAATTTGCAGGAAAATTAATTAAAGCCAGAAAATATTATACTGTTAACCCCAGCTCAGAACAACAAACACCTTATTTTCTCCCTTACATGTGGATCCTACCTATTAATTTTCATAGTGTGTTTAACATTAAGTGCTTGCATGCAAAGGTCAGAAGGATAGAAAGGCGCCATTAGAGGAGAGATGGAAAGAAAGAGGCCTTAAAGAAGAGGAGACATAGAACACATTGGACATAAAAATGGAGGGAAGAATACTCAGGGTGGAAAGGTTTAAGCAATGAGGGGACCAGGAGGAAAGGGAAGAGAAGAGGGGAGATTGGAAGGGTAAGCCAAACTAAAGATAAATGAAAAAGTCATAGAGAAGCCTGCTATTATACAAGCTTATCTAAAAACATAACAGAGAGGGAGTTTGAACAAAAGTACCCCTCCACACATGGATAATGCTCTCCCAGTGCCAGGTATGGGATGGTTCCCTGTGAGTGGTTGGCCAGGGAGTCTCCAGAAGCCTCCCCCCCAATAATGCAAACTATTGCCATTGCTATGGTTGCCCACCAGAACTTCATAATACAACTTATTGTTGAAGACATGACACATTTTGGTCACAGGACATAAAGCAATCAAGCTGAACCTGAGCTGGAGGCTTCTTCCCTAGCTTTTGTAGTGCCAAAAGGTGGTATGTAGGCTGCTGGGGGGGGGTAGAAACATCATCAACATAGTCTTATCCAACTATGAATCCTTCAAGTTCCAATAATGACCTCCCAGGCAACATGCGCCCTCTAGTACAATAATGGCCTTACTGCTACGATAGTAACCAATAGTTTTCTGATTAGATTTGAGGTCTGCTGCACAGGAGGAAACTCATGCCTGTTTCTGAGAACCTAGTCAAGAATCTGTAGCTGGGGAGGTCATAGGCTCTAGGAAACCTACTATTATTGTTTTGCTAAATGGTCATGTTAACAGACTTCTAAATATCTATATTTATATCCAAAGATCATTGCGGTGTCCAGACCTCATCAGAGAAGCTTCTTGCTACCGGGGACAGAAGTTAATGCAGAAACCCATAACCGGCCAAAGTACTGAGATAAGTGTGTGCTTAATGGAGTGCTCAGACTTCATAGGACAGTGATACTACTCAGGAATACATCATGGAAGAGAGTCAAAAGAGTGTGAGAACCAGAGGACGGGAGATAAGCAGCAAGAAGCTGCCTTCTGGACATGACACAGCCATTGCACTCATGAACTCGCTGCAGCTGGGGTTATCCTCAAAAGACCTGCAGAGAGCAGGGCCTCATCATTTCACCATGGATGGTGAAAGGGTCCACAAAGCTGAAGCCTACTCCTCTCTGAGGTACAATTATTGTCAAGTGGTGGTTCTTGGGAGAGGACCATGATTCTCTTCAGTGGTGTAGCCATTGATGTTACCCTTGTTCCAGAAAAATAACCTCGCCACTTTTGGGACAAGAAACTCTCTAATTAAACTTAGTGGCTCCCAAACAAAATGGAGGATGTGTTAAGAATGGTTCCCTCAAGACAGGACTTGTGCTTACTGGACTTCATTTGGGAGCACAATATTCAAAGCAGAAGCATGTCAGTAAAGGTTTCCTTCTGCATAAGGTTTTTTTGTAGTGTTATGTCTTAATCATAGTCTACCATCAAATATTTTAGGAATATCTTTAATGTTTAGATAGTATATTAGCAGCATGCAATAACTACATCATAGGTTCTCAAGCAGAGACAGTCTATTGCAAGGAAAGGACCTTCTCTGCTGCCAGCTATCATAGGCTGTTTAAAGTTATAAAACTGAATAGAAACACTGAATATTGTAGAAATGCACTTTGCTCAGTAATACTTGAGTTGTTGCAATATTAGATTATCCATTTGGTAGTTATAGAAAATCCTTAACTGTAATTGATGGTTGTTACTGTAACAGTATATTGCCTGTATTTCTACCTCTAGTAATGGGCTTATGTGCTAGATTTCAATATCCTTGAGCCTGGACAAGTGCACAAGCCTTTTTAAAAAGAAACATGGTTTGCTTGCACAAAACTGATCAGATTTGAGAGATTGTTAATGCCCTTGAAGTGGTTTTTGTGGGTGTGAAACAAATGGTGAGAATTTGAATTGTTCCCTTATTATAGTATTGAAATTAAGTCTACTTAATCTATCAAAGCATGTTCATGTCCTAATTTTATATACTTGTATCTATCAATAAACATTTAAAAATTTGTAAAAAAATCTGTTAAAAAGCTGTACATGTGTACATATATAGTAAGTATATGTAGAAATCTTTAATGAGTCATTTAATAACTACCTATTTTCACTAAATAAAAGCAACTGTTGTTCTATAGAAGATATATACATATAAATCCAGATTATATATATCCAGATATAGGTCGTCGTTCAGAGTTGATTTTTAAAAAAGAAAATAAAATTAGCATATACCAGTAAAAAAAGAAAAAAAGAATGGTTCCCTGTCGGGTCTTAGTCAGGTCCTGTCCTGGAACCAACTGGGCTGAGGAAGGGTAAGTGCGCTGCCTGCCCATTCCCCAGCCTCCTCAGTTTCCAGAGACACTCAGACACAGTGGGGAGTCCAGTCAAGCAGGCTCTCACTTTATTGCAATCAGGGCAGGGACTTATATACAAAACAGCCACAAAAGGCATTTAGGCGTGAAAGTAAATGACCAATGTTCCTGCAGCCACTCTGGCCCTCTCAGGCAGATTGGCGTACATGGCTGACAACTGTAACTTGTGCTGCTTGTCCTTATCTTTCCCCAACCAGAGGTTTTGGCAAACAACCCGGGTCCCTCTTCCTCTACCTCCCCACAGCGCCATCTTGACCTGGCTGGCCAGGTGGGCCCCATTAGACTCACCCTTTTTTCTTTTATAACCCACCTCTTTCCGAGGTATGGGTGTGGCACCTCCTAGGAGGTTCACCATTGAGGCACCTTACGTAAGGTTCACCTTATAGTGTGTGGAAGTCTTCAGGTTCCAGCTGGTCATAGTGCAACCTAAGGACCATGAGTTGTACCTCCCAGGCCTTTTCTCTGATCAGCCTGGTTAGCCTGATAAAGAGGCAGGGCCCAAATATGCGCAGGAATGAAATTATAAGGAGGGGGCCCATCAGTGTGGAAATAAGAGTCAGCCAGGGGGACCAATCAAACCATTGTTGATACCAGGTGGACCCATACTCTCTCTGCCTATCCTCAATTCCCTTCTTGCCCTATTCAGTGAATGTTACCTGAATGGGGTTGCAGTGGTAATTGGTGCATGCCCCATAGAGGGGCTTGCTGGCCTTTCTTTCTGTCTTTACCTAGTGACCCAAATAGCTCCCTTGTGCCTCACCCAAGAGCATGATCCTGTAGTCTCACACCTCCATGCCTTACAGTAGAAGTCTCCTGGCCCACCACAGTCAGATATCTTTTTTGCAGTCCGGTTACTCCTGGGGCATACATAAATGTCAGTGTCTTTAAGTGCAGCTGGTTTGAGGATGTGAGAACATCCGGGGATCTAGGGACCCCACCACTGGCAGGGTGCATTCCTTTTGTCCGTTACATTCTGGCCTCCCCAGGTGAACTGGGGACCAATCAGCCATGTCTCGGCTTCCTCAGGCCAGATCCCAGGGATCAAAGAAGAGCAGTCGCCACCATGCAAGGGGGAGGGTATCATTCCTGGTGCTGTTGAGGATCCCTCCATTGATGGGATTGGTCACCAGCCATGTCACTCTCTGTGGTTGATGGGGGTTTTGGTGCAGCACTCCTGTCACTTCTGTTGTCACCCATGCAGCCACCAGCAGACTCGGGAACCACGCCATCTGTAAGCTTAAAGCACATAAGAGCTTCTCAAGGGTCTGTTGCCCTTGGGCCTGGTTAGTCCTTTTTATCACTTTGTGTTTTCTTTTGTTTCTGAAGGTGAGTTGAGACTACCATATCCTCTTTCTTTGTTGGTTAGTTTGTTTTTGGTCATCCTGTTCTGAGGGAATGGGCAAAAACTTTAGGTTCCTTGCTGGCACCCAGATAGGCACCTCCTCCCCTATGGGATACACACACCCAAAGCCCCTTCCCATCGTAATTAGTGGGTCTGGGCCTTTCCATTGGTGTGTTAAAGGATCTTTCCATTTAACCTTCACCTGGGGGTTGAGGCTTGTGTGTCCCCAGTGTTTTTGGAACCTGGATTCTGTCATATCTTTAGAAAAACTTAAAATATTTATAGTAAACAGAGCTTCTGCCAATTGCAGGTGGGGGCTTACTCCCCCTTTTTGTTTTTGTAATTGTTCCTTAAGGTATTAGTGATTTCTTTCAACAATGGCTTGTCCCTGGGGGTTGTAGGGGATTCCTGTAGTATGTTTAATACCCCATCTCTCGAAGAAGCCTGCAAGGGCCTTAGAGGCAAAGCAAGGTCCGTTGTCCATTTCAATTTGGTGGGGCAGTCCTAATGTTGCAAAACATTGGAGAAAGTGGGATTGGGCACATTTGGCCCTTTCTCCAGAATGGGCCGTGGCCCAGCAGGCTCTGGAGTAAGTATCGATTGACACGAAAACATATTTAAGTTTGCCAAAGGTGGCAAAGTGGGTAACGTCTGTTTGCCAGAGAGCATTAGGTCCTAGGCCCCGAGGATTAACTCCTGGGGTTGAAGCGGGGGTACTCTGTGAAAGGGTTGGCAAGATTTACATGTTTGGACAATTTTTTTCAATTCTTTCACAGGCACCTGGGGGAACTTTTGGTGCAGCCCTCTCCAATTTACAAGGGTTAGCTCATGAAAGTTTGCAGCTTCCTGAGCTGTTATGATGTTAGACCCTGAGGCCAGCTGGTCTGCTAGGGCGTTTCCCATAGATAAGAAGCCAGAGAGGCTCGAGTGTCCTCTAAGGTGCTGGAGCTATATACGGGCACTCCTTCCTTCTAAGAGGGCTTTACGTTCTACCATGAGGGGGGAGATTGGGTTGCTGTCAAGTCTAATGTGGGCTTGTGGCAAGTCGGGTAAGAGATTAGTAACATACAGGCTGTCAGAGAAGAGGTTACAGGGTTCATGGATGTCCTGCAGTGCCATCACAACTGCCAGCAACTCCTTATATTGGGCAGATCCTTGGCTCAGTTGGAATCTTTGACTGGTTCGGGTGGGACCGTTTCCTCTAAAGGCTACATAGGCAGAGCCGGCTCTCCCTCCATCAGTGAAGATGCACAGTGTGTGTGGTATGGGTGTCTCAGAAAGCGGGGGGAGGGGGGGCATTGTGAGCACTAGGGGAAATTTCTGTAAGAAGGTGGCCCGCTTGGAGGGCCCAAAGTGGCAATCTACTTTCCCCTGAACCCTTCCAAGGAGATAGCCAGGCAAGAGTGGTTATGGGCCAGCCATTCAATGTCTGATGTCCTATATGGGAGGGTAATGTGATGGGGGTCTGTCCCGTAATGCCTCTGTGCCTTTCTTCCCCGTATTATGGCATCCACCAATTAGTCTGTCTGAGAGTATATCTGAGGCGTACCTGCTATGGATATCTGTATCCATTCCAAGGGTCCCCCCTCTTGAGTAATTACTGCTGTAGTTAAGTCAGATCCTGCAAGCACCCATAGGGACAGAGGATGTTCTTTAGAATATCTAGCCAATGAGCAGCCAGGCAAAGCCTCTTGAAAAGCCCTGAAAATCTCCGGATGCTCCTGTGTGATAGGGATCTCCTCTTGGGGACTCTTATCTCTCAGCAAGTCAAACAGCGGTGTTAGTTTTTCTGTAGGGATAGCTACCCAAGGCCTAAGCCAGTTAATCTCTCTGAGAAGACTCTGGAGCTGTGTCAGAGTAAGACACTCTGGCATTCTTATATCAAGTTTCACAGGACTGACCCTTATAAGGGAAAGTTGGGTTCCCAGTACCTTAAAAGGGGGGATTTGTTGGATCTTTTCAGGTGCCACCGTGAACCCCATGGCATTAAAGTTTGCAATATTGTTTCAAGGAGTCCCTGCAACTCATGGGGGTCCCGGTGGCCAATGATGAGATCATCCATATACAGGTACAGAAGGGAATCCTTCCGTGACAGCATGGGGGCCAAGAGGATGGCAAGGTACTGTTAGCAAAATGCAGGGCTGTTGGCCATATCCTGGGGTAATACCACCCACTCATATTGGTGATCTGGCTGTGAATAGTTGAGCGAAGGCACTAAGAAAGCAAACTTACTACAATCCTCTGGGTGCAGGGGGATGGAGAAAAAAACAGTCCTTAAGGTCAATGACCACAATCGTGAAATCTGTAGGGATTGCAGGAATCCAGGGCATGCCCCACAAGGGGGTTCCAACCAGCTCCATTCGAGCATTTATCTTTCTCAAGTCCTGGAGCATGCGCCATGACCCCGAGGCTTTACGGATAATGAAGAAGGGGGTGTTCCATGGGCTCATGGTTGGGCAGATATGTCTGAGCTTCAGTGGTTCCTCCACTAGCTGGTGTAAGGCTTCTAATTTTGGTTGTGTTGAAGGGCACTGCTCCACACAAACGGGTTTACCCAGCTTCCATCTAATAGGGGGAACCCGGGGAGCAGTGGCCTTTATGATCAGGGGCAGATTTTAACTTGTTTTCCTTTTTCTGAATAGGAGGGGTCATTCAGGGGATCCTCAAAAAACATCTTATGGTCAGTGGTCAGTACTGCATCCATCTGCCCCAGTAAGTCCTGGCCTAGCAGGTTGGATATGAGATCCAGGGCCACTAATGGTCTAACCTAGCCCTGATCTCTATCTGGGCCCACCCATCTCATGAGGATAGAAGTCTCCTCAGTCCTAGAGTTCCCTCCCACCCCTAGAACCATGGGCCCAGGCATTAGGGACCAAGTGGCAGGCACTTCCTCCTTTCTTAAAACTGTTCTGTCCACCCCTGTGTCTATTAGGTATTGGAACTTGATGCCTCCAATGATGACTGACATCTGGGGATGCAGGCCCTCAGTTAGGGGGACCGTCCAGTGAGCCTGAGTCCTCACATCTCCATGCCTGTCACCTCATTTCTCCGGACATGCTCTTCCTTGGTATGACGGAGATAGAGGCCACCCAGGACTAGTTTAAAGACTTGCCTTCCAGGTCAAATTTCAACCTGCAGTCCTTCTTCCAATGGAAGCCTTTTTTGCACCAGGGACATGGGATGGAAGGAGGCTTGGCCCCCATCATTGGCACCATCCTGGGTCCCCCCTGAGGGCAGTCTCATTTAAAATGACCTTCTTGCCTGCACCTGAAGTAGGCCCCTGCTTTACCTTTTTCCTGGACTTTCTGACCCGGCATCGTCAAGGCTTGCATAATGGCCTCAGTCATTGCCGTTGTTTGTGCCTGTAGGGCAAGGGCCAAAGAATGAGACTGGTAGTGCTGGGTGCCTACGTCTTGTGAGGCAATCACCCAACTACTCATGGACTGGTCCTTCAGGCCTGTGCAAGCCATGCGATGGTCATTGTTCATCCCCTCCCATACCAGTAATCTTATGAATTTGTCTCTAAGTTCTCCTGTGGGGAGTTTCCGGTGAATGCTCTGTTGGACTCTGTCAATGAAGTCTGGCAGATTCCCCAGGCTTCTGTCTCACCCCAGCAATGGGGGATTCTGTAGTCCCCTCGTTTAATTTTCCCCAGGCATCCAGTCTGCACTGCCTCACCTGATCACAGTAGGGGCCTGGGATTGCGGCTTGTTGGATCCCCATGTGGTACCCATCCCCCATCCCTGAGAGCATCCCAAACGTGATGGGGATGGCAGGATTGGCTTGTCTATTCTCCTCTGCCCAACCCTGCATTCCTCCTTGAAAAAGGCTGTCCACTTGATGAACATGGGGCTGGGAAGGATGGCCTCAGGCACGTCGATCCAGTCCTTAGGAATACAACAGTGGTAGGCGATATACTGCAATAGAGTCATCCTCAGCCACCACCTTGCAGAGCACCTTAAGGTCTTTGGCCTCCCATGGACACCACTCCAAAGGGTGATTTCCTCCTGGGGCCAAATTCACAGGGAATGCCTGTAGTTCCTCTTTAGGAGGTCAGGCTTCTGCATATGTGGCATCTCCCATCCCCCTTCTCCTCCCCAGTTGTGTATAGGAGTCCAAGTCCCTGAGATCTGCTCGGAGGGCAGCGTAGGGGGAGGACGTCTCTCCTGGGCCCTTCCCATGGGCATAAGGGGGAGGTTTAGTTGAGGCAGGGCTGGTGGACTCAGGTGTTTATTTCATCTTTTCCTCTCCCCCACCCACGTCTCCATCCCCTCTGCACTCTTTTGTAAAGGCCGCCCATTTCTCTTCGGTGTCCTTCTCTATCCCTTGCGAAGCTCTCCCCAAGGCTCCCTCCTCTGGGGGAGGGAGTGCATTCCGGTGGAAAGAGGTCTTTAGGGCATAATGGTAGGGTAAAAGCCGAGGGGCGGATCAATGCCAAAATGCCTCTCCCTTTCCCTTGCCAGTTTCTCCACCCTAGCCAAAGTTTGCCAGGAGAAGAGGTCGGCCCCCGTAATCCAAGGGGTGAGGGAGACAATAGTCTCCCAAGTGTTCAGGGCATTGGTCTCAGTTAACTCAAGTCCTCTAGACTGTAACATGAGGCATAAAGCTCTCAAGGCAGGATCCTTCTTAGCTGAAGTTGTGTTACTCATACTTAGGGTCTCACCCTGGAAGACTTATTGGCCTCAGCCAGCAGGCTAGGTATAACTCGGGGTCCCCCTCTTCGAGCCCCACGTTGGGCACCAGGTGTTGGGTCTAAATCAGGTCCTGTCCTGGAACCAACTGGGCTGAGGAAGGGTAAGTGCGCTGCCTGCCCATTCCCCAGCCTCCTCAGTTCCCAGAGACACTCAAACGCAGTGGGGAGTCCAGTCAAGCAGGTTCTCACTTTATTGCAAGCAGGGCAGTGACTTATATACAAAACAGCCACAAAAGGCATTTAGGCATGAAAGCAAATGACCAATCTTCTTGCAGCCCCTCTGACCCTCTCAGGTGGATTGGCGTACATGGCTGACAATTGTAATTTGTGCTGCTTGTCCTTATCTTTCCCCAACCAGAGGTTTTGGCAAACAACCCGGGTCCCTCCTCCTCTACCTCCCCACAGAGCCATCTTGACCTGGCTGGCCAGGTGGGCCCCATCAGTTCCCAATGGGAAAAGGGGAGAGATGAGAGAGGAAGGAGAATGAAAATGACTAAGATGATCATATAAATGTACAACACTGTCAAAGAATAAAAGAACACTTAAAATGAAGGCCACCTGGGTAGATTTTAATTCTGGTTCCATCAGTCTCTAACCTTGGGCAATTAGCTCAAATTTATGAACCTCAAATATCTATTCTGTAAGGTAATCAAATACACAAAAAAAATCTCCTTAACTCCAGGCAAAAATAAAATATTCATGATTGGTAAATAAAGGGTGCTATTTAGGATAAGCACTAGACTGGAGATATGAATTTGGTTTTTTTTTGGTTTTTTTTCTTATGAGTATGAATGTACTGTCTGCATGTAGGTTTGTGCACCCGTGTCGTGCAATGCCACGGAGGTCAGAAGAGGGTCTTGGATTCCCCTGGAACTGGAGTTCTCCTGGAATCGGAGTTACAGACGGTTCTTAGCTGCCATGTGGGTGCTGGGGATAGAACCCGGGTCCTCTGCAAGAGCAGTCGGTGCTCTTGACCACTAGGCTATCTCTCCAGCCCCTGGAGATATGAATTTGAACATAATAATAATTTTCATTGATTGTTTGTGAGCTCCCAGAGATAAATGCATGCTTTTTTTTACATAGTGGTCACAAATTTGAGGTAGGTTTTAACATTATTTTGATGAGGCTGGTAGGAAATTGAGACTTTAGAAATTGTTTTAAATCTCCAAGATATATACTTATGAAGTGATGCAATAAAATTTTAATTCAGATCATCAAGTTCTAAAACAATGCCTTAAATTCAGCACTGCCCTTTGGATAACTCATTTTGCTATCAGATTTCTTAACTAGTCACTCTTCTGGAATTTTTTTCTCCTGAGAACAAATATACTTCTCCATGACTCCAGATAAAATCCAATTCCTGGCTCTGTGGGCAGCCATTCACTCCATTTCCGTTCCCGCTGGCATCTGTAAATTAGCCTCTGGTAATTATCTGTGTAGGAAGCAGCCGGCAGTGTACAGAACAATGTACTATTGGTCAGAGTCCAAAGTGAGAATTTAGCATTCCTGAGTCATAAATCAACGGACCATGGCCCAACTTAAAGATGTGTTTGCTCAGGCTTTAAAAATAGGCCTAACATCCAAAGCTGTGAGCAAATAAACTTCTTACATCTCAGACAGTTGAACCTTCAGCTGCAGGAAAGAACAGGTGTTCACACCTTACCCTCAGAGAAAATCGATTTCCACTCAGTTTGACCAGGTGGTGAGTATGGTTTGAGGGCATATGTCCTTCCTTGAGGGTGTCTTGTCTCCATTTCCAGCAGTAATATTTATGGACTAGAAACGCAGTTCTCAGAATAACTTTAAGTAATTCAGAAGTTAAAATTTAGACACAACTGCAGGAGAATAACTTCTTAAAGGGCTTAAAACTTCTATGCTTCATTACATCCCTACACTGGAGAACATGATATTCTGTTTCTGTTGTTCACTGTATTTCGTTTTCAAAGCTTGAGCACATAGAAAGATGACACTAGAATAACCTAAAAGAATCCTGTGCTTAATGTCAGGGGTTGACAGCTTGTGGGCCAATTCCCCCACCCTTCTTTTTATAAATAAATTTTAGTGGAACTCAGCCATACCCATTCATGGGCATATGGTCTGTGGTGTCTCAGCAGAGCTGAGTACCTACCCAGAGATTGTGTGAGATGTAAACCCAAAGCCATTCATTATATGGTACCTTACAGAAGTTTGTTGACCGCTGGCTTAACACATAGTGAAAGGGAAATCATATCTAATTCTTTTGAAGTTTCTAGTAAGACTACACCTTTAAATGTAAAAACAGGAGTTCCCAGATCTCAGAACCCATTTTATCTCATTGAAGACACTAGAAATCTAGGACCCATGCATTGGATAGGGCCAGCAGGAGAAAAGAGAGGCATGTGCCCTCTTCTAAACAACAACAGCTCTATTAGCAGATGGTAACAGGCTTTTTCGCATAATGGACCACGAAGCTTCAAATGCTACTACCAAATGGCTCAGTACTCCTGAAAGAGGTTTCTCATAATAATACACCATACTAATTGAAATAAGAAGGGAGGGCATGATGGCAAATACATTTGAGGTCACTAAAGACAACTTCATTTATTCTCCTCCCATTCCAAGATCTGCTATGTCCTAGTTTTGTTTTTGTAACTGTGATAAAATACCCAAACAAAACTAACTTAGAGGACAAATGGTTCGATTTAAGCTCACAGTTCCAGGTTACATTTTGTAACTGTGATAAAATACCCAAACAAAACTAACTTAGAGGACAAATGGTTCGATTTTAGCTCACAGTTCCAGGTTACAGTCAACGACATGGGGAAGTCATGGTTGGCAGGAGCCTGAGACAGAGGGTCACAGCACACCCACAGTCAGAAGAGAGGAATGAATGCATGCACGCTCAGTGCTCTGCTAGCTTTCTCCCCTCACAACCATCCAGAATCCAACACCAAGGAACGGTGTGGCCACGTTTAGGCTGGTCTTCCCACATCAATTAAGGTGATCAAGATAATCCCCTATAGACATACCCACAGCCAATCTGATCTTTACAATCTCATATTGAATCAATCCACAATCGATTCTAGGTTTCATCAAGAGGACAATTAAACTAAACATCACGTCTGGTCATGCTACTTATTCTCTTTTTTAAAGTATGGAAAATAGGAAACCATGTAAATCAAACTTCCTCTGAAGCCTGAGATTAGACTCTAAAAGCAGGAATCAGAAAGTAAGGATGAAAGACAGATTTAAAAGAAACAAAACTTAAGTGACCAGATCCTGAGAGCAATGTCAGTTGTAATTTTCTGAGAGATCCTTCAGATATCTATATTTCAAAGTAACTTCAGACCCTTATATTTCTCAATAATTTGGGATTACACTGAGAAAGGAGAAAGTTAACTTAGATTGGCAGATGATTAAGGGGAAAATGAATTAATATTTTTGCTTCAAAGTAAATATTTTTGCTTTCAAAGTACTCTGAAAAATCACAAATTTAAATTTTTACTGAATCATGAATTGGCATTGCATGCTTTGCTAAGTTGGTGAACTGAAGTGACTCATTTAAGCAACGAGCCCAGCCAACAATCCAGAAATCTCAGCTCAAAATAGTTTTATAATTCTCTGTTTACCTTTAATATGAAGCAACTTGAAAAAGTGATTATAAAAATGGTGACCCCTGAGGGCTGGAGAAATGGCTCAGTGGTTAAAAGCACTGGCTGCTCACACAGAGGATCCAGGTTCAATTCCCAACATCCACATGGTGGCTAACAACAGCCTGTAGCTCCAGTTCCAGGGGATCTGATGCCCTCTTCTGCCTCCATGGGCATTGCATGACATGGGGGCACCTACTTACATGCAAGCAATACATTTGTACACATAAGATAAAAATAATAAGATTAAATTAAATATTAAAATAAATTATAATTCATTTAATTTTAATATAAATATATTTTTTAAATGGTGACCCAAGGAAAGCCACTGTTATAGTTAGCTTCAGCTGTCAACTTGACAGGTCTGGGAAAAGAGTTGAACCTCAATTGAGATAGGCATGTCCGGGTAGCTTTTTCCTAATTGCTAATTAATACAGAAGGGCCCAGCCCTCTGTGTATGTGTGTGGGAAGGGGAGACGATGGGGGTGCCATCCCTAAGCAGGTGGGCCTAGGCTATATAAGAAAGGTAGCAAGTGCAAACAAGCTGAAAGACTGGTCTCTGCTTCAAAGTCTGCCTCCATTTCCCTGCCTGAGCTCGTGCCCTGGCTTTCCTCAATGATGGACTGTAACCTGTAAGCTGAAATAAACCCTTTCTCCTCCTCAAGTAGCTTTAGGTCATGGTATTTATCGCAGCAACAAAAAACAAACTAGGACAGAAGTTGGTACCAGAAAGATAGGGTACTACTATATTGGACCTGACCACATTGTTTGGGGGAAGGCAAGAGTATGGAAGCTTTTGGGGTTTTGGGCTGGAGGAACCAGCTTAGAACTTAATGATCTATTTTGGGAACTTGAAAGATAATGCTGAAAACTGTGCAAGCAGTGGAGGCCTGGCTTGTGAACTTTCAGATCAAAGTCTGAGCATCACACAAAGACTCTCTGGAGGCCGTTTGGGTGCTATTTTGAATTAAGAGTCTGGTTTATGATCAGTTGGAGCTGAAAAGTAAGCCTTGATTAACAAGGAAATAACACCACTAAACTGAAACCTTTACTGGGACAATCAATGTTGGTTACCTAGAGCTGAAAAATCAGTTGTGAATAATAAAAGACCAGCATCATTGAGATGAAATCTTCTGGGAAGTATTTCCTCAGGGCCAGAATACAGAAACTGTGATCCTGAAGGGGCCAAGGCCATATCTCAATCTGGCAACTGAATTTAGAAAGTAATATGTCAAATTCTCCCACATTATATTGGTTTTGAAGAAATGAACAGGTCACAAGTCATGCAGAGTAGCTGAGACTTGACACTGTATGACAGGGTCAGAGTCTCCCTGAAGAGAGGCCAGGAGAGTTCAATGGTGAAGGTACAGCCTCAGTCGCAGTGGAAACCCAAGAGTTGAAGGGCTCAAGGAGAGAAGCTGAACTTTAGCACCATGTGGCAGAGTTGGAGTCTCTAAAGAGGCCAGGAGACACCATTGGCTGCAGTGAAGAATGCTAGCATACTGGAATGACCAGGACAGTGGGATGACCCCACCAATGACAGCGGCAGGTTGGTGTGGAGCAGGCCTGAGCCTATGAGATAAGCTCTGTGCTATAGAAGGCAGAGCTCTTTAGAGCCCAGAAGATCATGCGTGAGTCAGACGATGAGCTACAAAACTCAGAGCTGCATTGTTCGACTTTGGTTTTGCTTAAGTGTGATGGTTTTTATTCCCTGGTTCTTCCCTCTTAGAATAAGAAAGCACTCAATTTGTTTTTTTGTTTGTTTTCTTTTGTTTTGTTTTTGTTTTACAGGCACCCACAGTTAAGAGACTTTGGATATTTTAAAGAGTCATTGAACTTTTAAACCATTGGAATTTTTATTTTATCTGTATTTTGCCTTCATGTACTCAAGTGCATCCATATTGCGCACTGCTCAGAGACAGCAGAAAAGTGTGTTGGACCTCCCTGGAACTGGAGTTACTGACAGCTGCTAATTGTCATGTGGGTGCTGGAAACTAAACCCAGGTCCTCTGTAAGAACGGCCTGTGTTCATAACAATTCATCCATCTCTCCGGCCCCTAAACCACTGGAAGTTTTAAAGACTGTAGGGCTTTTAAAAGTTAGACTGTGTTTCATATTATGGTATTAACATGAGATCTTGGGGCCAAACAAAAAAGGAAAGGTTATGGTTTAAAGCAATTGTGTGTCAAAGTTGACAAGGGGTAAGAGTGTCATAGTTAGCTTCAGTTGTCAACTTACTATACCTGGGAAGAGGGCTGAACCTCAGTTGAGGAATTTCCTCTATTGTAGTCAACTTTGAACTCCAATTGAGGAATTTCTTCTATTGCAGTGATCTTTGGCCATGTCTGTGAGGCATTTTCTTATTGCTAATTAATGTGGGAGGGTCCAGCCCACTGTGGGCAGTGCTGTGCCTAACTAGGCAGCTGACCCTGGACTGTGTAAGAAAGGTAGCTGAGCAAACGGGGGACACAAACAAAGTGGCAGCTGCTCCTCCGTGATCTCCACTTCAATTTCTACCTCCAAGCTCCCACCCGAGTTCCTCCTTGGCTTGCTTTGATGATTGACCATAACCTGTAAACTGAAACAAACACTTTCCTCAGGTTGCTTTTGACCATGATGTTTATCACAAAATCAGAAACCACGCTAGAACAAGTGCCTACTAGGATTTTTGGCAAACTATTAAAGGCTAAAAACACCATAACCTTCTAAAGCCATTAAGTTAAAGGTATAGGGCACAAAATGTGAGGTTTTCAATGTTCTAGTTCCAGGAAGGAGTAGGTCAAGATGAGTGAGTAGAAAGGCTTGAAATACAGCTGTGGCACTACTCATCCTGAGACTTAGAGGAAGCTATGCATACATGTTCAAGGTATCAAAGGGTTTAACAGTGGTTTGGGATGCCTCTTATTGGAGAAAATATGCACACATGTTAGATCCTGGGAGGAATTTAGCCATAAGCGAAGGACTGTGGGACAAAAGTCCTGGATTCAGGCATATCTTGGGCATGTACAAGCACAATCTGCTTAGCACACTAGGCAATGCTATAGTTCAGGGGATACCCTGTCACCTGATGGCTAGCACTCACTTGGCGCCATGAGACAACTTGTTGGTCTGCATGCCTCTTTCTGGGTACATCACATGGGCTGGGATGATGTGTGATCATATGGAGACCTAGGATTGGTCACTGGGAGGTGGGACCATATGGTATACAGGCTGCCCACCCCAGACCCATATAAGATGCTCGTTGCATAGAATAAATAGATTTACACTCTCTGACATGGTCCCTGGGATGTTACTAGAGTAACCCCACACCATACCCTCTTCAGCCTGTTCAATTGCAGGAATGATGCCCCCACAAAGAGCAAGTGAGGGTAACAGCCATCTCCACATACTGTCATGCTGTCATAGAAGGGTTGAAAGGATTCAGCACACAGCCAAGAAAAGAAAAACATAACAGAGCCTCTGGAAAAATATAACAAGAACAAAAATATTTTCCTTCTGAAGAGTCAAATGAGGAGCAGATATCTGGAAGTCATGCACCACAGGATTCATGAGACAACTTCAGAAAAGATGTGGAATTCTTAAGTTTAAGTTTTTAATTTCTACCATAAGAGAAGAAATATTATTGCTATCCAGAAAGAACAAATCAAAATATGTGTGTATTTGGAGTATATACCAATTACTATGTCATGGAACACACACATATACATATATATATATATATAATATATATTATAATATATATATATATCAACAATACTGTCAAACAATTTTCCGAAGTGGATGCATCAATTGCTTTCCCATCAGCATTGTAGAAGACTTCTGTTACTGTCATCCTTGACAACACTTGACCTTAATGGATTTTTCCAATTTAGCAATTGTAATATGTGTGTTAGTATCATTTGACATTTTAATTTGCATTTCTCTGATGGCTGGTGCTATGGTTTGTATGTGGAGAGTGTCCTCCAAATGTCCATGTCTTAAAGGCATGGCAGTTCTAGGATGTGCTGCAGACTTTTAGGAGGTAGAGCCTCATGGAAAGTGTGTGGCTTTATGCCTTGAAGGAGTCTATGGCATCCAGATCTCTAAGTCTGTCTGTTTCCTGTTCATGATGTGACCAGTCTGTGCTGACACATTCTCTGCTACTGCCATTCTGTATTGTCACCAAAAACACTAAGCAATGAGACTGCCTGATTTTGAACTGGAACCACAAGAATTATGAGCTAAATGAACCTCCTTTCCTTGTCCTTACCTTGGGCAGTTCACAATAGTAACACCAAAACTGAAGAACAGGACTATTCGGACATGCTTTTTTAGTTCAGATCATTTACTCACACCTACTAGACAGTCTATTCTGCCTTTCTCTTATTAATTTGTGGAAGTTCTTTATATATTAAGAATGAATTTTACTCTGAGGCTTCCCTTTTCCATTAACATTTCTTATATTGAACACATTGTTAACTTTTATTTGGTCCATTTATGCATTGCTATCTTTATTTTGGCTTTTTAATACAATCACATGGTTAGATTTTTATTTTGTACACTAAGAAATATTAGCCCAGATTTCTTAGCCAAATTTCTTAGATAAAAATTTTCCTTCTCAGATTATGAAAACAAACTTCAATACTTCTAAAAGCTTTGTTTCCCTTGCTATTCAAACTCTGCAATTCATTTGAAATTTTCTACATTATATTAAATTTTTTTAAAGATTTTTTTGTTAATTTTATTTATTTCTGTATGTGTATGAATGTACTGTCTGCATGCAAGTCTGTGCACCCCTGTCGTGCAATGCCGCGGAGGTCAGAAGCAGGCGTCGGATTCCCCTGGAACTGGAGTTTTCCTGGAATTGGAGTTTCAGACGGTTCTCGGCCACCATGTGGGTGCTGGGGATTGAACCCGGGTCCTCTGCAAGAGCAGTCGGCGCTCTTAACCTCTAGGCCATCTCTCCAGCCCTACATTATATTAAATTGTAGATCCCCACCACAGCATCTATTTGCAAAAACCCACCACCAAACCAGGGGACCTTGGCATGTGCCCACTCAAAAGTGCTTTCATTGCCCTCCTGAAAGTTTTTATTGGAAGCTCAGCATTTGAAGTTCACATAGAATTTACATATAAGTGCTCAAGTAGTGCAAAACACATAGGAATTTTCCCATCTTATATTTTCCCATCACTCAGTTGTTTCCTTTGTTGTACTGAAGCTCTAAAATTTCATCTTATCCTTTGTCAGTTCTTGATATTATTTCCTGCACTATTGGAATCTTTTTCAGGAAGTCCTCATCTTTGCCTAGAATGTAAAGTGTTCTCCCTATGTTTTGTTCTAATGGCTTAGGAATCTCAAGTCTTTAACATTTAACTCTTTCATCCATTTTCAATGATTTTTTGTACAGAATGAGATATAAGGATCTAATTTCATCCTTATACATATAGATATCCAGTCTTCCCCTCATCACTGTTGAAACTTTCTTTCCTCCAATGTGAGTTTTTGGAAAGCTTTGTCAAAATTCAGGCAGCCATTTCTGTGTGGATTTAAGTCTGGGTCCTCTATTTTATTCTGTTGATCTTTGTATCTGTTTTGTGCCAGTACCACACAGTTAGTCTGAGTTCCCAATTCTTTCTCAGCATGTTTGTTACTGATATATAAGAAAGCTACTTATTTTTATGTTGATTTTTGTTTCCTGCCATTTTGCTGACAATGTTATCAGTTTTGAGTTTTCTAGATAAGCTTTTAGAGTCTCTTACTTATAAGGTCATATCTTCTGAAAATAGGGATCATCTGACTTCTGTTTGCTTTTCTGTATTTTTTTCTCTTCTGATTTCCCTAGCTATGCCATCAAAGACTATATTTGATAAAACTAAAGAAAATAGAAAAGTTCATCCTGTTCCTGATTTTAGCGAAAGTTTTTTGAGGTTTCCTCCATTCAGGATAATGCTAATAAAAGATATATATATATATATATATACATATATCCATATATATATGTATATATATACATATATATGTATATGTATATGTATATATATATGTATATATATGCTAATAAAAGATATATATATATCCATATATATATATATACATATACATGTATATATATATACATATATATATACATACATATATATATGGATATATATATGTACATATATATATCCATATATATATGTATATATATCCATCCTTTATTATGTAACATATTATGATAGTTAAAAAATTGTCAACTTAAAGAAGGAATCTAGTGTCACCTAGGAGACAAATCTCTCAGCATATGTGTGACAGAGTCTCTAAAGTGGATAAGCTGAGGTGGAACCCACTCACCCTAACTGGGAGGCAGCATTTTATGGGTGAAGTTCCAGAATGAAGGAAAAGGATAGAGTGAGCCGAGCACCAGCATTTACCCGTCCACTTCCTGACTGCAGATGCAATGTGGCCAACTGCTTCACGCTCTGGCTGCCCTGACTTCCCCTGCCATGACAGATTGTACCCTCAAATTCTGAGCCAAGGTAAACCCTTCACTCCTCAAATTGCTCGTGTCGATTATTTTCCCTATTTCCATTTGCTTTGAACACCTTTTCCTCTCCTTTCACTCAAATACTATCCTTGTCTTTGCATTGAGGTGTGTTTCTCATAGGCAACAATACATCCTATTTTATAGTCTAATTTATTAATCTATATCTTTGGGTTGGGTAATTGAGACAAAG
Source organism: Rhizomys pruinosus (assembly GCA_009823505.1). Taxonomy (NCBI): domain Eukaryota; kingdom Metazoa; phylum Chordata; class Mammalia; order Rodentia; family Spalacidae; genus Rhizomys; species Rhizomys pruinosus. The sequence continues at coordinate 25,421 of VZQC01003998.1, read as the reverse complement.
CACATTAAAAGGTTTGCATTAATTCCTGTTGTTTGGGTATTTTCTAATCCTCCTTCTTACTGTTCTACTGCACTTCTTTGCTGTAGCACCATGCACAGTGTATCTTCTGTAGTGGTGCCTTAACAATCATGAATTCTTTTAGTTTGTGTTTATCTTCCAATCATGAATAACACCTTTTCTGCATATAAGAAGATGAGTTGTGAGTTATCTTTCAGAGGTTTTTTTCTATGCTCTCCTCGATTCTGGAGTTTCTGTTGAGAACTTTTCTCTAATTCTGATGAGTTTGCTTTTATGTGTGATGTGGTGTGTCTCTAATGCAGGCTTCAATATTCTTTCATTGTTCTGTATGATAATTATTTTAACTATATGACATAGGAAGTTTCTCTTCTGCTCATGGCTGTTTGACAGACTTCCTGCCCCCTTGCCCAAGTTAGCTTCAGCTATCAACTTGACACAAACTTAGAGTCAGCTGGGAAGAGGGAACCGCAGCTGAAGAATTATCTCAATCAGATTGGCCTGTGCCCTTGTCTGTGAGGCATTTTCTTAATTGTAGGATGGCCCAGACCACTGTGGGCAGTACCATCACTAGACTGATAGGCCCAGGCTTTATAAGAAAGGTAAATGAAGGCTGGAGAGATGGCCTAGCAGTTAAGAGCATCGACTGCCCCCTACCTCTCACCTTGTACAAAAGTCAACTCCAGATGGACCAAAGACCTCAACGTGAAACCCCAAACTCTGGAGGTGATAGAAGAGAAACTTGGCAGCAGACTACAAGACATAGGTGTAGGAAAAGACTTCCTAAATCAGACAGCAGCTGCACAAGAAATAAGATCAACAATTGACAAATGGGATCTCCTTAAACTCAAAAGCTTCTGTACATCAAAAGAAACAATAAAGGAAGTGAAGAGAAAACCCACAGAGTGGGAGGAAACCTTCACTGCAGACACATCTGACAAAGCATTAATCTCCAGAGTATACAAGCTACTCAAAAAACAAAGAAGAAAGAAAACAAATGAAACACTCAAAAGATGGAGCAAAGATCTGAATAGAGACTTCACACAGGAGGAAATAGAGATGGCCGAGAAACATCTTAAGAAGTGTTCAGCATCTCTGACAATTAAGGAAATGCAAATTAAAACCACTTTGAGATATCACCTTACTCCAATAAGACTGGCTAGGATCAAGAACACAAATGATACCAAGTGCTGGAGAGGTTGTGGAGAAAGGGGAACACTCATCCATTGCTGGTGGGAATGTAAACTTGTACAGCCACTATGGAAATCAGTGTGGAGAACCCTTAGAAGACTCAAAACGAGCCTGCCATTTGACCCAGTCATACCACTCCTGGGTATATACCCACAAGACACATCTTACTGTAAAGATACATGCACAGCTATGTTTATTGCAGCTCTGTTCACAATAGCAAAAAGCTGGAACCAGCCCAGGTGCCCCTCAACTGACGAGTGGATAGAGAAAATGTGGTACATGTATACAATGGAGTTCTATGCAGCGGTAAAGAGGGACAACATCATGAACTTTGCAGGTAAATGGATGGACCTGGAAGACATCATGTTAAGTGAAGTAACACAGTCCCAGAAAAACAAACGACAAATGGTGTCCCTCATATGTGGATGCTAGTAGCAATAACCCAGATATAAACATTTCTCATGGAGAGGGATGCATAGTAAAAGAACAACAACAGAAAGACTGCATCAGAAAATGGACCGAAATGGTGAATTGGGAAGGGGGGAGGGGTGGGTGAGGGACACTGGTGTATATTCGATTAATGCATATTTAATTGACATGAGTTCAACAAGTGCCCAGTTTTGCCTAGACACTGTCTACAGGATACACGGTGTTTTAGGACTTAGTAAAAGTAAATATGTGTATATTAAACAACATTGGTTTACAGACTCTGATAAAAACGGTAATGCATCCGAGTTAAATGGAGATATAATTCACTGTTGTGTAACAACTATTTATAGTGGGTCCTGATGAAACTTACTTTCTAGGTGCCACAAAGGTTTTGATATGAGAGACTTTCTTGCCTCCCCCCCAGAACAAGGAGAAATATGACGATGATGAGGTTGCTCTCCAACTGTAAATTGGAGACAACTATTATAGAGGTAATCTCTTATAAAACTGGTAAAACTGCCTTCTTTAATTGACTAATAGACATAGAACTGTGAAAAGGATTACTCTCTGTTCAGAACCAAATATAACACTAAAGTCCTTAAACTATGCGCTTAAGCAAAATATATCAATACAGGAGCTCTGACATCAGTAATGGATTATTCCACCAGGGAGATGTTGGCCAGGGGATCTAAGGTCCCACAAAAGGTAAAGGCTCCTTGCCTCTAAACTGGGATACCTGCAAGAAGAGAGGCGATAAGGCCCTGCTGCTGAAGACTTGATGTTAACATGGAAAAGATGCATTGAGACCACACATGCAAGTGTACAGATGGCCCCTGGAATACCAGAGAGTGTTACCAAGGGCCACTAAACCAACAAAGCAAATACGGGTCTCCTTGAGTCAAGCAAGACTCCACCATCAGCACCAGCTACACCTCACCTGCCTGGAAATAATGTGCAGCAGAGGCAGCCATATGCCTGTATATCCCAAATCTAATTGGCTTTTGGCTCTCTCCTTGGAGGAATGACCCATGGCTGATGCCACAAGCTTACATTCTCTACAGGTTAGGAGATATCATAAGCCACAGTAAGACCCCGTCATATTTAACAGGAAAAAATGTAGTTCGTGGATCAACATCTCATCTAAACATATATGTCTATAACAAAGTAACCTACCATAACTATTAATGCTGCTTAAATACTTATATATCTAATTGCTTGTGCTTCATTAGTAGGATCGAAAGGTTATTCCTGGACAGACTGTCAGCCCATGAAAGGAAACAGCCAGAATTGACCAGAATCCAAGACAACAACTCCAGAGAGAGTGGACTGTTCTGCTTCTCATCCACTTGTGCCCCTTTTCTAAGCCCAGGTAATAATCTGCGGAAGAGGGGGCATGGTAGGATGTAAGGGCTGCGATTGGGGTGAAGGGTGAAACTACAGCAATGTAGTCTGGACCCTCATTTGATTAACCTGATTGAACATACAACCCCTCACCCCCCGCTGGAAGGTGGGGCTGTGGGTGTTTGGGCACAACAGCCTGCAAATTGGTTATACATGAAGGATGCTTGTACTCATGGATTATCACTTATAGCTAAAAAATGGAAAAAAAAAACTGAGAGAGATATGCAGGACAGTCATGGCAGAATGCATGATCTCAGTTGGGGTGGGGGTGGGGGTGAAGGGAAGGGGAGATATGCCTGAACTGAATTGGAAAATGATGTATGAAATGCACAAAGCATCAATAAAAAAAAATGTTGAGAAAAAAAAAAAAAGAGAAATGAATGGAACAAAAAAAAAAAAAAAGAGCATCGACTGCTCTTGCAGAGGACCCGGGTTCGATCCCCAGCACCCACATGGCAGCTGAGAGTCGTCTTTAACTCCAGTTCCAGGGGAATCCGACACTCTCTCTGACCTCCGCAGCATTGCATGACAGGGGTGCAGAGACCTACATGCAGACAGTACACTCATACACACACAAAAATAAATTTAAAAAAAAAGGTAAATGAGCAAGCCAGAGGAAACGAGCCAGTAAGTACCATTCCTCCATCGTCTCTGCTTCAATTTCTGCCTCCAGGTACAAACCTTGTGTTCCTGCCATGGCTTTACCTGATAAAGGACTGAAACCTGTATGCTGAAACAAGCCTTTTCCTCCCCACGTTGCTCCTGTATCTGAATACAAACCAAGTTCTCTAGATTTGGGAGATTTTCTGCTATGATTTTATCTTCCAAGATTTTAATATGAACTTATTCTCCATCTTCTATTCCAATGATTTGTAGATTTTTGTCCTTCAATCTTGCCCCATGGGTTTCATATGTTGTGTTAATGCTTTATTGTCTTACATGTTCTAGTTCATCTTCAAGACCTGAGCCTGTGTCTTTCACTTGTTCTATTTTATGATGAGGCTTTCTACTGAGTTTTTAAATTTCAGGTAAACTTTTCCAAAATTTCAATTTGATTTTTTTCAGTATTTCTCCCCTCTTTATTAAATTCCTCTTTAATATTCTGCATTGAATTAATTTTTCATTTAGCTATTTGTGTTCTCTTTGAATTCATTCAGCAGTCTATTTCTATCTTCTTTGATTTTGTTCATTGTATTTCTATATTGAAACTTGTACATCTTGGATTAGGTCCTTGGTTGAATTTCTTTTCAATCATATCTATTCTTTCAGTAGAAGCATTTGCAATATTTGAGTAGGACTAAGTTACAGTAGCTACATTGTTTCTCCCACTAGACTGGGGGTTTAACTAAATAAATAAACAGCCCAGATAGTCAAGGCACTAATGTCTGTCTCCAGCTTTACTCAAAGAGTAGAATACTAACTACACAATTAACTACAACCAATGGATATTCCTGCTATGAAAACACAGTAATAGCCAAGTAAGACAAACACTAATGACATAACTCAATAGTACGGTGCGCATGTACAAAGCCCTATGTTCAATTCTCAATACCACAGAAATCACCCCTTCAACTTGAATAATTTGGATGGTGAACAAATAGGGATAGGGGTTGGAGAGATGGCTCTGGTTAAGAGCACTGGCTGCTCTTGCAAAGGACCAGGGTTTGATTCCCAGCATCCACAGGGCTTCTAACAACCATCCATAACTCCAGTTCTAGGGGATCAATACCCTCTTCTGACCTCTATAGTCACTTCACAACACAGGTGCATTTATACACATGCAGGAAATATAGACAAAAAAATATTTTTAAAAAATAAGGATAGTGTGGTTTTACTAAAATATTTGCTACTAAAGGTAGAAATTGAAAATAAATAAGCAAATCAATAAGAACAAATGGTATTAGTGCAATAGAGAAAAACAGAAGACGGAAATGTAAATAGAAGGGGTAAATAACGAAGGTGAAAAGTGGATATAAGGTGGCTCCTGCTTAAGATTGAATGGAAAAGAAAAAGGTGAAGAAATATGAAGAAAACCTAAAACAACCCCAGCACTCAGAGATCCTCTACTCCAGACCAATCTGTGTCCTTAGAGAAAGCCTATCAAAAAGACCAGGAGCAGCTGGGTGTGGTCACAAATACATCTGATCCCAGGACTCAGGAGGCAGATGCAGATGGATTGCTGTGAGTTCAAGGCCAGCCGATGATATATAATGGGACCCTGTCTCAAAAAAAAAATAATAATAATAATAATAATAACTGAGGTGGGAGATAAAAGGGAGAAAGGGAACAGAGTGGGATAAAAATGGCCCAGTAAACTGAAATTAGGTATTAAATAAGGGAAGTATAATAGAGAAGGGAGGAGATCTGAACAGCAGTGCATAATCTGTATGCAGTTCCCTCCTAGACATGAGTACCTGGGTTTATTTCTGTGTGATCAGTCCAGTCCATGGTTCAGACCAGATTTGCACCATGTAGAACATTGTTTAGTTCTGATTCAAAGTTTTCTTCTCTCCCTAGAGGTATTCTGAGGCAGATCTCAGAGTATAATTCCATATTACTTACTCTGGCTTCCCAGACTGACCATGAAGGAAGGGACCTTTTTAAGAAATACATGTTTGGGGTTAGAGAGAGGGCTCGGCAGTTAAAGAGTACTGTCTGCTCTTGTAGAGGACCCGCGTTCAATTCCCAGCACCCAAAGGCAAGGGGCAACTATCCATAACTCCAGTTCCAGGGGATCCAATGCCCTCTTCGAACCTCTGTGAGCATTGCATGCACAGGTGCACTTATCACATGTGTGAACAAAAAAATCATACACATAAAATATTTTAAAAGAAACACTTTATTGGTTATGGTTTATACCAACTCTAGTAACAACACATTTGATTAATCATTCCCATAATTCTTTTAAGTCCTATCCCACCTGGGTACCTTTCAAAATCTGCTGCTTATTACAGCAAATACACTCATTTTACTTCTAAAAGCTAAGCAGTGCCATCTGGCCTTCATCGATCATGAATCATAGTTCTGCAATAGCATCTCCTGCCATCAATTCTGTCCTACAAACTTCAACCAATGCCTGAGAAGTTCATTGAATCCTCAAAGGATTCCAAGACACTTCAACCCTGGAGCAAACTGAAGCAAAATGCCCCAAATTGAGGCCATTTGTCCAGGCCTCAGAGCCCTTGTACTGACCATCACTGAATGAGGACTGCAGGTGAAGCAGCTTCCTTCAGCTCATAACTCCCAAAGGGAGACTCAACAATCAGCTGTGATAAGCCAGCACTCCTGGCAACCAGGAACACTTTGTTAGTCAGCTTTCAGCCTCTGTGACAAATACCTGAGATAAATCAGCTTAAAGAGAGGAAGAGTTTATTCCAACGCAGTTTCAGAAGCTTCGGTCCATGTTCTCTTGGCCCTATTGCTTGGGCCTGTGGCAGCACACATATCATGGCTGGAACATGCGGCAGAGCCAGGAAGAAAAAAGAATGAGAGGAAGGAGGCTGGGTACCAACACTTCTTCTTCCAGTCGCCCTACCTCTTAAACCTCCTACCATCTACCAATACTGGCAGAGGCTAGGGACCGAGTCTTTAACAGGTGAGTCTTTAGGGAATATTTAAGGTTCAAACCATAACAGAGGACCCCTATATAGGAGGAGTCTGAGTGGTTCACTCAGCATACACCACAGGAATATGTTTGAATTGAATAATGAAAAACCAGTAGTATCTGAGGGGCAGGGCAATAGAGGACTGTTAAAACACAAAATCTTGAATTATATGGAATTATACTCTAAAGCAGCTAAAACATTTTTCATAGGATTAATTAGAATAGATTGAATTAGCCACAAAATTTTAAATTATTTAATGACTCCCAAAGCAGGGAACTTTCCATGATCTTTTGATGTATAATAAAATATACACGAACTTGATCTTTAGCCTATTTCCAGGCTCACAGTTTCTGAAACCATTGGAATCAAAACAGTGATGGGTGTCTTGTATGCAAGTAAAGCAACTGAAGTCTAGGGCTCCAGGCTAGTCTTAGAGTGGGGGCTAGTTACCAGATTAGAGGATTGGACCTTTAAGCACCCCAGAATTTAGGAGAATCAGAGGAAGGAGGCTGATGCCAATCACCAGTGGTCATAGTTTTAATTAATCATACTCACAATGAAGCCTCCATCAAGACCAAAAGGACAGGTTTGAGAGCTTCCAGTTTGGTGAATGTATCCACAGGCTAGAAGGACAGTGCACTCTAACTCCATAGATACCAAGTTCCTAGGCTGAGTACCCTTCATTTAGCTGGTCACTTTTTGTTAATTTGTAATGAATTGGCAATGTAAAGAAAAAGCACTAGGTAATCTTAGTTGTCAATTGATACACCTGGGAAGAAGGAACCTCAACTAAGGAATTTCCTGCTTAATACTGGCCTGTGGGGATGTCTGTGGAGCATTTCCTTGATTTTTGATTGATGTAAGAGGCCCAGCCACTGTTGGTGGTGCCACACCTTGTATAAGTGTGTCAAGTTGATAACCCAAATCAGCCAGCACAAATCTACCCTTTGTCATCCTGACACACAAAACAAATCATTGTGAAATCATAAACTTTCCTTTGTTGTTTATCCCCAAGATCTTAATATCCAAATATAGAAGTTCCAAAGTCTTTAAAATCTTTCAATTATTTATTTTTAAATTTTTCGATTTATTTTTATTTTTAAGTGTATGAGTGTTATGCCTGAATGTATGTAGGTGCACCCATGTTGTACAGTACCCATAGAGGACAGAAGAGGGCATTGGATCTCCTGGAAATGAAATTACAGACCATTGTTAGCCACCAAGTATGTGCTGGGATTTGAACCTAGGTCCTTTGCAAGAGCTACCACTCCACTTAACCACTGAGCCATCTCTCCAGCCCCCCTAAAAACTTCCAACATTGTAAAAGTCCAAGTTTTATTTTAAAATCCAAAGTCTCTTAACTGTGGGCTTCTGTAAAATAAGAAAAAATGTTACATACATACTTATTTCAAGAAAGAAGAATTAGGACACAGTTACAACTGGATCAAAGCAAAACCAAATCCAACAGTGTAAAAAAAATCAGTGTCTGACATCTGGGACTCATAATTTCCTGAGCTTGTAGCTTGTAGGGCCTGGTTAGCTCTGCCTTCTACTTGGGCATCAGTAGCACTCGTGTAGCTTGGCTGGTAGGCCAGCTCCACTCCATACTCACTACTGTTTTGGTGGTAATCCCATAATCCTGACAGTTCCAATCTGCTACAGTCTCCATTGGAACTGAGGTTGCACCTTCAACAACAGACTCTCCTGTCCTCTCAGGGACTCTGACCCTGACTCATAGTGCCAAGCCTCAGATTCTCTCCATGATCGCTTCAGTTCTGCAGTTTTCATGTCACCTAAACCAGTACCACACGGGGGACTCTTACACATACATTACCAAGTTTGGCTGCCAGCTTGAGATGTAGCCCTAACCCCCCTAGATCACAGCTTCTGTATGCAGACCCTGAGAAAATACTTCCCAGAAAATTTTGCCTCAGTAATGCTGGTCTCTTATTAATCACAGCATATTTTTCAGCCCTAGCTAATCATAGCCATTGTCTTCGTAAAGCAAAGGATTCAGTTGCATGGAAGCTAAATGCAAAATATCACTTGAACAGTCCTGATAATCTTTGAGAGACTTTCAAGCTTCCCTTCTGAAAATTCATAAGCCAGACCTCCACTGTGCACATTTCTCTGTTCATTGCTGAACAGGAGCAGCTCATTACGTTCTGGGTTCTCGATGACATTTCCAGCTCAAAGTCCCAAATACTTTCACAGTCCTCCCCCAAAATAAAATGGTCAGGTCTCCACCACTGCAACAACCTCACACTTAGTAGCAGTTTCCGTCCTGGTTTCCTTTCCTGTTGCTGTAATAAAATGCCATGAGCAAAAGTAACTTGGGGAGGAAAGGATTGATTTCAGTTTGTAGATTACAGTCCATTGAGGGCAACCAAAGCAGGACCTCAAAGCAAGAGCCTGGAGGCAGAAACGGAAGCACAGACCATGGAGGAACAAAGCTGCTTACTGGCTTGCTTTTTCTGGCTTGCTCAGTTCAGTTTCTTATACAACCCAAGCTGATGGAATTTCCTCCATCAGGTTGGCATGTATGGATCTCTTTGGGGTATTTTTTCTGTTTGCTGATTGATGTGAGATGGTCCAGCCAACTATGACTGGTACCATCCCAGGAGAGGTGGCCCTGTGCTTTTTAAGAAAGGCCTGTGTTATATATCCACAAGACTCATCCTACTGCAAAGATACATGCATATCTATGTTTATTGCAGCCCTCTTCCAATAGCAAGAAGCTGGAAGTAACCCAGGTGTCTGACAAGTGGATAACAAAAATGTGGTACATCTACACAATGGACTTCTATGCAATGGTAAAGAAAGATGACATCATGAACTTTGCAGGTAAATGGATGGAACTCGAAGCCATCATGCTAAGTGAAGTAGCACAGTCCCAAAGAAACAAACGGGGAATGGTTTCCCTCATTTGTGGAAGCACCAAATCCCTCAATTGAAAGACAAGCTGAGCAACGTTATTGTTGTATCTCTTTCTATCTGAAAGTAACTGTGAATCTCTTAATGAGCCCTAGAGTTAACTTACCACATACTTTTAGATATGGTAATTAATGTATATGAGTGAAAAGCATATATCCATATCTTAGAGTAATATAAAATAAAAGGGAAAAATGTGAACTCCTAAACATATATTGGAGTTAACGTACAGTTTATTCCTGGAGGACATAATTCCGGTACATGTACGACATTTATATAGGCATATTTTGGAGCAATACAATGGGAAGGAACCACAACAACATAGGGACTGGGTCAAAGAACAGACTGATATAGTTAAATTCTGCCCAAGACAATGGGCCTTTACAGAGAAAAACTTTTAAAAGACTGGGAGAAAGATGAAGGACATGTATGGCAGAATGTATGATTTGGGGCGGGGTGGGGTGGGGGAAAGGGAAGGGGAATGTGCCTAAATTGAACTGAAAAATAATGTCTGAAATACACAAAACACCAATAAAAATATTATTTAAAAAAAGAAAGGCCAGTAAGCACTGTTCCTCTGTGGTCTTTGATTCAGTGCCTGCATCTGAGTTCCTACCCTGAATTCCTGGTTTGGCATTCCTAAATGATGGACTATATATAACCTATAAACCAAACAAACCCTGTGGTGGTTTGAATGAGAATGGCCCCTGTAGGCTCCAAGTATTTGGATATTTCATCCTTAATTTGTGGTAATGGTTTTGGGAGGTTTTAGAGGGTACAGCCTTGCTGGAGGAAGCACATCACTGAGGGCAGGCTTTTAGAGTTTTCTTTAAATATATTTTTATTGAATCCTTGTATATTTTATGCACATCTAGTCCTCTTTATACCACCCTTTCACAGCTCCCCCCCCCATTGGATTTCATGCCATTTATGTTAAGGCCTATCAAATCAAGCGAGTGTTCCCTGATGTCCCTCAGTGCAAGTGCATCCATTGGGGTCTAGTCAGCATATCCCTTAAAGAAGATCTGTTCTTCCTCATCTAGTAGTAAACAGCTTCCCAATCGTTCTTTGCCTAAGATTGGAGCCTGCAGCCTATTTTCATAGTTCTATGCTGGGTATTTGTCTACTTGAGTTTGTATGGGTCTCGTGCATGTTGTCACCATAAGTTCATATGAGCAAGGTCCCAGGAGCTTGTAAGACACTTTCCATATGCTCATGTACATCCTCCCCTGGCTCTGGCAGTGATCCCTCAGTCCTGGGTTCATGTCCTTCTGTTGCATGGGGGAGCTTCATTGGTGAGAGTTGAGAGATGCATCAGTGTTCTTTCTTCCCCCTGTTCCATTAGGTTCCATGAGTCTTACATGTAGAGGTTCCATTGTAGATGTGTCACTTAGAGTTGGGCATTTCGCAGATAATTAATCTCTGTGACCAGTTGTAGAACTCTATAACAGTCTCCCTCTGTCTCTCATCTCTGCAAAAGATGCTTTTTGGATGAGTGGTACCTGGCATACTTGGTTTTTTCAAATGCTCTTTGCCCTCTATGCCTGCTTAAAGATATGAGAGCTCAGCTTTATGCCCCAGCTACCTCTGCCACCATCCCTCTCTCAGCAGTATGGACTCTAACTCTCTGAACAATATGCCAAATAAATTCTTCCTTCTTTAAGCTGCCTTGGTCACAGTGTTTTATCACAGCAACAGAAAAGTAACTATCACAAACTCTTTCCTTCTCAAATTTCTTTTGGCCATGGTGTTTATCACAGCAACAGGAAAGCAAACTAGGACATAAATTAATTCACTGACTTTTGCGAGCTGCCCTAGCAAGTAACTACAGCCACAAAGAGATTCATGTGAACCCAAATTTTAGCCATTTGTCAGGACATGCAGATGTTCAGCTGCCATCTGAAATGATGACAGAACTGTGAGATCGAGCCCATACCCTGTAGGATCTGACCTAACTCCAGCTGAAGTCAGAATTAAGTTATATTGTAGAGACCCACTTGGTGTCAGGCAATGGGTTGGTCTGAAAAAGAAGCTCACGTATGTGATCACAAAAGGCTTCTGTGTTGTACTGAATGCGGTAATGGGGAAAAAACAGTTCCCTTAGACCTTCTCTGGATATATACTTTAGCTTTATGATGAACTAGGGTATTTGGACTGGCAGCCTAAAATCCAAAGCCTGTCCACAGGTAGATCTTGATTAATACAATGTTATCTGAAAAATGAATTTATTGAAAACAAAATAAATCTCGCTGCGAAATCAGATTATTGACTTCTCTTCAAAAATGATGATGTAGGACCACTGATCAAAGAATGCATTCTCAGGAACAATGCTGACTTCTCACAGTCATTATACTCAGTAACTAGGACTCTACTACACTGCCCAATCTCTTTTGGTGAAAGCTGTTTCACTGTCTGAAGTAGAGCAAGTATGAGTTGGCAGAAGTTCAGGGTATAGTCAGCTTGCACCACTGAACAACAAAGTGCCTAGAGTATGCTTTATTATTTCTTGGACCTGCAAAGCATCACTAATGGAACTTGCCAGCACTTGGACCCACCTAATGCTTTGAAACCTCTAATCTCCAAAAGCCAACCATGTGAACAGAATCAGAAACCACTACACTGAGGGTTTAAGAATTGATCATATTTTCAGCTAGGCCATAACATCTGTCTTTAAATGCAGCAGTGAACAGCTGGTTTCCAGACTATACATTTAAAAATATTTCTCCCAGATTATCACACACACACACTATTTTTTAGTATTAAATGATGTTTCAGAGGCTAGAGAACCAGTTCAGTCAGTGTAATGCTTGCCACACACGCATGACGACTTAAACTCCCCAGAACACACACACAAAGACTGGTGAGGCAATGTGTGCCTATAATCCCAGTCCTGGGGAGACAGAGAAATGAGGATCCCTGGGGCTCACCAGCCAGTCAGTCCACATGAATCATTTAGCTCTCGGTTCCTTGAGAGACTCTCGTCTAAAAAAAAAAATGAGGTAGAGATAAATTGAAGAAGACATTCAATGTTAACCTCTAGTCTCCAAACATATGTGCAACACACGCACATGCTCCTGTACACGTAAGTGCACACAGACCAAAAAAGTTGTATGATAAAGTCCATTTCGAATGTGAACGTACTTATAAAATAACATCCCACTCTACAGTGATCCCTCTTTTCAAAGAAATGTCACCACTAGTCCCAAGGAATAGTGTGGCATTAAGATTCCTGAGCTTCACAACTGTGTTGCATGATTGGAACAATGGACCAATGAACTTTGAGTGACTACATAGTCAGATAGAAAATAAGCACCTGGACTAAAGAAAACATCAACTTGGAAGAAATCAAATCAATTGACTCAGCAATCAAATAAACATAGGCAAGCCTAGACTCACACCTTTCAAGTCAGACTCCTTAATGAGAGCAGGTGAAAACAGTGGTAAATGTACATAAAGTGTCCCCCGCCCCAATATCTAAGACAGAGGATAAAGTTCATATTCTTGACCCTGATATGAAAAAAAAAATCTCCTGACATCGATATGCTGTCAAGACCTTTATACATTAACCCCAAATGATCAATAGAGGAGTCATAATCATTGAGGTCACATGGGTGTGTGCAACAGTCTTTCTTCTTTGGTAATACTGGGCTTGGCTGGGGAAAGCAGAACAAAGGGGAACAATGAAAGGGTGGCAGACTGAGGGAGTCAGGCAAAGCACTGAGGTAAGAATCTGAGGTTTCTAATATTGGATACTCTCCAATGGTGATAAGATAAACCATCTTACTGGAATCTTGTGGGAATGAGGTAATCAAAATTATGCTATGGTCTATTATGCATAGAATGATGAACATATGTTTTCGCTCTCCTCTGAGGAGCTAGCAAGTAGGAGAGCATTTGCCCAATGTGTGGCAAAATGTACACAACAGCATTTCTGCATCTCTAACAGCACCAGCCTCCCCTACTGAGCTAGTCTCTTGTGGTAGGACTGGGAATTAACGTTTTCAATAAGTATTGTAAGTGACTCAAATAAAAGTGGTCTATGAACCACAGTGCTTATAAATATACCCAAAGGAAGAACGTCCTGGGAGTTGGAGTAAAATGATAGTAAGATTTACTGAATCTCAGAGCCCTTTGCAAGTAGAACAGGGATGCTTTCCTGAGCCCTGTACAAAGTTCTAGAAACAGAGGAGGGGGACATTTGGGGGCAAAGAGGCCCTTTTTAATTAATTGCTTATTTGCTTGTTTGTTTGTTTTTTGGATAAACCTAATTGGCTACATTCCTAGGAGGCTAAGAAATTAAAGAGGAAAGGTAACATTTACTGAGGATTTCAGAGGTTTTAGTCCGTAGTCACTTGACTCCATTATAGGCCCATGGAGGGAGACAAAGGGAGAAGTACCACATGGCAAAGCAAAACTCATCACTTCTTGACATCCAGGTACCAGATAGGAGAAGGACAATGAGAAAGAGGGAGAGATGGAGAAAGAGAGTGGGAGAGAAAGAAAGAATGGGAAAGAACCAACAAAACATGCTCCTCAGATCTTCAGTGACCTACTTGCTATAACTTGCTCCTATCTCCAAGTTTCCACTACCTCTCAATAGCTCATTAAGCTATGAATTAACCCACTGATGAGGTAGGAGTCCTTAGGACCCAAGCACCCTCCAGGGATCCTACCTCTGAACACCTCTGCCCTGGAGATGACACCTTCAAAACAGGAAATTTAGGAAAGCAGCATTTAGAATCCAAACCATAACAGCCACCCAGTCTGTCATATCTTGTTATGAGAACCCAAAAAAACTAATGCATTTTCCAAGCTCTCACATGGTGTTTCAAAATTCAATTCCTTGTAGCTCTAAGAACAGAGTGTCTATTTCCCTGCTGGTTATCAGCCAGAGGCTGTTTTCAGCTCCTCAAAGATGCTCACATTTCTTCTCAGGGGTCTCTTGCACCTTCAAGTCAGTAATGGAGAAACTCTCATGCTTCAATTATTTTCTTCCTCTATCTCTGACCCAGAGCTAAAGGTTCATGTTACTAGATGATACCTAAGAAGATAGTCTTTTTTTTTTTTTTTTTGTCTTTTCAAGACAGGGTCTCCCTATAGCCCCAGCTGGCCTGGAACTCACTCTGTACCAGACTGGCCTTGAACTCACAAAGATCCACCTGCCTCTGCCTCCCAAGCGCTAGGATTAAAGGTGTGTGCCACCATGCCCAGCGATAATAGTCTTTTTTAAGGTGAACTGTTTGGCAACTAAAGTTACATCTACAAAACTTCTTGAGGTAGTGCCCTTCACTGATATTTGACTGAACAATTGAGAAAGGTGGTGTTTATCCACCATAGTCTAAAAAAACTTGAGGATCATATTAGAATTTTCCCTAACACACACACACACACACACACACACACACACACACACAATCAGGTAAGCCCTAATGTTCTATAATTTTATGATAATCAAATTCTTTACTCGTCGTTTTCCTTTTCTTTATAAATGCTATATTCCTGGCATAGCCAGACTGCATTATACCGGCATAAAACTCCTTCTCAAAGCTTTTAATAAAACATGAGATTTGTATGGGCTACAGAGATGGCTCAATAGTTAAGAGAACTCTGTTCTTCCAGAGGACAGGTGTTTCATTCCCAGCACCCTTGTTGGGCGACTCACAGCTGCCTGAACCTCCAGCTCCAGGGGATGTAACATCATCTTCTGAGTCCCATGGTGCACACATGGCATACAAACAGAAACATGCATAAAGAAAAAAATAAAAATGAATCTTTTTCAAAATAAAATCTGTGGTCATTATTTTTATTAAAGAGATTATTCAAATTTTCAAAAATACAATCAGACTATTAACTTCCATCTATAACATAAAGCAAAATATTTCAAATCATTTCATCTCATTTTAAAAATATTTCTTTAGGTAAAAAGTAATCAGGTGAAATCATATATAGAATACCAAATAACAAGCTATTCTGCTGAGGCAGAGAACTATTTGTCCCACAGCAAATGGAGAAGTACGTCTATATGGCCATGGCCTGGGGGAAAAAAAATCACAGATTCAACCCCACTCCCTAATTTTCTATGACATTTCTGTTTAGAAACAGGAAATGCCTTGTTCAGGTCCATATATATTAAAGCCAATGGTAAAGTCATGTTTTAGTTGAATGCTCTTTGCAGTCAGCAGACTTGGGAGATTATAGTTATATCTCTATTTTTTCTACCTTCTCAGTACTATGGATCTACCCCGAGTTTGTTATCTACATCCACAGAGGGAACATTATTATATTAACTTAATAAAGATCATCTATCTCACCATATCCAACCAGTTAAGGTAAACCAGTATCTAAATACAATTCTTTAAACAATACTTTAGACTCCCAAAGCAATTCATTTAGGAGTGAAAACATGACCTACTACAGGTTATTTAGTCTTTGAGGGGAACCTTGCTACACAGAACTGTCCTTCACTCTTCTTAGATTATCAGTGAAAGGTAGTCCCAGCAAAGATTGATGCTGACCTTTCAAACTTTTAAGGATCAGATAGGGCTAAGGTCATTCACCTTCAGCATATCTTCCAGGAGGAAGAAATAATCACTAGAAAAAAATAACATTTCCAGAGTCTCGACTTTTCATTCCGATTTTCCATATACCACATAAAATATTCTGTTTGGAGGTAGGCTACCTGAATCACCTCAAAGCCCTGCTCCCACTTGCCATGGACCACCTCGTCCTGGCCAGTCTTCCTCCCTTTGATATTCACCAGATTCCAGTTTAATCCCCCACCAAGGACTCTCCAGGCTGCCAGGAGACCCTGGCCTCCCTCCCTTCAGGACTCACCAGAGCCCTGCAAGCTACCTGACTCAGACATTCCAGTTGTTCCAGCCAGTATTGAGACCCAAGACCAGTGCATGCTACCAGAGGAAACCTGTTCTAAACTCCTTAACCACACCACTGCATGCACTAGACTATAGCTGTCAAGCAGAAGACCTGGAAGTGAGGCTATAGTCATAAGTACCAGACAAGAAGAGGAAACCAACAGCGCAAGCCTGCTATGAACTAGTCCCCTCCTGAACACTATAAACACTTTTGCTGAAAGAAGGTGACTTGAACAAAAAATGAGAAAAATACCTCAAATAACAAACTAGCTCCAGATGTGCAAATCCCAATACAAAAATAAAAACAACATGAAAAGCCAAAATAGCATGTCTCCTCCAAAAAAAAATGAATTCCATAGTAATGGCCCCTAACTAAAATGACCTGGAAGAACTTGCAGACAAAGAATTCAAAAGAATGATTACAGTGATGGTGAAACAACTCATAGATAACAAAGACAAAGAGATGAATGAATAAGGAAGTCAATCCAAGAAATACAAACAGCTTGAACTGTTGAAGGAAAGCCAAACTGAAATCATGCTGGGAATGAAAAACTCAATAAGACAAATAAAAACCTCAGTGCAAAGCCTCACCAAGAGAATTAATCATGTTGAAAACATAGAAACATTGATGGAAGACATAAAGGAATTGGATCACTCAGTAAAAGATCAATGAGAAAAACATTTTTTTTGAGACAGGGTCTCCCTGTAGCCCCAGCTGGCCTGGAACCCGCTATGTAGACTAGGCTGTCCTCATCTCATAGAAATCCACCTGCCTCTGCCTATGTGCTGGGACTAAAGGTGTGTGTTTCAGCTTACAATTCCCAGGTCACAGTTAATCACTGAGAGAAGCTAAGGCAGGAATATACAGGGCAGAAACCTTGATACAAGAATTGAAACATGGAAACAGAGGAGCACTGCTTACTGGCTCCTCTGGGCTGTGCTCAGCCCTCATTCTTATAACAACTCAGGACTGCCCACCCAAAGGTGGCACCAGCCACAGTGGACAGGACCCTCCCATATCACCATCAACCAAGAAAATGCCTCACAGACATGCCCACAGGCCAATCTGACTGAGGAAATTCCCGGACTGAGAGGTTCTCTCATCCCAGGTGTTGACAGCCAAAGCTATCCAACACACCTAGCAAAACTAAGAATTAAAATTGAAGGAGAAATAAAACACAAATTAATTAAGCCAATTCTGTAGAGGAGAATAGAAGGAATGCTTCAATCTGAACATAAGAATAAAAGCACTCAAGAGGTCACAAAGAGCAATTAAAACATTCTAGGACAGGTCATTAAAAGACACGTGAGAAAACATTACAAATCTCAACCAAATGACATAATCTTTTGATAATAACTGAATGTTAATGGCCTCAATTCCCCCAAAGAGAGACTAATGAATTGGATTAGATGATAGGACCTCATGTTGCCTCCAAAAAATACACTTCACCATCACATCAGACATTCCCTTAAAGTAAAGGGTAGAAAAAATATTCCAAGCAAATGGAACTAAAACAAGCATGTACGACTATTCTAATATCTGACAAAATGGGCTTTAAAACAAAGTGAGTGGTAAGAGACAAGGAGTCACATGCCTTACCTCTTACTCATTAAAGAAAAGCCCACCAGCAGGATATTACAATCATAAACATATACAGCTAACACAAGAGAACCTAATTTTAGTTTTAAAATACTATTAGATCTAAAAACCACTGATTAATCACAACACAGTAATAGTGGGTGATTTCAATAACCCACTGTCATAAATAAACAGGTCATTGGGGGAGATCTCCTGAGCCCAGCGGCAGGAAGAGGGGAAGATAGGTAGGAACTGGGTGCCTTGGCGAGCTGATTGCGGATCGTTTGGTCCTGCTGTCTGTCTTTGGTTTGATTGGCCTTTGTGGCTGTGAGGTTGGAGTTATCCCCCCAGCTGGGATTAAAGGTGTGGTCTTTGGCTTGATTAGATCTAGTGGCTGTGGGGGCGGAGTTATCCTCCCAGCCGGTATTAAAGGCACGCTTGTGTGACTCTTGAGATATGAGATCTCCCAAGACCAACAGAGGCAAGGTGCCAGGGGCTTCGGGACCCCCCCCCACCCACCCCCCCCCCCCCCCCCCCCCCCGCCAAACTGAGATTACGAAGAAGGAGATCGGAAGGCAAGCAAAGCACGCCTTCAACACAGTGAAGAGCATTCAGGATCAATTGGAAAACAGGCAAGAGAAAGCCCATCATGCCAGATCACGAAGAAGAGGACTACACTGGAAGGTGCAGTATAAACCCACACAGCTTTAACCAACCCTATGATGACTCCTGCAGTGGGATCCCGCCCGGGATCCCCAGGACACAGACATCAGAAACCAATTGGGAACATACTTAAAGAACTACAAAATCATAAAGAACAATTAAAGAACAAAAAGAGAATGAGACCGAGAGAGAGAGGAATGACAAGCTCCGGAAGAATGAGAAACACTGAAAAGACCCATGCTGAAAAAGAAAAGAAACAACAAGCAAACAAAAGAAAAAAAAAAGAAGGATCGATATAGGAAGAACACTATAGAAATAGAAGAGGAAATGAAAAAGGTAAATCAAACACTTCATCTCTCAAGAGGAAAGGAAATGAAAAAAGCCTCAGAACAGAATGGAGGAGCAGAACAAAGAATATCAGACCTGAAGGACAAAACAGAACAACTAAAAACCTCAAGAAAGATTATGAAAAAATTTAAAAATACACAAAAATGGAACAACCAGGAGCTGTGGGACACTATGAAAGATCAAACTCCGCATCATAGGAATAGAGGAAGGAAGAAGAATCCCAAGAGAAAGGTATTGATCAGATCTTCAACAGAATAATAGATGAAAACTTCCCCAAACTAAAAAGAAGACAAACAATACCAATACAAGAAGCACTAGAACTCCAAACAGACAGATCAGAAAAAGAATTACCTCCACGCCACATCATAGTTAAATGCTGGACACCCAAAACAAAGAAAAATTCTTAAAGAGCGACAAGAGAAAAACAACAAGTGACCTATAAGGGAAACCTATCAGAATAACAACGGCCTTCTCACAGCAAACGATGAAGCAAGAAGAACCTGGGACAAGCATTCCCAGTGTTAGGGACAATGGATGCCAGCCAAGGTTACTATACCCAGCAAAAATGTCAATCATAGTGGAAGGAGAGAGGAAAATCTTCCATGACAAAACAACTTGAAAGAATACATGTCCGGAAAACCAACCCTTCAGAGAATACTTGAAGCAATCCAAAGAACAGAAGAAAGGAGCAACCAACCCCAGCAACTAGAAGGAGAAATCAATAAAAGCAAACTGCAGAAGTAGAAAACCTAAATCAAAACTGCAGATGGATAATAAGGCAAAGGAGCAACACAAACCTATCAGTCATAAACCTTAAATATTAATGGACTAAACCCCATCAAAAGACAAGACTGGGAGACTGGATTAGGAAACAGAATCTCCATATGTGTCTGCAAGAAACACATCTTACCCTTCAAGGAACAGGCACCACCTTAAGTGAAGGGATGGAAAAAATATTCCAAACAAATGGTACCAAAAAAGAAAGCAGGGTGTTGCATTTTAATATCGGATAAAATGACTCAAAGTAAAAGAAATTAAAGAGTCAAAGAAGGCCATTACATTTCATCAAAGGAACAATCCACCAAGAAGATTTCACAATTATGAAATATATGCCCCAATTCTGGTGCACCAAACTTATAAAAGACAATTAGACTAACACAATCACAGACTAACCAACACACTAATAGTGGAGATTCAATACCCCCACTGAGTCCTTTGGATAGGTCAACAGGACAAAAAATAAACAGAGAGACATCTGAACTGAACGATATGATACACCAAATGGACCTCATAGACCTCTACCGAACTTCCATCCTAATACCAGAGAATACAACTTTCTACTCACCAGCACCCCACGGAACTGTCTCCAAAATTGCCACATCCTGGGACACAAAGAAAAAAAACCTCTACAAATACAAAAAGATTGAAATAATTTCAATGCATTCTGTCAGACCACAGTGCAATGAAGCTCAACATCAACACAGGACAAGCCCTCCTGCCTACAAGACACATGGAGACTAAACAACACACTCTTGATAATGAATGGGTCAAGGAACAATAAAGAAAGAAATAAAACATTCCTGGAACTGAATGACAATGACAATAAACACAACAAAATTATGGATACCTTAAAAGCAGTCCTAAGAGGGAAATTTATAGCCCTGGGTGCCTACATTAGAAAAACAGAAAGAGCACAAGTGAATGATCTAACACTACAGCTAAACACTTGAGAGCAAAACAAATGAACCCTAAGCACGCAACAGACAGGAAGAAATAACAAAAATCAGAGCAGAAATCAATGAAATAGAAACAAAGAAAACATACAAAAAATCAATGAAGCCAAAAGTTGGTTCTTTTAAAGAATAAACAAGATAGACAGACCTCTAGCCAGTTAACAAAAGAAAGAAGGAACAACTCCAAATCAATACAATCGTGATGAAAAGGGAATTATCACAACGGACAAGGAAAAGATCAAGAAAATTATATGGGAATATTACAAGAACCTATATTCTACCAAGTTTGAAATCTAGAAGAAATGGATGAATATCTGAAATCTTGGGAACACCAAAGCTTGGCCAAGAGGAGACCAGCAGCTTAAAACAGACCCATAACATATGAAGAAATAGAGATGTAGTAAGAAGCCTCCCAACTAAAAAAAGCCAGCCCAGACGGTTTCACAGCAGAATTCTATAAAACATTTCAAAAAGACCTACAACCATTATTTCTGAAACTGTTTCAAAGGTATAAACAATCAGAGGGAACTCTCCCAAATTCCTTCTATGAAGCCAACATCACTCTATTACCAAAACCAGGCAAGAGACAACTAAAAGGAGAATTATAGACCCATCTCCCTCATGAACACAGATGCCAAAATTCTAAACAGAAATACTGGCAAATCGCATACAGACCCACATATCAAGAAGATCATCCATCATGACCAAGTGTGGATTCATACCAGAGATGCAAGGATGGTTCAACATACGAAATCAATAAACATCATCAAACACATAAACGGAATCAAAGACAAAAACCACCCATCATCGCAATTGATGCTGAAAAAGCCTTTTGACACAAATCCAGCATCCCTTCACGCTTAAAGTCCTAGAAGGAATGGATTGGAGGGATCATTCCTCAATGTAATCAAAGCCATATACAAGGAAACCCACACCAATATCATCCTAAATGGGGAAATGACGGAAAATTCCCTTTAAAGGTAGGAACTCGGCAAGGCTGCCCCTATCACCACCTCCCTTCAATATAGTGCTTGAAACACTTGCTAGAGCAATAAGGCAAGAAAAGGATATTAAAGGAGTACTAATTGGAAAAGAGGAAGTCACACTATCCTATTTTGCTGAGATAGTGATTTGTTTACTTAAGAGATGCAAAAAACCCACCAGAAAACTCCTAGAAACGATAACAGCTCTAGCAAAAGTGGCAGGATACAAATAACCTTAGAAAATCAATGGCTTTCTTTACACCAAGAACAAGCAACTGGAGAAAGAATTCAAAGAGAACCTTCCCACTCACAATATGGCCCAAAAACAATAAATACCTAGGACAAAACCTAACCAAAGACACACAAAGACCTCTACAAACAAAAATTTAAAACCCTTAAAGAAAGAAATTGAAGAAGACCTCAGAAGATGGAAAACCCTCCCATGCTCATGGATTGGGAAAATTAACATTGTAAAAATGTCCATTTTACCAAAACTCTTGTATAGATTTAATGCAATCCCAATCAAAATCCCCCAAAGTTTTCGTCTCCACAGGCTTGGGAACAAAAGTTCTTAAATTCATTTGGAGAAACAAAAGACCCCGAATAGCCAAATCAATCCTGAGTGAAAAAGAGCTACACAGGAGGGATCTCTATACCAGATTTAAACTATACTACAAGGGCTATAGTCATAAACGCGTACTGGCACAAAACAGATACCTGGTTGACCAATGAACAAAACCGAAGACCAAATCTGAGCACATACAATTTCAGCCATCTCATATTTGACAAGGGGGCCAAGAAGCCACAAGGGAGAAAAGACAAGCATCTTCACAAGGTGGTGGCAAAACTGATCACCACTTGTAGAAGAAGGAAATTAAACCCTACCCTTTGCCCTGTACAAAAGTCAACTTCCAGATGGATCAAAGACCGCACCGTGAAACCCCAGAATCTGGAGGCGATAGAAGAAAAAGTTGGACAACAACAAGACATAGGGTATAAGGAAAAGACTTCCTAAATCAGACAGCAGCTGGGGCAAGAATTAATGTCGACAATTTACAAATGGGACCTCATTAAAACTCAAAAGCTTCTGTACAAATCAAAAGAAACAATCAAGGAAGTGAAGAGAAATCCCACGAGTGGGAGGAAACCTTCACTGCAGATACATCTGAAAAGCATTGATTTCAGAATATATAAACACTCAAAAAACAAAGAAAAAGAAAACAAACGACCCGCTCAATAGATGGAGCAAAGAACTGAACAGAGACTTCACAAGCGAGGAATTAGAGATGTCTGAGAAACACCTCAAGACTGCTCAACATCACTAATCATTAAGGAAATGCAAATCAAAACCACTTTAAGATATCATCTTAACTCCAGTAAGACTGGCTAGGATCAAAAAAACAAATGATACAAGTGCTGGAGAGGTTGTGGGAAAGGGGAACACTCATCCACTGCTGGTGGGAATGTAAACTCGTACAGCCACTATGGAAAAGCATGTGGAGAACCCTTGGAAGACTTGAATGAACTTGCCACCCGACCCAGCCATAACCACTCCTGGGCATGTACCCTCAAGACTTACGCACCACAGAGATACATGCATGGCCATGTTTATTTCAGCTCTCTTCACAATAGCAAAGAGCTGGAACCAACCTAAATGCCCCCAACTGACGAGGATAGAGAAAATGTGTTACAAATCTACACAATGGAGTTCTATGCAGCAGTAAAAAAGACGACATCACGAGCTTTGCAGGAAAATGGTGGAGCTAGAGGACATCATGCGGAGTGAAGTAACACAGTCCCAGAAAAACAACGACGAATGGTATCCCTCATCTGTGGATGCTAGTGCCAATTACCCAGTTGTAATTGATTTCTTGTGTAGGGCCCCCCTGAGCTTCTGTACAAAGCAGTTGGACATAATGCATTTTGGAAACAACAACAACAACAGAAAATACTGCATCAAAGAACTGACTGAAACAGTGGAACTTCTGCTCAAAACAGTCAACGTCCCCATGGAAAATATTGAGAAAGACTAAGAGATGGAAAGCATGTTTGGCAAAATGCACGAGCTCTGACGGGGTGGGGGAATGAGTGGGAACACTGGGTCTAGATTTGTTAAAAATAAATAAATACAATTTAAAAAAAATAAAGTTCTAAAACTCAAAAAAAAAAAAAAAACAGGTCATTGGGGAAAAAAGTGTTAAAAAAGAAACTCTGGTGTTAAATGACATCATAATCAAATGGACCTAACACATATCTACATAACATTCATGCCAAACACTAAGGAATACACATATTTCTCAGCAGCTCATGAAACTTTCTCCAAAATTGGCCACATATTAAAGCATAAAGCAAACCTCAACAAATACAGAAAAACTGAAATAACATCCTGCATTTTATCCAACCATAAAATAAAGCTGGATATCAACAGCAACAGAAACTTAACAGTATACAAACTCATGGAAACTGAACAACACACTCCTAAATGAAAATGTGTGAATGAGGGGCTGGAGAGATGGCCTAGCAGTTAAGAGCGCCGACTGCTCTTGCAGAGGACCCGGTTCGATCCCCAGCACCCACATGGCTGCTGAAAATCATCTTTAGCTCCAGTTCCAGGGGAATCCGACACCCTCTTCTGACCTCCGTGGCATTGCACGACACGGGTGCACAGACCTACATGCAGACAGTACATTCATACACATATGAAAATAAAATTAAATTAAAAAAAGAAAATGGGTGAATGAGAAATCAAAAAGGAAATTGGAAATTCTTAGAATGAAGGAAAATAAAAACACAAACATAGCAAAATGAACAGGACTCAATGAAAGCAGTCATAAGCAGAAAGTTTATAGCACTAACTACATACATCTACTAAATTAGAGACATCTCATTAATAGCTTAATGGTGCATCTGAAGGCATTAAAAAACCCAAGAACAACATGTCAAAAGAGTAAACAGGAAGAGATAAACAAAATCAGGATTGAAATTAATGAAATAGAAAAAAGGAACAATTCAAAGAATCAATGAAATGAAGAGATGATTCTTTGAAAAGATTAATAAGATTGACAAACCTTTAGCCAAATTAACCAACAGAGAAAAAGGACTCAAATTAATAAAATCACTGATGAAAAGAAAGAAATTACAAAACACTCTGAGGAAATTGAAAAAAACATAAGGACTTTTTTAAAATCTGTAGTCCACTAAACTAGAAAATACAAAAGAAATTGGAAAGGAAAAAGTCAAAGTATCCTTATTTGCAGATGAGATGGTTCTATGCATTAAAAAAATCCTAAAGACGCCATCATAAAAAACTCCTAGAGCAGATAAACATGTTTGGCAAAGTAGGAAGATACAAAATCAAAACACAAAAATCTTCTATACACTAACAAGAAACATACTGAGAAAGACCAGAGAAACTATCCCATTCAGCACACCCTCCCAAATGGAAGTGTCTTGGGATAAATCTAACCAACAGAATGACTTCTTTAATAAAAAGCATTTTAAGACATTGAAGAAAGAAACAGAAGATAGCAGAAGATACATAAACCTCCCATGTTCATGGATTGGTAGGATTAATACTGAGAAAATGGCCATCCTATCAAAAGCAATCTACATATTCAATACCATCTCCATTAAAATTTCAATCCAATTCTTCAGAGAAATTGAAAAAAAAA
>VZQC01003997.1:0-35238 GCA_009823505.1 Rhizomys pruinosus | reverse complement strand
TATTATTAAGATGTAAATGGGGAAAAGGGTAGTTTAACATGTAGTATACAGGGGGTTTATATAAAGGGAATGAGAGGAGAAGTAAATAATGCTTAGGTGGTATGAATGCCCAGAGGGAAATGTATTAGTTCAAAGTCCTACTGAAAAATACACATACAATAAATATAAATGTACAAATATAGCTGAAGACTATGCAACAATAAAACAGTGCCAGGCAGGAGAAACCTCCCTTAGAGTTGTTGGTCAGGGTACCCCAAGTGATTCCCAAAATAATACAGGCTATTTCCATAGCACATGACTGTCTCCCAGGACCTGAAGTTAAGACCCCATTGCTGAAGAGTGGCCACATTTTGGGGACATGACTTGGGGCAATGGAGCTGGAAGTGACCTATACTATGAGAGCTAAACTTCCTCCCTGAAGGCTAGCTCTCATAGTATACTACTATCTCAGAGCAAACTACAGAAGTTGCCAAGGGAGTAAATCAACCAATGGTCCTACCCAGTTGTAAAGCCTAAGAAACAACAATGACTGGCCCAGAAACTATGGCTATTGGTTCAGTAGTGGCACTATTATCTTGAGACTAATAAATAGCTGTCTAATTGGCACTAAGGCCGACTCAATGGGAGGGAACTCATGTGAGGTCCTGTAAATATAGCCAAATACAGATGACTAGAGTGGTCAGAAATCCTAGAGAGAAACACAATTTTCCTAGTCATCTATACCAATGGAATTTTTTACTCTATATCTAATTATACATCCCCATATTTCCAGACAAGTGTATCTTAAACCCCTCATCACAGAAGCTTCTTTTTTCAGCAGATGGAGACTATTACACAATTCCAGAACTGGCCAAACACAGAGAATAGGTTTCTATGAAACATCTTTAGTGCAACTTCTACACATAGGATGAATGCATCTCTCAGGTCTCACCAGAGAAATTTCCTTATGTAACACAGAACACAACTGGCCAAAGTGGAGAGAATGAGAGGCTGCAGAGAGCTTATTCCTGAATGGAACACATATTTCAAATCTCTGCATCCCAAGGCTCAGGGATAATTGTGAAAGAGGTGGAGGACAGATTATAAGAGTCAGAGGGGGTAGCTGACCACAAGAAAACAGAGTCTTCCAGAAAGCTGGTCATTTGCACAGCAATTACATATATTTCTTAATCTTCATTCATTTTTCATATTTTGCACAAGGGCTTCCTGTTGTTCCTGCACTAGGGACTAGGTACCCTCTTGAGAAATTATAAATTGAGCTAAACTTAGACTGTGAAATGATTCAGTGTTAGATGCATAGCACAGGATGTAAGCATAGGTCAGCAATTTCTACTCTCAAGAGGTTCATTCCATTTGGAAAGCAATCATGTCAGATAGAATAATTTTCTATGCTTGTAATGAATTTTCCCAGATGTCTGGACAATAAAATAAATTCTTATTTGAGTGGGGTAAGATTTTAGAGGTTCATATGAGATCACTATTTTGTGCGTGTGAAAATAACCTTCTGGAGAAATACTCAAATAGAAATAATTTCATATTATTTCTTGAGTTAACGTTTTTCTAGCAGGTCATTGACATACCTGTCTACTTATACCTCTTATCTGCATCATTATCAGTCATTTTGATCTCTCAAGATAGAGAGAAGGAAGCACCTGCAGTCAGTCTTCAATAGCAATGCAGGCTCCAAGGTAACAGAGGTGAGCTCTTAGTCATCTTAGTCTTGTCTGATAATTTTCTCTCATTCAAAGTCAGAACTAAATAATCCTGCACTCTGGTAGATCTCATTCTGAATGATTACTAAGGAAAAGGAAGGGAAAAAAATCTTAAGAAACACTGGGAGCTCTGTCAGCATTATGTTAGGACAGACACACATCATGGGTGGGGGAAGGAGGAACTGAGGATTCTTTGGGAATCAATATGCAAAGTTCTGCTCTTTGAATGCCTGTGTTCACACCACCCTGAGATTGTTAACCAGCAGGCTGAGCTCTCCCTGTGGAGCCAAGGATGCAGCATTTTGTGGTAAAGCAAAATTTCTCTTTTCCTACAGATCAAATGGCTATGGAGAATGATTCTGCAGTGACTGAGTTTATTCTTGTTGGATTAACAGACCAATCTCAGCTCCAGCTACCCCTGTTTGTCCTGATCTTGGTGAACTACACAGCCACTGTGTTAGGAAATTTGAGCTTAATGAATCTCATTTTCCTGAATTCACATCTCCACACCCCCATGTACTTTTTTCTTTTCAATCTGTCCTTCATTGATTTCTGTTACTCATTTGTTTGTACCCCCAAATTGCTGATGAGTTTTGTTTTAGAGAAGAACACCATTTCCTTCACAGGATGCATGACTCAGCTGTTTTTCTTCTCCTTTTTTGTCAGTTCTGAGTGCTATGTCCTGACAGCCATGGCCTATGATCGCTATGTGGCCATCTGCCAGCCTCTGATGTACCTGGTTGTTATGTGCCCTAGGTTCTGTTTCCTGTTAATGTTCACAATATATTTGATGGGGTTTACTAGTGCGATGCTCCACACAGGTTTTATGATCAGGCTTAGCTTTTGTGACAAGAATATCATCAACCACTACATGTGTGACATTTCCCCTCTCCTCCAGCTCTCCTGCAGCAGCACCTATGCCAATGAGCTTGTGAGTTCTGTTATGGTGGGAACATTACTGATTTTATCTAGCTTGATTATCTTAACCTCCTATGCTATGATCCTTTTAAATATCATCCAGATGTCTTCATGTAATGATTGGTCTAAAGCCATGGGCACTTGCGGGTCTCACATCATCACTGTTAGTTTGTTCTATGGATCTGGTCTACTAGCTTATGTCAAGCCATCATCTGCTATGTCTGTGGACCAGGGGAAAATTTTCTCAGTGTTTTATACTCTTGTGGTGCCCATGTTGAATCCACTCATCTATAGCCTCAGAAATAAAGATGTTAAACTTGCTGTGAAGAGTACCATGAAGAGAATCACAGGCTGACTGAACCAGAGGAGCTTCTAGTATTTCTGGTTCCCTTGTGGGTCATTTTCTCTTCCAATCTTTTCTTCGTTACCTTTTTTCTATTCTTCCTCTTGAGTACTCTTCATTGCTCTTTCTACAGTTTAGGAGAGACCTCTACTTTAATATATTTTCTCCTCCTGCTGTGAAGCATATATGTTGTGCTCATGTTTACACTTGATTCTTCTTTTTCTCAGCGGAATAACTACCTATTTTTTGTTTTCTGTAACACATCCAGTCCCTGTACTAATATCCCTCCTTACCCAAAGAAACAGTATATTTTTTTCTTTTTTTTCTTCTCTTTCCAAGGTAAGCCATAGAGTTGGGTGTATTTTTTCTGGTTTCTTTACTGAGAAGAAAGTGTAGATTATGTACCTTTTTGATTTGTCTTAATACCTATTCTTGAATTTAAAAAATGAGAGACCAAAAGGATTGCGTGTAGTAAATTGCTAAAACTTGTAAAATTATTCTGGGTCCATTTTAGAATGGTTCTTCTTTCTAGGAGTCTTATTGTAGTTGAACTCTATTGGACCAATATTTTATTGGTATAAACATGTTAAAAAGCATTTGATAACTTCTCCAGTAATGAGAATATATCTGCAGCATCTTTTATTTAAACATAAAAATTGTGACTGACTATTCTCTGATTTATGAATTGTGCCTATGTTTACAAAATGAGAGAATGCTGCTGATGCCTATAGAACACAATGCCTATAAAACATTCATGTTTTTTTAAAATTTCTCCTGTCACATAAAATGATTCTCTTTTTAAAGAAAGGGTCGTTTACTTCTAAAACATCACAACTCAGTTTAAGACTTAGTGAGGCATTTTCTTCATGGACAGTTTCCTGGTCTCAGTCCAGCACCAAAAATTATATGTGTATTTCATAATCATGTAACAATACTTATGTAATAATATATGTATATATGTGTAATCCAGAGGAGGAAATGGTTCTGTGACTTGATTAATGTCACATAACTAATGATCAAGAGTCCATTTTTTTTGTATGTTAATTTTTATGGAGCTCATTTTATACAACATTTCTTAATCAAATTTAGACTCATTCCGCCATCCAGGCCCCCCCTCACAACACTCCCCCCCCCCTCCAGAGCCCATGGATTCTTCCATGAATTTTTTAAATCAGTTTTCATCTTGGAAAGAAATGGAGGAAAAGAATGAAACTTGTAAAGAACCAGAGAAAAATTCTGCAAAATAATTTGAGGATGATTAAAACAGTGGGCATTCTTTGGCAACATGAACCCAGCCAGAATTCTTATATCAGAGAGATTATCTACAGGCTTTGACGTCCAAGTAGAAAAATGTACATGTTTCTCCAGAAGCCTAATCTTAGACTCGTGCAATTATGGTGAACCACAAGGCTAGTCTCATCTTGTTCTTTTGGGGTGTTTACCCTGAGGTGTTTTATTAAAACTTTCTGGTGAGCGATGACTTTATTTTCATATATATGTGTGTATATATATACATATATATGCTTTAGGAAGACTATTGGATTTTATTTCTGTATTTGGAGACAAAAATATTTACAATAAAACCAATAGAAAAATTATTGGACAGTTTTTAAAATTGCATATACAGAAGATATATTTTTTTCTTCTGTCCATCACTACCTTTAATGAGATCATGTCACATGTTGCTTGTAAGTGGATGTAATGTGATTTTTCATGGAAAGACATGAATAAATACCTAACACCCCCCCAATGTCTGATTAGTCTAGACAGAACATCAATAAGGGACTAATGGGAAGCCCCCAACCAAGTCTAACTTGTAAATAATTGAGTTTATTTAATTATTTACAGGAACATCGGAGTCTCAGGGGTGTATCATTGATAACCTACTCTAGCATGGACAATGTCTCACTAAAACTGCTTTCCTAGAGCTCCTTGGTGAAACTTCAGCCTGTTCTATGAAAATATACTTCTCTGAAATCCCTTCCTGCTCATCCTAGGGAGGAAGTGTCATTGACTAATGCAACAATAGTTTTTACATTATTTATTTTTGCTTTGTATTTTCTTTTTTATAATACTTTTATTGATGTTTGGTGTATTTCATACATTATTTTTAAGTTCATTTTAGACATATTCCCCTTTCCCTTCCCCCAACCCCACCCCAGATCATGCATTCTGTCATACATGTCCTGCATCTTTCTCTCAGTCTTTTAAAAGTTTTTCTCTGCAAAATTTATTGTTTTGGGAAGAATTTATATGTCTGTTTTTTGACCCAGTCCTTGTGTTGTTGTGCTTCCCTCCCTATTGTATTGTTCCAAAGTGTGTGTATATAAATATCATACATGTACCAGAGTTATGTTCTCCAGGAATAAACTGTACGTTAGCTCTGATATATGTTTAGGAGTTCACATTTTTCCCTTTAATTTTATTTTTTTCTCTCATTTTTTTATGTTTAGGAATTCACATTTTCCTCCTTTAATTTTATATTACTCTATAATATGAATACATACTTTCTGCCCATATACAGTAAGAGAACGTTTGGAGATTTACATGATAACAACATAGTTGCTTTCAGATAAATGGAAATATAACAATAATGGTGTTCATCTTGCCTTTCAACTGGGGATTTGGTGTTAGCATCCACAAATGAAGGATACCATTCACTGTATTTTTTATTTCTAGGTTAATTTTGTATCTCGGCACTTTACTGAAACTCCTAATCATTTCTAGAAGTTTCCTGGTAGAGTTTTTAACATCAGTTAGATCAACTATAATATCATCTGCAAAAAGGGATAGCTTAACTTCCTCTTTTCTGATTAGTACTCCTTTAATTTTCTTCTCTTTTCTTATGCCCTAGCAAACATTTCAAGCACCACGTTAAAGATAAGTGGCAGCCTTGTCTAGTTCCTGCTTTTAAGGGAAATGGTTCCAATTTTTCTCTATTTAGGATGATGTTGGCAGTAGGTTTGCTATATATGGCTTTGGTCATGTTGAAGAATGTTCCCTCCAGTCTGATTCCCTCTAAGACTTCAAACATGAAAGGATGCTGGATCTTGTCAAAGGTTTATTTTTACATTAATTGAGATGATTGTGTGGTTTTTGTCTTTCAGTCGATTTATGTGTTTTATGATATTTATTGATTTACATATGTTGAATATCCCTGCATCTCTGGTATGAATCCAGCTTGATTATGATGCATGATCTTTTTGTTGTGAGTCTGTATGCAGTTTGCCAGTATTTTGTTGGGTATTTTTGCATCTATGTTCATTAATGAGATGGGTCTATAGCTTTCTTTTTGCTTGTATCTTTGCCTGGTTTTAGTATTAGAGTGATGCTGGCTTCATAGAAGGAATTTGGGAGAATTCCCTCTGTATCCTTCTGAACAGTTTGAGTAGTAAGACCTGTTTAAATGTTTTATAGAATTCTGCTGTGAAACCATTTGGGCCTGGGCTTTTTTAGTTGGGAGGTTTATTATTACATCTTAAATTTCCTCAAATATTATGGGTCTGTTTAAACTGACAATCCTTTCACTCTAAGGTGGTGTATGATCTTGAGGTTGGGATGGGTTTCTTGTAGACAGCGTATAGAAGGATTCTGTTTCCTAATCCATTCTTCCAGTCTATGTCTTTTGAGTGGGGAGTTTAGACCATTAGTATTTAAGGCTATTATTGAGAGATGTGTGTTGCTTCCTTTTACCTTATTTTTTGTTTGCATTCTTGGTCTAGGTTTGTATTTACTTTGTTATGTTTTTGTTGATTTCTCTTTTTAATTGCTTAAGGATAGTTGCTCTTTTCCTCTGTTCGTTGGATTGCTTCAAGGATTTTTCTGAAGTGTTGGTTTCTTAGACATGTATTCTTTCATTTTGTTCATGTCATGAAAGAATTTTCTTTCTCCTTCAACTATAATTGACATTTTTTCTGGGTATAGTAGTCTGGGTTGGCATCTAAAGTCGTTTAGCACTGGGAATACTTTGGTCCATGTTCTTCTGGTTTTCATAGTTTGCACTGAGAACTCAGCTGTGATTCTGATGGGTTTTGTTTTTCTCTTGTGGCTTTCAGTATTTTGTCTTTGTTTTGAGCATCTAGTGTTTAAACAATTGTATGGCATGGGGAATTTATTTTCTGGTCCTGTCTATTTGGTCTTCTATGTGCTTCTTGTGTTTGTATGGGTTTGTCTTTTTTCAGTTTGGGGAAATTTTCTTCTATTATCCTGTTGAAGATCTGGTCAATAGTGTTGTCTTGGGATTATTTTCCTTGCTCTATCCCTATGATGCAGAGGTTTGTTATTTTCATAGTGTCCCACATTTCCTGGTTGTCTTTAATTTTTTATAATCATTTCTTGAGCATTCTAGTTGCAGTGTGTTATCCTGCAGGTCTGATATTCTTTTTTTCTGCTTCTTCCATTCTGCTTCTGAGGCTTTTTCCCATCCTCTCCTATTGATTGGATGAATGTTCAATTTCCTTTTTCATTTTATCCTGTGAGTTCTTTAGTATTTTCACTTCTTTCTGGAGCCGGTCATTCTCATCTTGTAGCTTCTTGGTTCTTTGGTCAGATTTATTTATTTATTTATTTATTTATTTATTTATTTATTTATTTTGGCCTGGGATCTTTTCAGCATTTCCACTTCTTTCCAGAATTTGTCATTTTCTCCCTTTAGTTCTTTCCAGTGATTGTCATTATCTCCCTCTATGTCCTTCTTGAGCTTTTCATTCTCTCCCCTTAGTTCTCTGATTTCTTTGAACATGTTTACAATTATTCTTCTAGGGTCTGTGTCTTGGTTTCCTTCCAGGGAAATCTCATTTTAGAAATCTTCTGTAGGGTTGGCAGAGTTTGGTGTGGATTTATTATGAGGTTTTCCCATGTTGTTTTTTTCTTTATGTCTTTGGCATGTGGATTTGTTTGTTTGTTTCTTTGGATTCTGTGCAGACTATAATCACTAATACTGTGCCTGCTAGATCCTCTGCACCACAGCTCCACCTGGTTGAGCAGGAGGGGTTGCTGTGTTCTACTTTGGCCTGAATGCTGGTACCCTGTTGGCCAAGCCTCCACAGGGGAGGAGGGGTGCCCAAAGCACCAAGGCAGTTGGGGCTGAACTGGGCACACGCTGGTGTCATGCTGTCCATGAGTCTAACCTGCTTTGTTTTTTCTAAAAAAAAAACATCCCCCAAACCCTTTTATTGAGCTCTTGTACTTTTCATATGGCAGTTCTTAATCAAATTTATACCTCCTCCAGTATCTATGTCTCCACTCCCACACCAGACCTAACGTATTCTACCATACATATTAAGTCCTATCTGGTCAAATATTTATACTTAGATGTTCTTCAGTGCAATTTCACCCACTAGAGTCTAGTCAGCCTAAATATCTTTTTCATTAAAGTTAAAAACTTATGCACTTTAAACAACAGTTCCCAAACCTAGACCCATCCCTGATCCATGCCTCCCCACCCCAACCAGAACCTAACACACTCTGCTGTACATGCAAGGCCCATACAGGCAAGCATTTGGAGCCAGATGTCCCTTGGCATAGGAATCTTATCCAGGAAGACACACTTAGCTCCATTGTACTCTGTTGTATAAGAAAGCTTCGCTTGTAAGAGTTTAGGGATGCACCAGTTTTCTTGTATCCCCCATTCCAATCTGATTCATGAGCTTTTGGTGTGGAGGTTCAGATATAGATATGTCACCTAGGGCTGGACATCTCTCAGACATATATTCTCTGTGTCTAACCATTTCTGGGATTTTGCCGTAACCTGAATATGTTGCAAAAAGAGGTTTCTTTCATGAGTGGTATATGGTATACTTAGCAGAGTTCTAGGTGGGTTAGTCTGTCATGTCAGGCAGATCAGGAGCCAGAGGAAGCCAATCTAGAGATCTTATGGAAGGTCTACATGCCCTCGCCCATCAGTAATCAGTCTCCAACAGTTCCCAGGATAGGGCCAGCCTGCCACTCATTTCCCTTGCTCCACTTTTAGCCTTCTCTAATTGAGTTGGCTTGGGTCTTGTGCTTGTTGCCAGATTTGCCTCAGGTTCACATGAGCAAGCTTCCAGTGTCCCAAAAACCTGTTTCTCTATGTTTATAGACCAACCCTTGCTCTTAATATTTCTGTCATCAATTTTGCAAAGATGCCTGATTGTGGGTTGTTGAGATTTAATATGAAAGTTCTATCTAAGGACACACACTCTGAAGTCTCTTGTTTTCTAAAACTTAGGCATTTGTGGCCTTCTTTGTGCATCACACTCTGTTGTATAAGGTAGCTTCATTGGTGAGAGTTGAGGGAGGCACTAATATTCTCTCCACCCTCTGTTCTGCTATGTTCCATAAGGCTTAGGTGTCAAGGTTTAACCTAGATATGTAACCTAGGACTGGGCATCAGTCAGGCATATATTCTCTTTTTGTGACTAGTTTTGGAACTCTGCAGCAACTTCCTTCTGTTGTAAAAAGAAACTTATTTGATGAATGGTGTACTTTTCTCTATGGTAAACCTATCTATAAGGATTCATATTTAGGATTTGGTAAGAAATTTTGCCTAGAGATGTGACAAACATAGGGTTTTCTCTAGGGTCTATGACCTCCCCATTGATGAATACTTGTCTCTAATTACAGTGCCACCAACGAGTTCACTCCCATTAAGTACATTTAGACAGCTGTTGATTCCTTCCAGATAGCAGTGCCTCTACTGCATCAATAGAGGTAAACTGCCATGCCAGTTATTATGGTTATTTGGCTTTAGGTCTGGCTTAAGCTGATGATTGATGAAGCTGCCTAGGCCCAAGACAGGCAGATAGAGGAAGATGGACTGGTTCTGACTAGGGAAGCTGAGTAGATACATGCCCTGGAGCTCTGTGAATGACTGGTCTCAAAGCATAAGGATGTTGGCCTGGTGGTCAGGATCTGCTTGAGTAGACTGAGATCAGTAAGTTATTTCATCAGCAGTAGCAGCAGCTGGAAAGGAAACAGGCTAAAGTCGGATGGGGTCAGGTGGGCAAGTTCTATATGGCTATAAGGGCNGCATGTGAGCCTTTGAACTCTGCACATAAAATATTTTTACATGAAAGGAAATGAGTTTAATCCTAAAATACAAAATGAGAACTATGTAAAATACCAAATTAGAAGAGAGAGAGAGAGACGGAGAGAGAGAGAGAGAGAGAGAAAGGAAGGACCTCCCTGATCCATGCCTCCCCACCCCAACCAGAACCTAACACACTCTGCTGTACATGCAAGGCCCATACAGGCAAGCATTTGGAGCCAGATGTCCCTTGGCATAGGAATCTTATCCAGGAAGACACACTTAGCTCCATTGTACTCTGTTGTATAAGAAAGCTTCGCTTGTAAGAGTTTAGGGATGCACCAGTTTTCTTGTATCCCCCATTCCAATCTGATTCATGAGCCTTTGGTGTGGAGGTTCAGATATAGATATGTCACCTAGGGCTGGACATCTCTCAGACATATATTCTCTGTGTCTAACCATTTCTGGGATTTTGCAGTAACCTGAATATGTTGCAAAAAGAGGTTTCTTTCATGAGTGGTATATGGTATACTTAGCAGAGTTCTAGGTGGGTTAGTCTGTCATGTCAGGCAGATCAGGAGCCAGAGGAAGCCAATCTAGAGATCTTATGGAAGGTCTACATGCCCTCACCCATCAGTAATCAGTCTCCAACAGTTCCCAGGATAGGGCCAGCCTGCCACTCATTTCCCTTGCTCCACTTTTAGCCTTCTCTAATTGAGTTGGCTTGGGTCTTGTGCTTGTTGCCAGATTTGCCTCAGGTTCACATGAGCAAGCTTCCAGTGTCCCAAAAACCTGTTTCTCTATGTTTATAGACCAACCCTTGCTCTTAATATTTCTGTCATCAATTTTGCAAAGATGCCTGATCTGTGGGTTGTTGAGATTTAATATGAAAGTTCTATCTAAGGACACACACTCTGAAGTCTCTTGTTTTCTAAAACTTAGGCATTTGTGGCCTTCTTTGTGCATCACACTCTATTGTATAAGGTAGCTTCATTGGTGAGAGTTGAGGGAGGCACTAATATTCTCTCCACCCTCTGTTCTGCTATGTTCCATAAGGCTTAGGTGTCGAGGTTTAACCTAGATATGTAACCTAGGACTGGGCATCAGTCAGGCATATATTCTCTTTTTGTGACTAGTTTTGGAACTCTCCAGCAACTTCCTTCTGTTGTAAAAAGAAACTTATTTGATGAATAGTGTACTTTTCTCTATGGTAAACCTATCTATAAGGATTCATATTTAGGATTTGGTAAGAAATTTTGCCTAGAGATGTGACAAACATAGGGTTTTCTCTAGGGTCTATGACCTCCCCATCGATGAATACTTGTCTCTAATTACAGTGCCACCAACGAGTTCACTCCCATTAAGTACATTTAGACAGCTGTTGATTCCTTCCAGATAGCAGTGCCTCTACTGCATCAATAGAGGTAAACTGCCATGCCAGTTATTATGGTTATTTGGCTTTAGGTCTGGGTTAAGCTGATGATTGATGAAGCTGCCTAGGCCCAAGACAGGCAGATAGAGGAAGATGGACTGGTTCTGACTAGGGAAGCTGAGTAGATACGTGCCCTGGAGCTCTGTGAATGACTGGTCTCAAAGCATGAGGATGTTGGCCTGGTGGTCAGGATCTGCTTGAGTAGACTGAGATCAGTAAGTTATTTCATCAGCAGTAGCAGCAGCTGGAAAGGAAACAGGCTAAAGTCGGATGGGGTCAGGTGGGCAAGTTCTATATGGCTATAAGGGCACATGTGAGCCTTTGAACTCTGCACATAAAATATTTTTACATGAAAGGAAATGAGTTTAATCCTAAAATACAAAATGAGAACTATGTAAAATACCAAATAGAAGAGAGAGAGAGAGAGAGAGAGAGAGAGAGAGAGAGAGAAAGAAGGAGGAGAAGAAAAGAGAGAAAAGTAGTAAGAAAAGAGAATGTGGGGATGGAGAGATGGCCTAGCGGTTAAGAGCACAGACTGCTCTTGCAGAGGACCCGGGTTCGATCCCCAGCATTCACATGGTGGCTGAGAACTGTCTTTGACTCCAGTTCCAGGGGAATATGATGCCCTCTTCTGACCTCTGCGGCATTGCACAACACAGGTACACAGACCTACATGCAGACAGTACATTCATATGCATAAAAAATAAAAATTAAAAAATAAGAGAATGTAAGGTAATGATCTTTTTTTCTAGTTCCTCAGAAACTATGGTCTGTCAAGGGCTAGGGGCATCACTTTGAGATTGCAGTTTCTTCTTTTGTGATTGAAGTTGCTGTTTAACCCATTTTTTCATGGGTATGTTTTCTGTCAGATCCATATTTATTCTAGGAGTATTACTGCTGGTCTCATATATCTTTGGAGCCTATAGATCTGGGGATTATTCCCTTACACTTTCGGGTAGGCAGTGTAACGTGGCATCCTTGAGTGTACTGGCGAATGTGGACAGTGAACTGAGCATTGAAGTATGTACTGGAGGACCCATCTCAGTACTTTAAAATAAAGCTCTACATTAATCCTTCTGGAGGAGGCTGAAAGAATCAAATGCTCCATTGAAGCAGTGGAGCTTTAGACTTTAGAAGCTTTATAGTTCTCATCACTGAGAAGCAGCTTCGGAGGGTGGCCAGGTTGCTGATGTTGGGCTCAGGGTTTTATTCTGCAGCGTAACCTTCACGTGATGGATATAGTTCTTCTACAAATCCCACCATACTCTTCAATTTGAACCTCCTGTTTTCTGACCTTCTCATCATGCCTGAATCTCACCCTCCCCTTCTCTGTGAATATTTCACACAACCACTCTATTACTCAGGCTTCTTGACTTATGATTGTTTCTTATTGCCAGGTCCCCAAGGCAGCATAATCACAAATAACCTCTCCTCCTGCTGCAGTATAGAATGGGTTAATTCAGGTCAGTTCAGAATTCAGGAATTTTCGAACAGGCAGTTCAGCCCTGACAGGGCAAGAGTGACTGAAACCAGATCTTCTACAACCCTGTTCCTGGAACACCAGAATTGGGGTACAGCTACTAAGCCCTACAATCCTTTGTTTCATAGGAAAGCCATTCTGGGGCCATCTCCATTTGATTTAATAGCTACGTCTTCTCCTAGTGAGTGCATACCTTACTTGAGTGCATGTACATCATGTTATTGCTAGACTGTCTTCCTTGATTTTACCAGGATTTATGTATGCTCTTAATGGCCAAGTTTCCTTGCACCCCCTGCACACCCTCCCCTGCCACCAAGGTTTATTAAAGCTTGGCTCTTGAAGCTGTCTTTCCCCATCTCCTTCATGTGAAACACATTCCTGGCCCTATCAGTGGCCTTTCTGAGTCACATGTTATATATATATATATATATATATATATATATATATGCTTGTAGAGAGACAAAGTATAGATAGATTTTGCCATAAGATGAGATTTTGCTATAAGAACCTGTGGGAGATTTATACCATAAGAACCTGTATGAGTTTTGCTTAAAAGATATTTTTTTCCTAAAAAGAGCTTTATTGTATAAGATTTTCCATTAGAATAAAGAAACTTGCTTGAAAATCTATTCAGAACTTTTGTGATGTTCATCTAAAGAGGGTTTTAAGGCAAATGGTGAAATCTCCCCAGCTGTCTCCCCTCATACTGCTTTTTGCCATGCTCACGGCTCTCAAGGAGGACCAAGGAGTAGGCCTGGGGCCCCCCATATCCTTGCATGGTGTACATCACCATGCAAGGCTCTTAATGATTTTTTTATTGGCAAAATGAGAGTGCATTTGCCTACCAAAGATGACTCATAGAAAAGTCCAGCAGTATTCACACTATGGGATAGCCACCTTTGTGTCTTTTGACAACTATAATGCATTCTTTCAAATGGCAACACATGTTTGATCCTAGGAATCTAAGGGAAATTAATTACTCTTCCTATATAATGTTGCCTGTCTGCATTGGGAGCTTATAGACCAGGAAATCTGCCTCCCCGTTGCACTCTAAACTGTTGCACTATTCTACAGCTTGTCTTATTCTGCTAACTACATTTCTAAGTGGAAAGTATTATAAAGATAGGATGTTGTGGATCTAGCCTGCCAACAACTAACCCAAAGGCCAGGTTTCTTTACAGTCTACTCTAGGAAGCTTTCTTTTTATGTTGAACACTGACCACGTGGCCCTGCTAAGGGGAATGGGGACACAGAGCCCCTTTGTTGACACTGTGGGGAGCTGACCCTTCTGCGCAGAGGCCAGCTGGCTACTTCCTGTAGCCGGCCTGGATGATACTTCCAACTCAGGCCCTTATCCTGGACCCATGAGACAGCTGTTCCACTCTTGGCTGTAGCTTCTTGCCTGCCCAGAGCCTGGACAGGAATTTCAGACTGATTGCCTCCCTTCAGCCAATACCCACTCATAACACCAGCTACCCAGATTGGTGATCCGCAAAGGAATCTCTTTCCGACCCACTGGCCACCTGAACGAAATGCAGGCTTACCTTAGCCTGTATGTGCACAATAATTAATAAAAAACAATGGCTGGGAATTCTGTGATGATGTTACTATGAAATTCAAATTTATTCCTTGCTACAGCCTGCTTTTATAAACTAAATGACGTCAGTTCCCAGGACCAATCATAAGTCCCCCAACTCCATGCCACGTGCCACTGTACACTGTTGCCCCACCCAGCATCAGTCACCTAGGCCATGCAGCTTGCTCCTCCTTGAGGCGGGGGAAGACCCTCAGCCACACAGTGCCCTGAGGCATGCTAGTTGGAAAGCCAGCCTGCAACTGGAGCTGGATTTCCATACAGTCTACTTTATTGCATTTTATTTTTTTTTTGGTCTTTTTGCGACAGGGTCTCCCTGTAGCCCCAGCTGTCCTGGAACTCACTCTGTAGACCAGGCTGGCCTTGAACTCACATAGATCTGCCTGCCTCTGCCTCCCAAATGCTAGGATTAAAGGCGTGTGCCACCACGCCCGGCTTATTGCATTTTCTTCCGTTCTCTTCCATTTAGCCTTCCT
The DNA here is from genome assembly GCA_009823505.1 of Rhizomys pruinosus. Taxonomy (NCBI): domain Eukaryota; kingdom Metazoa; phylum Chordata; class Mammalia; order Rodentia; family Spalacidae; genus Rhizomys; species Rhizomys pruinosus. Next base: position 20,277 of record VZQC01003997.1, on the reverse strand, counting down.
GAATATCCTGAACATCCCTGAAACCCCTAACAATATGTTTTTGGTTTCCCCGTAGAACTTGATGGCAAGCCCCTATTGTTAAAGAAACCGCTTGCTTTGGTCACAGGACATGAAGAAATCAATGAGTAACTGAACTGGAAGCTTCCTCACAGTTGGATAGTTTTTATAGTACCAGAAGATGTGATGGCAGCTGCTGGGGGAGAAAAGTCATCAACAGTCTTACTCTGCTGTGAACTCTGTGAGCTCCAAGAATGACCAGCCTGGCAAGACATGCCCATCATTGCAACTGTTGTATGGATGTTGTGGAGTAATGTTTTCAGACTGGATTTAAAGCTACTCCACAGGAGGGAACTCATGCCTCCTACTAAAAACTGAGCCATGAGTCTGTGGATGGGGAGGTTATACTCCTTATGGGAGAATTGCTACTCTTACTTTACCAAAAGGAAATATTACCAGGCTGCCTTCTTCATGTATATTATTGCAGACATAGATTAGTGTTGTTTTCAACTCTCATCAGGATGTTTCTTTTGACTGATCAGCAGTTAATACAGTATTTTAACTGGGAAAACTGCATAGAGTGTCTACCCTGCTCAGCCACGATAGGGACATCTGCAATATATCCCTGTTCCCAGAGGCTAAAGGAACATGACAAAGGGGGGGGGGGCGGCAGAAAGATTGTAGGAGCCAGAGGTAAAGGAATATTATTGTAAAGTATTGCCTTTCAGACAAGATAGAGCCAGTGCTCAAGCCACTCAACATTTCACTATTAGTGAGGAAGTGACATATGTCCCCAGCCCTAACTGACAATAGCAATCTGTGGACGTGAATGGCCAACTTTTGCTCTGGGATATTCCAGGGTTAGAACTTTAGGCACTCAAAGGACCCATGTCATCTTGGCATGGTCACTGGGGATCCTGGACATCTGGATCAATTCCCCTACATGGACTAGTGGCTGTCTCTAATTTACCATCCCATGCCATGGCTTCAAACCTGCGCTCCTTCTCTGGGATCCCTTATACTTCCAAATTTCATCATTTCTTATGGGTCCATTTCAGATGTCGATCTCTTCTTGATTTAACTTTGGTGGTGTCCATGACTTTAGAAATGAATTCATTTATTTTAGGGTTTCACATTTAATGGAGTATATGTTTGAAAATATTCTTGCAATATTCTGGATTTGTTTTGGTCTCTGTTGAGATTTTCCTCAATCATCTCTGACTTTTTTAAAATCTGGATTTGTTCTTTCTTTCTTTTGGTTAACTGACCACTAGGTCAATCTATCTGGTTTAATGTTTCAAAGAACCAGCACTTAGATTCATTGATGTTTTGTTTTTTTTCTTTTCATATTTCATTAATTTCTGCTTTGATTTTTTTTGTTTCTTCTCTTCGTAAGTTTGGGGTTTGTTTGTTCTTGTCTTTCCAGGGTGCTGTTAATTTTTTATATGTGCTTTTTCTGATTTTTTAATTCGTTACTAAGAACTGTAAATTTCTATTTTAGGACTGCTTTTAAAGTATTCTAGAGGAATTATTGTGTTGTAATCTCATTTTCAATTAGTTCTAGGAATAATTTTATTTCTTTCTTAATTTCTTCTTTGACCCATTGGTCATTTAGGAGTCTGTTGCTTCATCTCTATGAGTTCATGTGGTCTCCGAGCTTCCTCTGTTGTTGTTTGCGCTTTGTCTGTGGTCTGATAGAATTTTTGAATTTGTTGAGTTTCTTTTGTGGCCAGATGTGGTCAATTGTTTGTTCTTCTTAGTAGGATTGACAGTTATTCGACAACTGTCACCCATGAAGGAAACAGCCAGAATTGACCAGAGTCCCAAGTCACACAGCTCGGAGAGAGTGACTGTTTTACCTCTCATCCCTTGCCCCGTTTCTAGCCTAGGGAACAACCTGGGAAGAGGGGGCGTGGTAGATGTAAGGGCTGCGATTGGGGTGAATGGTTGAAACTAAGCAATGTGTTGACACTTTGATCCACTTGATTGAACAAGACACCTGTCACCCCCCACTGGATGGTGGGCTGTAGTGTTTGGGCACAACAGCCTGCAGATAGTTTTGCGATGAAGGATGCTGTACTCATGGATTATCACTTATAGTAAGAAATGAAAAAAAAAAAAACTGAGAGAAAGATGCAGGACAGTTTGCAGATGCATGACCTGGATGGGGTGGGGGTGGGGGGGGAGGGAAAGGGAAATAAGCTGACCTGATTGGAAAAAATGTAAAATGCACAAAGCATCAATAAAACTTAATTAAAAAAAAAAAAAAGCTTGCTTGGGCAGCTGAATAGAAAGTGAATTCTCACAGAGGATGCCACACGCTTATGTCCTCTAGTGGTTAGGAGATGTTATAAGCCACAATAAGATAACTTGTCACCCTTTTAGAGAAACCACAGTTTGCAGATTAGCATACCATCCAAGCATCTGTGTCTATGCTCACAGCTTAGCTTGACATAATAATTGTATTGTTTAAAATGCCTGTACATGCAATAGCTTGGCGCTTGTTAGTATGACTCAAAGTATCACTGGAAAGCTGTCAATCCATGAAGGGAAACAACCTGAAAGAGTCTGGAGTCCAAAGACAACTCCAAGAAATTAGACTGTTTTCTTCTCACCCACTTGTGCCCCTTTCTAAAGCCCTAGGGAACAAACTGCGGAAGAGAGGAGTGGTAGATTGTAAGGGCTGTGGAGAGATAGGGTGAATCATGAGACTACAGAAATAGTCTGGACTCCTGATTGATCAACATGTCTGTGCATACAAGCTTCTCCAACTGGTCTATGGGAACCTTGTGTTGTTCAAAATTTGGACAGATACTTGCAAAATGCACCAATTACCTAATTGTTGACATACGAGCTAACATCAATGTTATCTGCAAAATAGCTGTGTCTTATATTGTGAATCCCTTAAAAAAAAAAAAAAATAAATTTAAAAAAAAGAAAGTGAATTCTTTGGTAACTCATTAGAATATTCTGTAGCTGTCCATTAGGTCCATTTCATGTAAAATGCCATTTAATTCAGATGTTTCTCTGTTTATTCTTTGTCCAGTTGAACAGTCTGTTGAAGAGAATGGGGTATTAAAATTACCTACTATTACTGAATCGAGGTTAATATGAGTTTTATAGTCCTAGAGTAGTGTTTTTAAGAAACTGGGTACATCAGAGTTTGGTGCATATAATTTCACGATTGTAATATCTTTCTGATCAATTATTCCTTTGACTAGAATGAAGTTACCTTCTTAATCTCTTCTGATTAGTTTTAGTTTGAAGTCTATATTTTCAGGTATTAGCATTGTAGCACTTGCTTGCTTTTTGGAACCATTTGTTTGGAATAATTTTTGCTATCCTTTCACTCTAAGGTAGTGTCTCTCCTTGAAGATGGAATAAGTTTCTCAAAGACAACAAAAAGACAGTTTTTCTTTCTTGATCCATTATGCTAGTCTGTGTCTTTTGACAGGGTAGTTATGGCCATTGTTACTTAATCTTGGTATTGAAAGGTGTGTATTGGATAATGTCATTTTAATTTCTTTATGTTTGTGAATCTATTTTGTGTTTCTATTATTATACCCTCCTTTGTTTCCTTTCTGTAGCCTCTTGAGTATACTCATTCCTATCCTCATTCCTATCCTCATTCCTATCCTCATTCCTATCCTCATTCCTATCCTCAGCCCTTTGAATTTTTCAAGTATTTTCTGTAGTAGAATATAAATATAAATGCTACTTTTAAGTGTTAAAAAAAAAAAGAAAGCAGGCTGGGCATGGGCCAGGGGAGCAAGCCAGTAAGAAGCATTCCTTCATGGTCTGTGCCTCAGCTCCTGCCTCCAGGTTCCTGCCCTGAGTTCCTACCTTGGGCTCCCTGAGTGATGAACTGTGACCTGGGAGATGTGAGCTGAATAAACCCTTTCCTCCCCAAGTTGGTAGTGGTCAGTGTGTTTTGTCACAGCAACTGAAGGGAAACTAAAAAAAGAAATTGGTACCAGAGAGTGGGATATTGCTGTGACAGAACTGCCCTTGGTGTTTTTGGAGAGGAGGATTGTGGAAGTGTCTGGAACTTTAGGCTAGAAAAATCATTGAATACCTAACGATGGTTGTTGTGGAACTTGGAGCAGTTATGCTGAAAGAGTTGTAGACTATGTAGGCCTGGCTTTGTAGACATGAAGTCTTTCAGCATATTTATTTCATGAATTTTTTTTTCTTCTTCAACCATGATACAGAGTTTGGCTGGATAAAGTATTCAGGGTTGGTATCCTAGGTTATTTAGAACTGATGATACTTTGGTCCAGGTGCTTCTGGCTTTAATAGTTTGCATTGAAAAGTCAGCTGTAATGTTGATGGGTTTTTCTTTATATGTTACTTGTTTCTTTCTAGCAGCCTTCAGTAATCTCTCTTTGTTCTGTATATTTTATGCTTTTACTATGATATGCCATGAGATTTTCTGTTCTTGTCATGTCTCTTGGGTGCTCTGTGTGCTTCTAGGAAACCTCCCAACTAAAAAAAAAAAAAAAAAAAAAAGCAAAAAACCCAGATGGCTTCATGGCAGAAATCTACCAGATCTTTAGAGAAGATTTACAATTGGTACTGATTAAATTATTCAAAAGGCTAGAAACAGACAGAGAACTTGCAAACTCCTTCTATGAAGCTAGCATAACTCTAATACCAAAACCATGTAAAGATACAACAAAGAGAGAGGACTATAAGCCCAAATCCTTAATGAACATAGATTCAAAGATATTCAACAAAATACTTACAAACGTCATAAAACAAAACTCAACAAATTAAAAAAAAATGAAAGAGTTCCATGCATTCTATTAGACCACAGTGCAATAAAGCTTATAATCAACATAAAAGGAAGTTCAAAGTACCACACACTCATGGAGATTAAGCATCATACTCCTGAATGATTAGTGGATTAAAGAAGAAATTCAAAAAGAAATATGGGACTGGAGAGATGGCTCAGCAGTTAAGAGCACCAACTGCTCTTGCAGAGGTCCTGGGTTTGATTCCCAGCACCCACATGGTGGCTAAGAACCATCTTTGACTCCAGTTCCAGGAGAATCTGAAACCGTCTTCTGACCTCCACGGTATTGCATGACATGGGTGCACCAACCTACATGCAGACAGTACACTCATACACATAAAAATAATAAATAAATAAAAAAAGATTGGTTTACACTCGACTGTAAGCTTTCACATGTGAACTTGCAGCAACACTGGCATCAGGCATGGGACCCATGCCAACGGGGACAAGGTCTGAAAGTGGAGCAAGAGAAATGAGTAAGAGACTGACCCTGGTCTGGGAACTACAAGAGACTGAGTACTGCTGGGTGAGGAAGAGTATGCCTTTCCTATGATTCCTAGATATGCTGACTAGACTCCAGAAGATATATTTGCCCAGAAGGACATATGGGTTTGGGAGCTTATGTGGAATCCAATAAAGTGATAGATTTTCAAATATTATTTACCACAATTTAAAATTTCGAAGTTGAAATACAATTAATCAATTTATGTTGTCTTTCCTTGACTAATTGGGCATTGAATAATTTAAAATCAATCTCTTTTTGAGTATTTCTGAATACTAACAAAACCCCATCTTAATTAGCAGTAATCTTAAGTTGGAGTAACATTTTCAGAGGCCACTGAACTATATCAGCTAGAAATGGAATACATTACCCAGAGAGATAAAGATTAGAGTTCTGCATGGCGAGGTGACTCTCAGGACTCCTGCCCTGGCCTCACACCCCCAAAGAGGCAGCATTGAAGCTGAATGATGCTCCTTGGGCATCTGAAGCCCAGACTCTCCCTGCAGCCCATTAGGGCCTCTTGCTCACAGAAGACAACTATCTCCTCTATCTCTGCAAACCACAGCTCTGTGTGGATGTTGAGTGAGTCCTTTCTACAGCTCACACAATGGAGCAGATAGTGAATTTTATCCTAGTGTTTTTCTCTTACAAATGCCATAGAGTGCTGCCCCATTAGACCTGCTTACTTTTGTCCCAGCTGGATATATGTCACAATTTCTCAAAGTAGCCAGCCCGAAACTCCAAACGTGCAATGCAATACTGACTGACCTGGACACTATAACTTTGTCTGAGACAATGCTGTGCTTGGAACACCCTGTCTTGAGATTTAGTCATGAAAGAGAAAGATCAGAGAAAGAAATGCTCCAACATTTGATGAACACAAACAAGAATACAAGAACATCTCAATTTCTGTGAAAATTGGAATGGATTATTTTGGTAAAGAGACACCATTCTATGGGCAGGAAAATGTTGTTTATGGGATTTGTACTTTTATATTTTCTTTCACAGTTGAATATATGGATATTGTTGATGATACTTAATCTTTGTAAATCAATATTCTTCAGCTCTTTTTTAAATTTTATTTATTTCTTTATGTATATGGATGTACTGTCTGCATGCAAGTTTGTGCACCCGTGTTGTGCAATGCCGCAGAGGTCAGAAGAGGGTCTCGGATTCCCCTGGAACTGGAGTTCTCCTGGAATTGGAGTTTCAGACAGTTCTCGGGTGCCATGTGGGTGCTGGGGATCAAACCTGGGTCCTCTGTAAGAGTGGTCGGTGCTCTTAATTGCTAGGCCATCTCTCCAGCCCTCAGCTCTTATTTTTAAAAGATTAACTAATATATGCTAATATTAGATTATGAAACAAGTTATTCATTTCTCATTATGTGTATGAAGAAATAGTGATGTAATAATAGTGTAAGAATGGAGGCCAGATAGATGGCTAGCAGGTATTCTTTAGGCAGAAGCACTTAGAGAGTCAGCAAGCAAGCTCCAAGCCTGGACCCCTGCTGATCTCTTACTTGCCTGGCATCAGTTGTCTTTGATGCCTTGGGCAAAGCATTGTCACATTGCTGTAGTGATCTGGAGTATATGGCCTGAAATCCTGCCTTCCCTAACCCCCAATTCTGTATGTCCCAACCCCCACAAGGTTCTGTATAAAAACCCTGTCTTACAGCAATAAACCGAGTTAATTCCTTCCTGGAATTGCTCCCAGTCCCCATCTCTGGGTCAGTTTCCTTCCTCTCTCTCTCTGTCTCTCTGATCTCTCTCTCTCTCTCTCTCTCTCTCTCTCTCTCTCTCTCTCTCTCTCTCTCTCTCATTTTATCTGGCAGCTTCCAAATCCTCGCCATCTCTACCAAGGCTTAGACCCGGGTTCTACAAGCACTGGGCCAGAGAGGAAGAACTGCTCATGGAAGGCTGCACAAGCATGATACATTTAAAACAACAATGGCTCAGTAGTTAAGAGTAGTGTAAGAATGGAGGCCAGAGAGATGGCTCAACAGTAAAGAATAGTGTAAGAATAGAGGCCAGAGAGATGGCTCAGCAGTAAAGGATAGTGTAAAAATGGAGGCCAGAGAGATGGCTCAGTAGTAAAGGATATTGTAGGAATGGAGGCCAGAGAGATGGCTCAGCAGTAAAGGATATTGTAAAAATGGAGGCCAGAGAGATGCCGCAACAGTAAAGAATAGTGTAAGAATGGAGGCCAGAGAGATGGCTCAGCAGTAGAGAATATTGTCAGAATGGAGGCCAGAGAGATGGCTCAGCATTAAAGAATAGTGTAAAAATGGAGGCCAGAGAGATGGCTCAGTAGTAAAGGATATTGTAGGAATGGAGGCCAGAGAGATGGCTGAGCAGTAAAGGATATTGTAAAAATGGAGGCCAGAGAGATGGCTCAGCAGTAAAGGATAGTGTAAGAATGGAGGCCAGAGAGATGGCTCAGCAGTAAAGGATAGCGTAAGAATGGAGGCCAGAGAGATGGCTCAGCAGTAAAGGATATTGTAGGAATAGAGGCCAGAGAGATGGCTCAGCAGTAAAGGATATTGTAAAAATGGAGGCCAGAGAGATGCCGCAACAGTAAAGAATAGTGTAAGAATGGAGGCCAGAGAGATGGCTCAGCAGTAAAGAATATTGTAAGAATGGAGGCCAGAGAGATGGTTCAACTGTAAAGAATAGTGCCTGCTCTTGGAGAGGACTTGAGTTTGGTTTCCAGTAACCACATGGTGGGTAACTAACAAACAACAGTCAGTAACTCCAGTTCCATGGGCTCCAAAGCATCTTCTGACCTCCTTAGGTGTTATATGACATGTGTATACTTACATATATACAGAAATTACACTCATCACATAAAATGAAAAACAATAAATAATGTAGTTTTGAAAAGAATAGTATAAAATATATAGGCAATCTATATATATTCATAATAAATATGTATGCAACACTACCAGTCATCTAATATTTAACAAGTTAATGTATATTATGTAGCATTATCTTGTATGTAATTGACTTTTCATGCTAAACTTTTAAAATACTGGTTTTTTACTTAAAAATCCATATTATTAATATGGATTTGATTAAAAACATTAAAACATTTCAGTTTCCCAGGACAATAATGCAATTATACATGTGAAATAAGTCTATTTACTTTACAAAACTGAGCAAGGCTATTTGCTGATTTGTTCTCCCCAGGTTGTACTGCTGACTGACTGCCTCATAGAACTCAGACAATTCTTTACATGTTATGCTTCAAATGCATATTCACTTTTTATTTGAGTACCAAGAATTTACAGATATAAGTATATACAATTAATTTTATGTGCTTAATAAACATTATATATTCATTAATATGTGTTTCTGAGAAAATTTCAAACTATCTTTTGCAATTCTGCTTAATCATGCACTGTAATAAATAAAACAGAAAAATAAAACAGATGACACTAGGAATTCAGGCACTTCTTGAGAAATTAAACGCATTCTAATACTCAGACCAATATTATACTGAAGATAAATGTTTAATTCTCTTTTACCAATTATTTCAATCAAATTGATTGAAAGTTTTAACAGATATTAGTATCTGTAGTCAAAAGCATCTTAATAAAGTATCTGAGAATTTGGTAATATCATTAGTATACAAATTAAAGTTCAGCGATCTATTATATACTAATCATAATAATAATCACAATTTTTAGTTATTACTTCATAATTTAAACATGCTCTCCTATATCAAAGAGGGTGACTTAATATTAAAGAACCTCACCAAATGCAACATTCACAATGCATTGCCTCAAGAGTTTATTAACAATTAGCAATTTCTAGGTGAAAGCCAACTGTAAAATAGAGCTGACTTCAAGCTGGGCAGGACGTCTGACTGAGGCAATTTTGGTGAAATACTATGCTTCTGTTCCTTCTTTGCGTTTTCCAATGATACACTGTCCTTAGACTTTCTCATATTCTTGCCAGTAAACCTTTGTCTAGGCCGCTGTAAGCACCTCCAATAAACTCATTATTTGACAAAGCTGGCCTTGTATCAAATCATATCTTTCATCTGTCATTGGCTCCAATCTAGAGTAAACAGAAGTCCATTACTGTCTTCCTATGAAGAGTTACAACGTTTGCTAAGAGCCATCTGCCCTGAATTCATTCTTGATTGTGAGGCACAGTGACCAATGTTTATTCTGCACAGTGCACAGGATAAGAAAATGCTGTAGGAGGATGGGAAGATGGCTCTCGTAGGTAACCTAAGTTTGGTTCCAGCACCCACATTATTGCTAACATCTGTCCTTGACTCTGATTACAGGAACTCTGACACCCTGTTCAATTAAATATAACATGTAACAGATTATTAAAGAATACAATGAACTGTGAAAATAGTGACATGACTCACCCAAAAGATTTAACCTAACTTCTCAATGCCTTCATCTCATACAAAAAATTGCTATTAAAAAGAACAAACTGTAATGTCACACTATAGCTAATTCTGCCAGTTCCACTTTAACATAGGCCTCTGTAGACATGTATGCATTTGAGATGGCCTTGAAAGCCTTGTAGGTAAGCTCAGGGATGAGTACATATCTTCATAGAATCTCAGATTTGGCAATAAATGAAACCAGATATTCTGAATTTCTCTTTTTCTTCACATTGCTTTTTCCATTCAGTCCATTTCTTCATCAAACGCACAGTGCTTATGAAACTGATTTCCACATGTTAGGTGTATGTCCTTACAAAAGTCACAAAGACATATTCTCCATTGCACGACTCATATACAGAAAGATAGAAATGGATATAGAAATAAAGATAAAGCAAGATTAATTTGGTCTTTGATATCAAACCCACAGCAAAAATGTATCCTCTTTATTACTAAACTATGTGAGGTTTAAAAATGTATCCTCTTTATTACTAAACTATGTGAGTAAACTCACATAGTTTATTTTTTCAGAAGACCTTTTTGTTCCTATTAATTTTTTGTAAAAGAGCATTCTTTGCAACAGGTAAATGGACTTAACATTAAGTTCAATACTGTGTTCTATAGCCAGTAATGTATGTAATTTTAAAAAAAACAATCACAAACAAAATATACATATCAATCAGGGAAAAGAAAATGGTTAAATTTTATTCATATCAAAATATAAATTTTCTGGTATATACTTGAAGGGTTTGAGAAACATTCTCATAGCAGTAGATGCAATATTTGGTCAAAACTTTATCTCAATAAATTATAAATATTCATTACAGATTCCAAGGTAAAAGCCTATAAAGAGCTATTCTTAGAAAGACCTTGAATAATTATTATAATTTTGACGGTTCTGCCATGTCGACAATTTTTGTCATCTTTTATCCCTTGAATATATTTGTAGGATATAAAACCATCAGGTACACAAAAAGATTCAGAACAGTAAGAAAGGGATTAGAAATAAGGCATACAACTACATGGATGTCCTTAGAGAGAGAAGATATGCAAGAAAAGGGAATGACAGCATAATAGTAGTAGCTTCTCCCCTAAGTCTTATGACCTGTCTAGTCAAAGGTTATTGCCTTCAGTAAGTGCCAAGTTCAAGTTCCTTCTTGTGGACTGGGCCTTAAATTCAATGAGAAAATGGTTGGTTACTCCAGTATATTCACACTGTTATTCCACCAATGGACATGCCATGCCAAGCTGGTAATTATTGTAGCTCTCAGAGTTTAGAGCCCAGTAAGACTGATAATTACTTTCCTCCTCAGGTGACATGAATTACACCTTATGGCAAAAAAAATGCTAGACAGCAGGGCTGAAACTTCCCGGGATTTACCAGCTTGATTTCTTCATTTTCTGTGACTCAAATATGCAGTGTATTCAGTAATAGGCTCTTACTGTCACATGCTCAAGGATAACTAAGAGCATTAGAAATAGCTTGTTATTTGGAGGACCTATAGAAACTCATTGAGTCATAGCTCAGAAGGAGCTTAGACATTGCCACCCCTGGGCTTTTCATTTGCTAGTTTGCTGTGTCCAGTAAGGGCATTGTTGCCTTATTTTGGGGTAACTACACATAAACTGCCACCTAATGATTTGTTGTTATACCCATAGATTAGGACACTCTCAACAACTGTCAGAGAAGTATTGTTATCCAGTATATGGTTATTAAATAGAGATTCACAACTGCTTAAGGTGCAGAGAATAAGAGAATACAGAGTGCTCATCCTTAAATAGGACACCTACATCATATTCTTTTTCCTCATTGCTCAAGGAACATTGGGAAAGAGGGAGAAGCACTATTATGTGTCAGCAGCAATGGATGGTGACAAGAAAATGTTTATTTTTAGACCTTACAATGAAGGTTCATTTATTAATTCATAGTTATTTTGACAACATGTACAGGACTTTCAGAAGCTCAAGCTGGACAAATCCCAGCATGGAGAAAGGAGGCAGATAATGCCTGATCCTTAGCACAGGATCTATTTGGTACTTAGGAGCTTCTGGGAATGAGAAAAAGTCAATTTTGCTTAAGAGATTGGCCCCTGGTAATTCAACCACCTCCAGGGGATGATCACATACCAGAGTATTCTGGCAGGCCAGATTGGACTCCATTTTTCAAAAAGGGACCTGGAGTTGGATAGGTACAGAAAAGGGGGCAGAACTAAAAAGAATTCAGGAAGAGAGAGTCAAGATGATCAAAATTCATTGTTTTTGATTCTTAAAGGACTAATTTAAAATTTAAGGGGTGAAAGAAAAAGTAGCAGGTAGTATGGACCTTAAGTTAAGAGAGCAGAACAGGGTCTTAACCTGATATAGACAATGGTGCCATACTGAATCTAAGGATGTCTCAAGTTCCAAAATGAGCACAACCAATGTAAATTGCATACTTGGGAAAGAATGGATGTTAAAATAAAAATGTTTTTGACATTACTGAGATATGGGAGGAAGGAAAACTAGAACAGAGTTGATGAAAAAGACTAGGGGTAAGAGAGAAAGACACAGTTAATCAGAGGCAACAGGGCTATGGGAACCGTTCTCATTCATTCAGTTTGTGATTCTCTTTATGGTTCTCTTCACAGCAAGTTTAACATCCTTGTTCCTGAGGCTGTAGATGAGAGGATTCAACACAGGCACCAAAAATGTGTAAAACACAGAGAAAAACTTCCCCTGACCCACAGTTTCAGCAGATGGTGGGTTGACATAAGCAAGGAGCCCAGATCCAAAAAACAGAATGACAGTTATTATATGAGACCCACAATTGCCCATGGCTTTGGACAAACCCTTAGCTGAAGACATCTGAATGATATTTAGAAGGATCATGACATATGATCCTAAGATTATGAGGGTACATGAAATGATAGCTGTACACACCACGACAGTATTCACAAGCTCATTGACATAAGTGCTGCTGCAGGAGAGCGGAAGGATGGGAAAGAGGTCACACATGTAGTGGTTGATGATGTTGGAATCACAAAAGCTGAGCCTAAACATAAAACCTGTGAAGAACATGGCAATAAAAAACCCCACAAAGTATGAAACAAATATCAATAGACAGCAGATCCTAGCTGACATGACAACATTATAAAGTAAAGGCTTACAGATGGCTACATAGCGATCATAGGCCATGACAGTCAGCACATAACTCTCAGAATTGATAAAAAAGCAGAAGAAAAAGAACTGTGTCATGCAGCCTATGAAGGAGATGGTATTGGTTTCTGAAATAAAACTTATTAGCATTTTGGGGGTAAATACAGAGGAATAACAGAAATCAATGAAAGACAGATTGCAGAGGAAAAAGTACATGGGAGTATGAAGATGAGAATTCAGAAAAATGAGACTCATCAAGCTCACGTTTCCCAGCATGATGGCTGCATAGTTCATCAGGAACAGCACGAACAGGGGCAACTGGAGCTCAGGATCATCTGTTAGTCCCATAAGAATGAACTCAGACACGGAACTGCGGTTTTCCATAACCATTGGCTTCATGAGTAGATTCTGTAAGAAAAAGTCAAATGTGACACTTTCAAGTAATGCATCTTTGACTCCAGAGGAAGAGCTAGAATTGTTTCTAAGCTGGGGTTGAAAGAACATGGAAAAAGGCAAAGAGCCCTAAGAGTCCATGCTACTCTTGAAGAATCCCTAGTTCCCCATCCATGGTTTGTGCACTTGTCCATAAATTATGTAAGTAGACTTCTCAGTGTTCCTGAACATACTTTCATTTCTTTCCTTAGTCTTTACTAACAATTAAGGCTGAAAAGAGAATGTTATAAGGTGTTTTCTCCAGAACTCAAGATTTATGTATTTCTGAGTATTGTGAAATTGTCAGGACAAAAAAGACTGCATGCTCACCTTTGTTCATCTGGAGCGCATGGTCCCTTCTTCCTCACTCTCTCAAGAGCCAAAGAGTCTAACAAGGAAGCAGGTTATGGATATCGCACAAACATATTTATAATCTGCTAGGAGAGGTACGTGGGGGAGTTGGATGTCATTTTTATTTGAGATTTTCTCCAAAAGTTTCTTTCCATGTATATAACAAAAATTTAAATCTAAATTGAGTCTGTTTAGCATTAACCTCATTCAAATTTCTATTTTAGGGCCAAGTCTTCTGAGAAATTCCTTATTATATCCAGAGAAAAATATTCTCTTCTTTTAGATGTCCTCCCTCTAGGACATGTCCCTGTAGAGTATTAATTAGTGAAGTAGTGTTTACATCCAGTGAAATAGAACTATGAATGAGTCTTCTGAGATTCAAAGTTGTGCTCAATTTTTAATTTTTCCACAAGAAGTACTTAGTCTCCATATAGAATTGTGAGTGTTTATCTTTGTCTTTCTCCTCTATGGTTTGCAATGATTAGGAAGAGGAATTTCCAAAGACATCTTCTTTTTCCATTTGTAACTTACCGAACATTATTTCTGATCACAATAATAAATATTTGACTTAACATTGTAGAAATGGTCTACATAGAACATGAAAGTGCAGGAATAAGCTTTCAAGACAGCGTGATTTTACACTCATAGATTTCCATGGGTATAAGACAAGTTATCTAGCACTAGAATTTGTTTGTACACTTAATGTTTCCTTAAAATTTAAAGCTAATATAAACTTATGTGGTAAGTACTTATTTAAATCTTCTCTGAATGATGATCATTAAACTCAGGTTAATTTAATAGATCACAACATTCCATGTTAATTTCCAAGGCCACAAATATCCAGAAGTAAAAATCAATAACAAAATATCCAAAGTTAAGACCATTAAAGCAATGTACAGATGGAATCTTATGAAAGTCACAGCATCAGGATGCAATGATTTAAATTAACCTCTTCACAGTAAAAATATGCTTTAATTGTAAATATCGATTATGCCTCCTTCCCACAAGATGGATATACACACATCACAGCTGCTGATGTCACTCTGTGTGACAGTTTGCAAGCCCAAATTTAGCTCCAGAACATGTCTTAAATATAAATTTGAAGATAAATAGTACAAATGGGAGATGAATGTCAACAGCTGCAATAATTCCTTATTGTTTCCCTTTAAGGATACAAAAATACTGTACATATGCAAGAAGAATTTTTAATGTCTCTTTATAGATAACCCAAGTGTTCGGTTAAATGACACAGTAAATATATGTTGTGTCACATTTTATTTTCCAAATTTTCTTTTTGTATAAATCTGAAGTGGTGGGGGCATTAGCTTCTCATAAACTGTCTCACTTATTTGTAGATATTGTGATATTTTATCAGGTTCCATGAAGAGTAAAATGCAGAACTTTAACTGGGAAAGTAAGAAAGAGGGTTATACAGGGAGAGAAAATGAGAGATAAGTAATTCTTAGCATGTTTAGAAAACCTGAGGAAAACTATTAGTTTAAAACCTTCTGAAAATGCACAAACAAAATGTATACAAGTGCTTGTGTATAGGTGAGTGCTGTATAACAAAAACACAGTGCCTGGCAGGAGAAACCTTCCTTCAAGTTGTTGGTTAGTTATAAACCAAGACTCCAAAAATAACACAGGCTATTTCCACTCATTGATTGCCTCCCAGAACTTGAAGGTCGGACTCTGGTGCTGATGTTACAGCATAATTTCAACATAGGACTTGGAGCAATCGACTTTGAGCTGACCTGGAAGCCTCCTTCCTGAATATTAGCTTGTATACTACCACAGGTTACTATGCAAGCTGTCAAGAGAGAAAAACCACTCAATGGTCCTACCCAACTATAAATCCTCATAAGCATAAAAATGAGTGGCCAAGCAATCTATCTCTCATCAAAAAGCTTCTTCTTACAACAGAGGGAAACCATTACTGAGTTCCACAGCTGTCAACACAGCACTGAGGGACAGATATCCAATGCAACCTATAAACCTAAGGTGAGCATAGTGGAACACAAGGCAGAGAAAAATATTAAGGGATCTCACAGCTTTCCCTAGTGAAGCTTCCTCATGCAAATGATGGTAACTAACCCAGAAGTCCACAAGTGGCCATAGCACAGAGAATAAGAGACTGCAGTGTGTGTGTGTGTGTGTGTGTGTGTGTGTGTGTGTGTGTGTGTGGTGTGTGTGTGTGTCCCTAGGTAGGACATGTATGTCAAATCTCTGGCGCTCAAGGGAAAGGGATCATTGTGGAAGATCAGCAGAAAGACTGAGAGACAGGTTTGATGGAAGGCCAAAAGAAACAGAGGCTTCCAGATAGCTAGGAAGCTACTCATATGAATTTACAGCACTGGTGACGGGAAGCGCAAGAGCCAGCAAAGTTTGAAATAAACAAAACCCCAGGACGGATGGGGGAATGAGTAAGAGGAACCAACACTAGCTGCTCTGACTTCCCCCAATGATGAGGCATGACTTGGAACTGTAAGCCAGATCAACCTCTTCTTTACTCCCTTATGTTGCTTTTGTCAGAGAATTTGTTACTGCAAGAAAAATGGAACTAGAGCAATCCCCACAAGGGAAATGCATTAGTTCAAAGTCCTAGTGAAAAATACATGTACAATAAATATATGAGTGCATATGCATAGCTGAAGGCTACATAACCAAAACCACAGTGCCAGGCAGGGGAAACCTCCTTTTGAGTTGTTTGTCAAGGTAACCCAAAGGATTCCCAAAATAATACAGGCTATTGCCATAGCTCTTGACTGTTTCCCAGAATCTGAAAGTAAGACACTATTGCTGGAGAGTGGCTACACTTCTGACACAGGACTTGGGGCAATGGAGCAGGAAGCATCC
The DNA here is from genome assembly GCA_009823505.1 of Rhizomys pruinosus. Classification (NCBI taxonomy): domain Eukaryota; kingdom Metazoa; phylum Chordata; class Mammalia; order Rodentia; family Spalacidae; genus Rhizomys; species Rhizomys pruinosus. The sequence goes on along the minus strand of VZQC01003997.1, from coordinate 3,808 downwards.
TGGAAACTTCCTCCCTGAAGGCTAGCTCTCATGCTATATGATCTCAGAGCATACTATAAAAGTGACCAAAGGAGAAAACCAATCAATGGTCCTACCCTGTTGTAAAGCCTAAGAAACAACAATGACTGGCCCAGAAACTATGGCTATTGGTACAGTAGTGGCACTATTATCTTGGGACTAATAAATATCTGTCCAATTGGCACTAAGGGCAGCTTAATGGGAGGGAACTCATGTGAGGTCCTGTAAACATAGCCAACTAGAGATGGCAGAGTGATTAAAAATCGTAGATGGAAAGCTACTTTTGGCACACTTCTAGACCAATATAATTTTTTACTCTATTCTAGATATGGCTCCTCATATTTACAGAGACATCTATCTTCAACCCCTCACCAAAGAAGCTTCTTTTTTCAACAATGGAGACTATTACAGTGTTCCAGAACTGGTTAAACATAGATAATCAGTGTCTGTGGGACACTAAACCATTAGTGATACATTTTCAATGCAACTTCTACACATAGGATGAATGCATCTCTCAGGTCTCACAAGGGAAATTTCCTTATGCAACAGACAGTGATTAACACAGAAACCCACAACTGGACAAAGTACAGAGAAAAAGAGTATGCAGAGTGCTTCTCTTTGAATAGGACACATACTTCAAACCTCTGCCTTCAAAGGCTCAGGGTAATTTTGGAAGAGGTAGAAGAAAGTTTGTAAGAGAAGCGAGGGGGAGTGGTGTGGTTAGCCTCCAGAAAGCTAGCCATTTACTTATGAACTAGCAGCAATTACATACATTTCTCAATTTTCAATTAGTTTTCAAATTTTGCATCAGGGCCTCCTGATATTCCAGCCCTAGGGACTAAGGCTCCATCTTGGGAAATTATAAATTAAGCTGAACTTAGATTCTGAAAAGATGCAGTGTTAGATGCTTAACACGTGATGTAAACATAGGTCAGCAATTTCCACTCTCAAGAGGTTCATGCCATTTGGGAGGCAATCATGTTAAAGGTAATAATTTTCTGTGCTTTTAATGAATTGTCTCAGATCTCTGGACAATGAAATAAATTCTTATTTGAGTGGGGTGAAGTTTTAGAGCTTCATATTAGATCACTATTATTTTGTGCATCTGTAAAGAGGCTTCTGGAGAAATAAATAGAAATAATTTCATATTTTTTCCTAAAGTTAACTTCTTATATAGTAGGTCATGGACATACCTATCTACTTATACCTCTTATCTGCATCATTATCAGTTATCTTGATCTCTCAAGATAGAGAGAAGGAAGCAACTGCAGTCAGTCTTCAATAGCAATGCAGGCTCCAGGGTAACAGAGGTGAGCTCTTAGTTATCTTTGTCTTGTCTGATAACTTTCACTCAAAGTCAGAACTGAATAATCCTGCACTCTGGTAGACCTCATCCTGAATGATGACTAAGGAAAAGGAAGGAAAAAAAATCTTAAGAAACACTGGGAGCTCTGTCAGCATTGTGTTAGGACAGACACACATCATGGGTGGGGGAAGGAGGAACTGAGGATTCTTTGGGAATCAATATGCAAAGTTCTGCTCTTTGAATGCCTTACTGTGTTCCAACCACCCTGAGATTACTAACCAGCAGGCTGTTTTCTCCCTCTGGAATCAAGGATGCAGCATTGTGTGGTAATACCAATTTCTGCCTTTTCCTACAGATCCACCAGTGAAACACATGGCTATGGAGAATGAGTCTACAGTGACTGAGTTTATTCTTGTGGGATTAACAGACCAATCGCAGCTCCAGCTGCCCCTGTTTGTACTGTTTTTGGTGAACTACACAGTCACTGTGTTAGGAAATTTGAGCTTAATGAATCTCATTTTCCTGAATTCACATCTCCACACCCCCATGTACTTTTTTCTCTTCAATTTGTCCTTCATTGATTTCTGTTACTCATTTGTTTGTACCCCCAAATTGCTGATGAGTTTTGTTTTAGAGAAGAACACTATCTCCTTCACAGGATGCATGACTCAGTTGTTTTTCTTCTCCTTTTTTGTCAGATCTGAGTGCTATGTGCTGACAGCCATGGCCTATGATCGCTATGTGGCCATCTGCCAGCCTCTGATGTACATGGTTGTCATGTGCCCTAGGTTCCGTTACCTGTTAATATTTACAGCATATTTGATGGGGTTTGTGAATGCAATGTTTCACACAGGTTTTATGATCAGGCTTAGCTTTTGTGACAAGAATATCATCAACCACTACATGTGTGACATTTCCCCTCTCCTCCAGCTCTCCTGCAGCAACACCTATGCCAATGAGCTCGTGAGTTCTGTTATGGTGGGAACATTTCTCATTTTATCTAGCTTAATTATCTTAACCTCCTATGCTATGATCTTTTTAAATATCATTCAGATGTCTTCAGGTAATGATTGGTCTAAAGTCATGGGCACTTGTGGGTCTCACATCATCACTGTTAGTTTATTCTATGGATCTGGCCTGCTAGCTTATGTCAAGCCATCATCTGCTATGTCTGTGGACCAGGGGAAAATTTTCTCAGTGTTTTATACTCTTGTGGTACCCATGTTGAATCCACTCATCTATAGCCTCAGGAATAAAGATGTTAAACTTGCTGTGAGGAGGACCATAAAGAGAATCACAGGCTGACTGAACCAGAAGAGCTTCTTTTAACCCCTTTTCCCTTGTGTGTCATTTTCTTCTCTTCACTATTTTCTTCATAATCTTTCTTCTATTTTACCTCTGAGGACTTTTCATTGTTCTTTCTCCATTTTTGGAGAGATCTTTGCTGTGATCTGTTTTCTCCCTTGCTGTGCAGGTTTCTGTTAGGCTCCGGTTTTCTCTTGAATCTTCTTTGTTCTCAGTGTAATGGCAACCTGTTTTTTGTTTCCTGTACCACATCTCCTCCCTGTACTAATATCCCTCCCTACTTAAAGAAACAGTAATTACTATTTTTTCTTCTCTTTCCAGGGTATTCCACAGAGTTGGCTGTACTCTGTGGTTTGTTTCCTCCTTTCTATACTCAGAAAAAGAGTGTAGAACTTGGACTTCTTTTATTTCTCATAATACCTATATTTCATCAAAAAATGAGACAACAAAAGGTTGGGGCATATTAAATTCAACACTTCTGGAATTATCTAGAGTCCATAAAATGGTCTTGGAAATAACCTATAGCTTATTTTAAGACTCTAACATTTTGCTCTGTGTGTGTGTATTTTGAAGTAATATAAATTTAAAGGGAACAACAACTAAAGACTTGTTCAAAGAACTGACCAAAACAGTAGGCTTGTACATTGAAAAAGTTAAAAAAAGCCTAAGAAAAAGATGCAAGACAGGACTTAACATGCATGCAGAGTGCATGTGCTCTGGTTGAGGGGGGCATGGGTGGGGAAATAGGTCTAAATTTGATTGGGAAAGGTTGTATGAAATACACAGAAGCTCAATAAAAAATTAGAAATTGCACAAAACCAGTAGATTACTTTTGCCATTACGGAAAAGTAAAAATATATTATTTTAAAAAGGAGTTTTGTCAGGGAGATCCCGTCTCAAAAAGACTAAAACAAAACAAAATCAAAAGCAATTTTATTGAATATTGCAACAATTAATAATACATTAAACAATGATTTTATGTTTTAAAAAATAAAAATGGTTCTTCATTTGTAACTCTAAGCTGTATTATAATCCTATTGGACTAATATTTTTTCTTATAGATATGTGAGACTGTATTTGATAACTTATTCAGTAAGGAGAATATATCTGCAGCAAAATATTTTATTAAAATATAAAAATTTGTGACTAGCTTCTCTCCTCTCTATTTGTGAATATTTT
>VZQC01003994.1:41393-57471 GCA_009823505.1 Rhizomys pruinosus | reverse complement strand
ACAAAGATCCGCCTGCTTCTGCCTCCCAAGTGCTAGGATTAAAGGCGTGCGCCACCACGCCCGGCTTTTAATTTTATTTTTTATTTTTTATTTTTATTTATTTATTTATTTTTATTTATTTTCTATGTGTATGAATGTACTGTCTGCATGCAGGTCTGTGCACCCGTGACGTGCAATGCCGCGGAGGTCAGAAGAGGGTGTCGGATTCCCCTGGAACTGGAGTTCTCCTGGAATTGGAGTCTCAGACGGTTCTCGGCCGCCATGTGGGCGCCGGGGATCGAACCCGGGTCCTCTGCAAGAGCGGTCGGCGCTCTCAACCGCTAGGCCATCTCTCCAGCCCATGTAAACTATTTTTAAGCCCTAGAGGTTCCACTATCTAATTCTATGACCCTCAGCAATTCTCTCATCTGTAAAATAGATAATTATGTTCCTATTTTATTAGAATTAAAAGATGTTATAGTTAACACTCATTGGTCACACAGTATAATACTACATTAGGTCATACATATGTACAAAGTAATTTAACCCTCATAATAGTCTCACAAGGTAAATTAATTTTCCTGAACATTTTATAAACAAAGCAGAACATGGAAGTAAGGAGACTTATCAAAGGCTACCCTGCTAGCAAGTGGTGGTGTTGAGATTTGAACCTAAGGAGTTGGGCATCTGAATTCAACATCTTACCAGTATACTGTATCCCTGGCAATAGGCCTGGCACAGAGAAAGCATTCATTTAAATATCTTCCCACAGTAGCTAACCTGTCTCTGGTGTCCAACACACCCTCTGTGGGTTATTCCAATGTCTGGCCTCCAGCCTGCACCCTCTTCATGGGCCCCAGACCTTCAAGTACAAGGCAGTACTAGGTATTTCTTTTAAAAAATATTCTTGCCGGGTGTGGTGGCGCAGGCCTTTAATCCTAGCACTTGGGAGGCAGAGGTAGGCGGATCTTTGTGAGTTCGAGGCCAGCCTGGTCTACATAGCAAGTTCCAGGACAGCCGGAGCTACAGGGAGACCCTGACTCAAAAAGACCAAAAAGAATATTCTATTTATTATTTTTATTTTATGTGTATGAATGTATCACCTGCATGTATAGAAGTGTACCCATGTCATGCAATGCCCGAGGTCAGAAGAGGCTGTCAGATCCCCTGGAACTGGAGTTACAGATGGTTGTTAGCTGCCATGTGGGTGCTGGGAATTGAACCAGGGTCCTCTGCAAAAGCAGCTAGTACTCCTAACTGGTGAACCATCTCTCCAGCCCCACTACTAGACATTTCTACCAAGAGCTCCTTACCCTAGATGACCTTCCGGTCACACTACCCATCTACCCATTCACTCCAACCCTGCTCTTTCTTCCTCCTGTGTCTCCCAAAGAAATGCATGGTGCCGCCATTTTGCTTTGTTCAAGTCAGAAACCTGGAGTCATTAGAGTCTCTTTTTCATGCCCTCCCCCATTTCACATCTATATCATATCTGGTCAGGACTATTACCACAGTCTTCTGGGGTTAGCCTGACTTGTCCCATAACCCTGGGAGAAAACAGCCTGGCCCAGCAGCCACAGAACAGTAAGAGCTTTCATTGCTCAGCCACTCTAAGGTACTTCCTGACCGCTGAGCAATGACCTGGAGTCCTAAGTGTGTATAAGCCTCCTCTCACACTGGCCCCTGCCGAAGCAGTAACCATGCCTGTGCATTCACTCATCTGTTTCTCCAAGGTCTAGTGCTGTTCCAAGAACACTTAAAGATTAAAGAAATGAATGAAGGAGACAGATCTCTGAAGTCATTCCCAACCCCTTGAAGTTTGATGAGCAGGAAGAAGACAGAAGGGACTGTGGTAGACATCTGATAGGACATGGGTCATAACAGTGAACCCTACAGGGGAAGCCAGGCTGGTCATGGAAGAGCTGAGGATGAGGGGCTCTGCTTTACATGACCACCTGCAGAAAGCTGAAGCCCAGCCATCTCCCATCCCTCAGGTCTCTGCTCAGTGCCTCCTCAGATTCTGATCCCTCCTCATCTCACCCCAGTACGGCCTGATGCTGGTCCTAACCATGTCTCGTTTTGCTTCACTATCTAATCTATTCTTATTGTTACATTCAATCAGTTTTGCTGTGTTTTTGTTTTTCTCATTTCTCAACACCTCTCAGCTTCCACTTCCTACAACCCCAGCTTCTGGAAATCACCATTCTGAGCTCTACTTCTGAATTCAGCCTTTTCAGTTCTTGGGCTTCAGTGAGACGGCAAGCTGTCTGTCCTTCTGTACCTGGCTTATTTCACTTAGCACAATGTCTTCCACATCCAACCATGCTGGAAACTATATGAACGCAGGACAAGGCTTCCTTCTTTTGAAGACCAAATATATTCCATTGTATATATGACTCTTTTGTTAAAGTCTTGGGCCTGAAGATAGACCTTGGCCTTCATGAGAGCAGGGACTAAATCCCCAAGCCACTGCTCAGCATGTGAAACAAAATCCAACCTATGGCAGACACTCAATGAACACATTAATTGAAAAAAAAAAAAGCTGAAAGGGAATAAAAGTGCTGATTGGCAGGTGCCTGTGAGTGATAATGTGACCTCGCAATCTGTCAATCAATGATGGCACTACAAAAACTAGATATCCATTTTTATGGGAGAAAAATGACCTTTAATCTGTAACTCTTACATAAATATAAAGCCAAAATGGTTCAGTGGCCAAAATGTATGTATAAGGTAAAATATAAGACTTCTAAAAGAAAAAGAAATTCCTTTTGTTTGGAATAAAAAATAATCTGTCTCTGCCATCTTTCCCTCTCTTTTACATATATATGTATATATTAATACATATGGTATATGTGTATATAGTCATGTGGCTAATAAAATAACAAAAAACTAACTGGAACTAATGTCATCCAGATGGTTATGAAAAGATGTTGGTAAAGATCACTATCCATCAGGGAAATGCAAATTAAAACCACAATGACACATATGCCCATTAGAATGGTTAAAACTCAAAAGACTTGAGAATATCCAGTTTTAGCAAAGACAGATCCCCTATATGTTGCTAAATGAAATTCAAAATACACTTACCCCATTGTCTACTGAATAATTTCATTCCTAGATATCTACCCCTAAGACCTAAAAACAAGTGTTCCTTCAATGGCATCTTTACTTAGAAGAATCGGAAACGAAACAATCCAATTTCCATCAACAGGTGAATAGTTAAACACACTATGGCTTATTGACTCAACTGAAGATTCCTCTGTGGTCGAGATGGATGAGCTATAGATGTAGCTGTTCAGAGGAATCTCAAAATCATTACATTGGAAGAAGCCAGACCTGGAGAAGCAGATACTATATGATCACGGTGCGATTCCATTATGTGAAATTCTACAAGCGACAAATCTAATCTGAAGTGAGTTGCCTAAGGCCAGAGGTGGAGGAAATAAAAAAGAGCAGAGAGAAAGTCTAGGGTGATGCAAGGGCAGGTGTTTTGACTGTGGTGGTTGCTAAGTAAATACATTAACTTGGCAGACTCTCAAATTGAACTCTTAAGAATCGTACATTTTAGAGCTAGAGAGATGGTTCCTTTGGTAAAGTGTTTGCCATACAAGCATGAGTTCCAAGTTCAGACCCCAACACTCATGTCAAAAGCCAGGCACAGGAAGAGGGGGTGTGGTAGAATGTAAGGGCTGCAATTGGGGTGACTGGTGAAACTATAGCAATATAGGCTGGACACTTATTTGATCAACTTGATTGTACATACAAGCCCCCCCCCCCCAGCTGGATGGTGGGAGACTTGGGCTGTGTGGGTTTGGGCACAACTGCTTGCAAATTGGTTTTACATGAAGGATGCTTGTACTCATAAATTATTACTTATTGTTAAAAAATGAAATAAAAGAAAAATATATATATATATATAAAATCCAGGCACAGCAATGTGTCAGGGGTAGAGGGCGGGGCGGGTAGTCATAGAAGGATCTCTGCAGCTTGCTGACCAGCTACTTCTGCCAAATTGGTGATTTCTAGGTTCAGTGAAAGCCCCTGTCTCAAAAAAGAAGATGATGATGATGGAGAAGGAGAAGGAGAAGGAGGAGGAAGAGAAGGAGGAGGAAGAGGAGGGAAAGGAAGTGATATGGGTGGACAGAGATACCCAATATTGACCTCTGGCTGCCAGATATATGATGTACACCCACACGTGCACACACATGAATACACCACACATAAACACACACATACACAAGATGGTACATTTTATTGTATGTTGACTATATGTCAATAAGGCAATGAAAAATTTTAAATAGGTACCCAACAAAGTAATAAGAATCATAGTAGTGTAATATATGCAGTAATCAGAGGCCCAAGGATCCATACATGAGCTGTGAATTCACTCCTGGGAATGGAGTTAGAGCCAATTAAATAGTTATTTAATTTGAATTAATGTGGATTCACTCCATTTGAGGTGATGAGAGTCTTACGGCAAATGCACATTACTCTCTTGCCTTCAGTCCCTTCTCCCTTCACTTTATCTCCATAGCCATCTCCACGTCCTCCTCGCCGCTCCCACCCACCCCTTCCCAGCATGTCAAGGGGCAGCAAGAGGAGAGCTGGTCCCCTTCCATTCAGAGCACTTGGGCAAAATCATCTGTTTGACATACAATGTTTCAAATCCCAGCTCTGCCAAGTCACTTGATCATTTTATGCCTTAAATTCTGAAATCTAAATATCCAGGGCATTTGATTAACTTTTGGATAAGGCCAGAGATGATCTTACTGGAGCACACCCAGTTTCCTGGTCAGGGTTATCAAATAACCATATGATTTCAGTTCTACAGTGAAGGGTTGTTTCCATCTAAGTAAATGTCATAGGGGACATACTTATGCTAGAATATTAGCTGGGATATACATAAAACTAAAAAGTCCTCATCTCTTTGAAATCCACGTTCATCTGGGTATTCTGCATTTCAAATTGGGAGACCTAGCAATCCTAGTCCAGATGGACCCAGATCCTGCAACCCCTCCAGGTGGACTCTGAGGCCCATACCCTTGAACTGTTAGGGTTCCATGGAGCACATCTGGGAACCCTTCAGTTGACAGCAGTGTCTTGGTGAACTGGAAAGAGAAGAGCGATAAAAGAGGTAGTATGGAACCCAGTAAGGGACACAGTTACAATTCCCCATCTCACCGGAGCTCTGCTGCCTGGTCAGACAGAGCCATACCTATAGCACCCCAGTTGCTCAGCCACCTGAACAGTAGGACACAGCCTCACTGCTCTACAGACATATAATAGACTTGGCAGAAAAAGCACTGGGAGTCAGAAAGTACTATGGCCAGAGGGACTCTGGGCAAATATTTAAAATACAACTTTCACATTCAATCTTTTTCTAAAATATGCCTCAAAACAAGGTAAAAAATATGAGTTCTAGAGTAGCAGAAAAATTCCTAACATATAAAGCAGAGGAAACGGTGATATCCAGAATACACTTAAAGGCCTGAAGCCTGTAAGAAAAAGGCACACAATCAAACGGGAAAATGGCAGGAGATATGAACAGATAATTCACTTGAAAAGAACAAAACAAAAGATAATCATACGAAAAGAGCAGCCTCATTAATAATCAGGAAAATGCAAATCAAAACAGCAATGAGAGAGCAACATTTAACAATCAGATTGGTAGAAATGAAAAAAAGCTGATAAAAATCAGGAAATAGGAGGGGAATGAGGAACTCAACCTGGGGGGTGGGTGACCTGGGGGGGTGATGGTGCAAATGAGGCTTTCTTTTAGGAAAGATATCTGGGTCATATGGAATGTGAGCTGTACAGTGTGTGTATGTGTACGTGTGTATATACATGTGCATGCAGATGTCAGAAGGCAAAGCTGAGTGTCTTCTGCAATCACCCTACTTTATTCTTTGAGGCAGGGTCTCTCTATGAACTTAGAGCTCACTGATTCTGCTCAGCTGGCTAGCGAGCCCCAGGAATCTTCCTGTCTCATCTTCTGCAGAGTTGGAATAATAGCAGGTACCATCACACCCCAGCTTTTAGGTGGATGCTGGGCATCGAATTCTGGTCCTCATGATTGTACAGGAAGCACTTTACCATCTGAGTCATCCTTCCAGCCCCAGCAGCCTAGACACACACACACACACACACACACACACACACACATACACATTCCCCCTACCCCAGACAATTCTTCTCCTCACCATCCGAGAGATGTTCTCACATAAGCTCCTCAGCCTGCCTGGACATTATTAGCACATGGTAACATGGGTCTTCACAGGCCACTGGAAGCCACTTCACTGTCTATCAATAATATAGTGTGAGAACTCACAGTACAGAACATAGAGAGCTACAAGGAACAAACAACATACAGAAAGCTCTGAAGACACAAGTGTGTCAACAGGAAGAGTGAGTTTCAAAACAGCACCTTGTCTTATTTTTTAAATTTTTATTTATTTATTTTATGTGTATGAATGTATTATCTGCATGTAGGTTTGTGCACCTGTGTCATGCAATGCCGTGGAGGTCAGAAGAGGGCGTCAGATTCCCCTGGAACTGGAGTTCTCTTGGAATTGGAGTTACGGATGTTTTTTAGCTGCCATGTGGGTGCTGAGGATCGAACCCTGATCCTCTGCAAGAGCAGTCAGCACTCTTAACTGCTAGACCATGTCTCCAGCCCCAGGCCATGTCGCCAGCTCCCATCTTGTCTTATTTATTCAAATCAAAGAACAATAAAAACTGTAGGAACATACGCGTATGTAATTGATCCTGCATCTATATCTTTATCTTGATATTGCTATGCTTATATACAAATAGGAGACATAAGAGTTCTAAAAAGTTTCCCATCAAATCATGAGCCCCCCCCAATCTCTGTGATATCAAGGGAAAAAAAGAACTGGCAAAGAGCAGCTCCAAGTTATTACTTTAGAGACAGCTGTATTGTTTGAAAATTGGCCTTTTCTTTACCATAGCCTTACAGAACTGTGATGGGCCACCACATCACACCCCCCCCCCGGCCTCTCTCCATCTCTCAGCTTCTCCTATAGGCACTGAATGCCGTTTACCTCCCTTCTGAGAGAATCTTTCACTTCCTTCTGGCCCTCTGTGCCAATGAGGTGACTCACCAGGTAAAACCACCTACCACCAACCCCAGCCACCCCAGTGATCCCTGAGCCCACATAATAAAAAAGAGAAGAATGACTCTTGTAAGTTGTGTGCTGACCTACACACACACACACACACACACACACACACACACAAATCAATAAATAATACTTAAAAAAACAAAAGTGGCCAGGCATGGTGGTGCGTGCCTTTAATCCTAGCACTTGGGAGGCAGAGGCAGGCAGATCTCTGTGAGTTCAGGACCAGCCTGGTCTACAGAGTGAGCTCCAGGTCAGCTGGGACTTAAAGGGATACCCTGTCTCAAAAATACCAAAAACAAAACAAAACAAAAAACAAACAAACAAAACCCAAAAGTGATATGTATGTCCCTTCTCTGGCTCACAACTTACTCCAAACTCCATGCCACCTGCTTTTCAACTGATTTTCATCTCTTCCCACCACGATTCCGGACGCATCCATCCTCACTGCCCCACGACTCTGGACACGTTGATCCTGACTGCCCCAAGACTCTGGACGGGTCCATCTTGACTGCCCCACAGTTCTGGATGTGTCCATCCTGACTGCCCCACGGTTCAGGACATGTCCATCCTGACTGCCCCACGGTTCTGGACGCATCCATCCTGATCCCACGCAGTTGCCTTCCTTCTGCCCCTGGACTCACCAGTCACCTCTACCCACTTCTCGTATCCAAATCCCATCCATTCCATGCATGGTTCAAAGGCTCTTCAGTGTCCAGCTCCTACCCATGAGGGTTGGTGCTATGGTTTGAATATGAGATGGGGACCCATGGGCTCCTGTTTTAAAGGCTTGGGCTCTAGGTGGTGGCACTATCTGGGGATGTTATGGAAATGTGGGAAGGTGAAGCTTGGCTGGAGGAAGTAGGTCACTAAGAAAGGCTTTTCAAAATCCTTGTGGTGGTTTGAATGAAAATATCCCCCATAGGCTTCAAGTATTCAGACATTTTGTCCTCAGTTGGTGGCGCTGTTTTGGAGGGTCTTAAAGGGTGTGGCCATGCTGAAAGAAATACGTCACAGGGTGGGCTTAGAGAGTTTAACAAGTCTTGTTAGTCTCCAGTGACTCTCTCTCAGCTTCCGGTGCTCATTGGAAGATGTGAACCTTGGCTTTCTGCTCCAGCCCTGGCCACCATGCCTCCTGCCACAATGGACTCTTAATTTCCTGGAACTGTCAATCATAAGCTTAAATAAATTCTTCCTTTTATAAGCTTATGGTCCTTGGTCATGGTGGTTTTATCACAGCAACAGAGAAGTGACTAATACAGTTTTTGGTACCAGAGAGTGGGGTGTTGGCTGTGAAGAACCTGACCATGTGGGTATTTGGAGAAATGTGGAAGACTTTGGAACTTTGGGCTAGAAAAGCTGTTGACTACTGTAAGCAGAGGTTAACAGGCCATACTAATAGAAGCCTGGAAGAAAGTAGTGCTGCAAAAAAATGTATTTCCAGAGGTAGTTCCAGAGGAAAATAAAGACAAACATCAACTGGGATATTTTGTCAAAGAGTCTGGCTGGAGTTTGCCCACAGCCCAAATGCTTGCTTGAGGCTAAGTTGAAAAGCAATGGACTAATTTCTTTGGTGGAGGATAGTTCAAGACAGCCTAATGTAGAAATGGTGGCATAGCTATTAATGGTGAATATTGTGCAGATCTACAGTGAAAAAGAGCAAATGGGGCAGAAAGAAATGCAGAATCTACAGCTTGGATTGGAAAAGTACAGGAGGGAGATTAATGTTGGAGCCAAGGCATATGAAGGAGAGGTGCCCTTTGATAAGGAGATTAAAGTGATTAAGGAGAGGCCTTGAGATTTACAAGTAAATAATGGGAAGAGTACCTTCAGGGAAAGACCACACCCAGCTAAGCCTCCAATTTTTGAAAGGAAAGGGTCTAAATGTGTTTTGCATTTTATATGGTCATGACCCTATGGGGGCCAGGGAGTGGAATGTGGTAGTTTGAATGAAAATGTCCCCCACAGGCTTCAAGTATGCAGACATTTTGTCCCCAGTTGGTGGCGCTGTTTTGGAAGGTCTTAGAAGGTGTGGCCATGCTGGAGGAAGTACATCACTTTGGGCGGGCTTAGAGAGTTTAACAAGCCTTGCTAGTCTCCAGTGACTCTCTCTCTCTCTGCTTCCTGTGCTCATTGGAAGATGTGGACCTCAAGCCCCTTGGTCATGGTGGTTTTATCACAGCAACAGAGAAGTGACTCATACAGTCCTGTTGTCCCTGCTCATTTCCTTCCTTTCTCTCTGCTTCCTGGTCCATGAGATGAGCTGGCACACACTGCTGCTCAGACCATCTGAGATGCTCCACCACACCTTCTAACCACGGTGGACTGTAATCACGCATCAGAATAAATCTTTCCCAGGCATTTGGTCACAGACTGCAGAAGTAATGATACAAGCTGGCTGACTAACAAAGGGCCACACTTCGTGAAGAAGACTTTTACTACATGATGAAAAGTTTCTTTTTAAAAATATTTTATTTAAAAAATATTTTGTTTAATATTTTTATTTTATGTGTATATATGTAAGTGCACCCATATTATGCAATGCCCATGGAGATCAGACGAGGGCATCAGATTCCCTAAAACTGGAGTTATGGATGGTTTGTCAGCCACCATGTGGATGCTAGGGACCCGAATGTGGGTCTTTTGCAAGTGCTCTTAACCACTGAGCCATGTCTCCAGCCCCTGGATTCTTTGACTTTAAAATATGGAGAGTTGTGAAGTGAGACAGTGGAGGCCAAGGGGACTAATGGACTCCTTGGAGGGATCTGGGGCGATATAGTCAGAAAAGACAGAGACAGTAGGGAAATCTGAAAAGGACTGTTCAGTTCAAAGGACTGTTTGGCAGTACCTAGAACATGCCTAGTGAACCCCAGGGTTGGACATGTGCTGAAGGGTGGGGCTATAGGGCTGCTGAGCAGAGGAAGGAGCGGAAAGGAGGAAATAGAGAACACAGTTCACTGAGCTACCGTGTTCGACTGGTGGGCTCCCTTTTTCCAGGGTCAGCGCAGCCCACTGCATCCCCCTCAGCTGCTTCTCCCAGTGCCACCTTCAAAGCACTCTGGGCTGCTCCTTCTTAGACCTTTTCATAGTTGAGTTTAACATGTTTGTTAAAGTGGAAGCCTGTCTTCTGCTCATTCCTTTAAGATCCATGAAGGGAAGGACTGCACCTGTTCTTGTTTTTCATTATGTTTGCAGTTCCCAGCCCAGTTCCCAACACATGCTAGAAATCCCAGAAACATTCATCCAAAGCAAGGGATTTCGTTAGTTGTTAGTTCAGTGCCTGTCACAATGAGACCCCTTCCCTGCAGTCATTTCCACTACTCAAATGTTGACGGACTTGGGAATCTAATCTCATTGGCCTCAGTCACAGACCAGCTGCTTTATGGAGCTAGCAGATATTTCCATGAACATCCCATGAACATCCCAGACACAATGGTCATCTGGTAAATGTGTTTCTCATTGATGAAAGAAAGGAAAAGAAGTCTCCAAAAGTGTTCCAGGGAGACTGTCCCATGAGGGTCATGGTGGGTCATGCTCTTTGGGTCTCTTCAGGGTGACCACCTCGCACTGCAAACGTTTGAGATCTCCCTGGTTTTATCTGGTTCCCAGAATCATTCATTTATACCCACGATGTCATGAGTGTGATATGGCCCCTATCAGACTGCTTCAGGCCCCCAAGGCCTGGTGGCTTTGGGGCTGTTCTCTAGGCCATTCTATCTTTGGATGCCACTTACTTTGAGCTCAACAATGTAAGACCAGAAGCAACTGCCTGGACTTCTGCCTCAGGAGTTGTGGCTCTAAAGGGGGTTTATTCAGAACCTTGGCAGCCTCTAGGTCTAGCTTGGTTCTCAGAGAATAGAAACTCTACAGCTGTCTCAGCAGCCCTATTCCTGACCCTAGACCATCCACTAATGGTTTTATCCAAAGTCAGTTCAACAGGGCTGCGGGAATCAGGGCCATCTCTGCTCCATGTTCACCTGGGAAAGAAAATTCCTTATTGCAAAGAGGAGAAATGATGCCTGAGAAATTCCCAGTTCCAGTTGTGTTCATACAGTAACCCTGCAACAGAAAAGCCTCTGGGTCTTGCTGTTGCAGTGCATCAGGCAGGTGGCACCCAGGAGTGGCTCCAGCTGTGTGTGCTCTGCAGGCCGGGTGCCAGGCTCACTGGGGTCAGCTGGAGTGGCGTGGTGAAAACCCACCACTGCCAATGTAAGGCAGAACAGCCAACTGGAAGGAGATATGCCCAGCAGACCCAGCGAACAACAGATGCCTCAACAGGATTCAGAACTTCTGCATAGTGCCAAACAATGCCCCCAAAAGACAGGAAAAGACACGGACAGAAAATCCACAGGAAGTGAAATATAAATGTGGAAAGATGCTTGACCCCTGGATCATCAGCACATATATATCTGCCCCCTACCCCCACCCCTGGTGCTACCTGCTCTAATCCAGGACACAACCCACCTGTTGGAATAAAGCTCACAGAGGGATGAGGAAGTGCAGGGGGTTGGGGGTGGTGAGGAGAAGTCACCCTCTATGCTCTGTCTGTGGAGCTTGGAGCTGCTGCCCAGCTCTTCCACGAAAACCTCTCTGCCCACAGACCTTGGCATGGATGTATGGACTACAAGTCTGTCAGCTGTCAGGGCTTCAGGGCTCAGCGTGTGGGGAACAGACAGAATGTCTTGGCTGCAGAACTTGATCATTCTGGGTCTGCAGGGAGCTGGCCAGCCAAGAGGGCTGAGCCAAGTCCCAGGAGGGTTCCCAGGGGCTTGCAGAGACTGGGAGGAATGGTTTGCCCAGCCAGGCCTCACTCCTCTGGGAAGGCAACGAGAGCCCTCGGTGTGAAAGCGGCGTGCATGTGCGCATGCGTGCGTGTGCATGTTGGACCGTCAAATTAGAAAAGGTGTGGAATTGATTCTATGGATCAACTTGGAGGAAACTGGAACAGATTTCATGAACCAGAAAAGAAAAAGGAATGTAGGAAGGGAAAGAGGAAAGGGAGGAGGGACAAGAAGAAGGGAGAAGTAGAAGAAGTAGAAAAGAAGAGAGAAGGCTACAGGAATGGAGAGAGGGAGGGAGAGCGATAGGAAAGAAGATGGGTAGGAAAGAGGGAGGAGCAGCGGGAGGGAGGGACTGGCAGCATCCTGTGTCCAGCATAGGCCACAGTTGGAGGGAGAGACCATTAGCCCTTGAAGAAACTGGAGTTCCACTCACTTTTGCAAGGTCATGCAGTTGGTAAGTGAAGGTGCCAGGCTCTAGGCTCCTGTACCTCTCTGGAGCCTGGCCCAGGTTGCAGGCTCTGTGCACCGCACCCGGGGAACCACGGATAGAGCTCAGCTGCTTTGCTTTCTTATCCATGCCTTAGAAGCCACCTGAGCCGCCGAGCCTAACGGGATGACTCGGACAGCTGCCCAGGGCACCATCGGCAGGCTTACACCCCTTGAGAGAAGCGGGGTCAAGGCCTCTCACTCAAAGATGATTCCCAGCTCAGGTAAGGTTCCTGTGCATCCCCGTGGGTGCCCACGTGTCCTTAGTAATAACATTATTAGTCTCTCTCCTAGTCTGGGCTGATTAATCTGATTTGCACATGTGAATGAGAAGCTGCTCTGATCCATTTAATATGTTGGGACTGCATCCCAGTTCATTTGCATGGGGGGCTGGCCAACAGAGGTAGCTCCTGTCCCCTGCCTGCCTCCCTCCCCGGTCCCACCTCCCACCAGGCAAATTCTTGCTGAGCAGGCAAATGGTGATCCGTGCTGCTGCTTTTTAAGTCTTAAAACCCATTAGGAGTGTATTAGCAGACATGCTGAGAGCTCATTTGAGTAATAAAAATCTCTTTTGTGTGTAGCTAATAAGATAGAAGAAAGGAAATTGAGGAAGAGATGTGGAAGGGGAAGGAGGCTGAATTCTAGACACCATGGTTAGGATGGAAGGCTGGGCTCAGGGTGCACAATGGCCATGTAACAAATGGTAAAAGAAAAATGGAGCTTTTAAAAATTTTTTAAGATTTACTGATTTTTATTATACATATATGAGAGCTTTGCCTGCATGTATGTAAGTGCACTTGGTCATACATTGTCCCCAGAGTCCAAAAGAGGGTGCTGGGAACCAAACTCAAGTCCTCTGCAAGAGCAGCCAGTGCTCTTAATCACTGAGAAATCTTTCCCTGGAACTGGAGTTACAGACAGTTGTTAGCCACCATATGGGTGCTGGGAACCAAACTCAAGTCCTCTGCAAGAGCAGTCAGTGCTCTTAATCACTGAGCAATCTTTCCAGCCCCATGGGACACCATGCTTTCCAGCAGTGACCATCACAAAGTTACAGCCCAGAAAGGTAGGAGATGAATGCCACCACCCCTGAGGTGCAGCTCAGGACCCTCAGCTTATCCGTATGCAGAACAGTGAGTCTGCAGTATGACCAGCTGTGCCCACCAGCCCGGAGGACAGTACCTTGTCCAGGTGGCCCTCCATCTGAATAGGTACATTAGCTTGGCTGTGGTTCCCACCCCAAGCTGCTGGGACCTCGGCCTATGGGCAGGTAGACTTCCGGCCGGGCTGCTGCTCAGATCCAGTTCTCTGTAGCTCCTGGTGGCCCAGGTGAGGGCACTCAGGACTGTGGCTGACAGATGGGGGAGTGTTGACAGCAGCTATGGAATTGGCATCCAGCACAAAACGAAAACACAGGGCCTCTTGTTCAAACATGATTAAGCACTTCAAGATGACCAGTGGGGACCACTGAATTAAGCTCAGGGGGAAGTCTTTTGATAGTAAGCCCCCGTAAGACTGCAAAGGTCACATGTCCATGAATCCAGCCCTAGGTACATGTTAAACATCCAGTTATTTGTCATTTATGTGTATGTGTCCCCAAAGAGTTGATCTACGATTTAAGAAAGTTCAAATATACTAGTATCATACAGACACAGCCAGAAGCTTGCCTTTGGGAACACAATGAAGAGGCTTCGGAAGTCCCACCCTCAGCATCCAGGCTTCTAGACGCTGCCCTCTGGCTACAGCTGGCCCCAGATGTCATAGTTTCCCCTAATGGCCCATTAAGGCCCCATAAGCCTAGACTTATCTGAGTCCTTTCCTGTGAATCCAGGAGGAAAGCTGCAGAGAAATCCTCCTACAGCTAATCCCTCTGAGAACAGGGGCTGAACTACAAGAGTGAGGAGCCAGAGCAGGCTGCCAATTCGAGGAGACTGGGAGTGGGAACGCTCTTCCCTGTGATGGACAGAGATTCAGACCAATGGCCACCCGGCTTGAGGCTGGCACCTCAAAGCCAAGTTGTGTTCCCAGGTCTCCAGAGCAAGAGTCTTGGCCCCATTAGGAGAACCTTCTTAACGTCTCCCAGACCTCCTCCCAGTTCTTTAAAATACCCTGAGGGCAAATGGACAAATAGCCAAGCACATTTGTATAGCCTGGTTTACATTCAGAAGAGTCAATATGTGTATGTATATATTTATGTATATATAACTATATATATGTATATATACTGAAGCAATACAAGTTGGAGAGAACAAAAGAACTGAAAAAAAAGACTGAGAGAAAGATGCAGGACAGTTATGGCAGAATGCATGATCTGGGGTGGGGTGGGGTGGGGTGGGGGGAAAGGAAAGGGGCATATGCCTGAAGTGAATTGAAAAATGAGGTCTGAAATACACAAAACATCAATTACAAAAAAAGAAGAGTCAAAGAAGAAGGTGGAGACAAAGATAAAAGTAGAAGAAATGGAAATAAGATAAATACCTTCACAGATTTTAATTTTAAGCAGAGTCTGGTGGTACATTTCTGTAATCCCTCTGTGCAGGTGGTTGAAGCAGGAATAAGTTAAGGCCATTCTGGTCTCCTGAGTGAGTTCAAGGCCAGCCTGAGTAACAGTGAGGCTACGTGGCCATGGCAGCTGAGGAGAGTACTCATTAGCCTGTGTCAAGCCCTGGCAATCTCAGCATGGGTTGGGGTGGATTTTAATATATATTTGTTATTACATTGGCATAATGGAATTCTATGTAACCTTTAAGCAATGGTGTTGGGGGGAGAGGTAAAATGAAGGCATTTACAACTTTTATTTCTCTGGTTATCCAGAGACAACAGCAATAATAAGAACACAAACAGGGAAGTGAAGTCTGTACCTTGGGTGTAAGAGGACATGGTCTGACCACGGAGCATTAAGGATGTGTACAAATATGCGTCAAGTGCGGTACTGGGGAGATGGCCTAGCAGTTAAGAGTGCCAACTGCTCTTGCAGAGGACCCGGGTTCTATCCCCAGCATCCACGTAGTGCCTGAGAACCAACCGTCTTTAACTCCAGTACCAGGGGAATCCGACACCCTCTTCTGACCTCCTGACACGGGTGCACAAACCTGCATGCAGACAGTACATTCATACACATAAAAAATAAATAAAAAGAATTAAAAAAAAGTCAAATATGCACCAAATGGATGCAGGCAGGGAGAAAAGTTGACCAGCTCCACATGCAGCCTCAGACATTAGCAAACGCTGATTCATTCCTATAACAGAACATCTCACCCCACAAAGGACTTCAGTGAACATTTCAGGAAGTCTCAAGAGGAAGAAATGTAGGCCTGCCATGTAGAAATTGGGACACCTAGGAGACACTTTGTGAGCACCATCAAAAAGTCAGGAAGCAGGAGAGACCACCCTGGCAATCCTTTCCTCTACTACCCTCCCACCACCTGCTAAAGGCCAGCCTCTGACCTGAAGAAGCTACATGGTGGGTCAGGGGGCAGCGAGATGTGTATTCCCCAACCACACAGAGCTGCTCCGGCACAGAGGAAACAGAGGGTGTCATGACAGGATGTCTGGACCCCAAAGCCTGGCCTGAAATGCAGAGCTGCTCAGTTCCTTGTCTCCTGAACCAGAGTCTTGGCATCCTGGAGGAGGAGGAGGAAGAGGAGGAGGGGGAGGAGGAGGAGGAGGAGGAGGAGGAGGAGGAGGAGGAGG